>OW028574.1:22459630-23005052 GCA_932294295.1 Alitta virens
TTGCCAAATTCCACATGTATGTTGTCAGTGAGGTAGTCAAGAAAGTGTGTGGTTCAATACTCATGTAACCCTTGTAGTCTCTACCAGACAAGAAGGCCTTTTGAAGACTTGCACAGAAGAAGACTGTACCTGATGTCTTGAAGACAAGTTGAAGTAGCTCCTTTATCTTAGACTTAAGTTTGTCATGAGGGATAGTGGTGTAGAATTTACTGAAATCCCGAGTGCTAGCACAAGTTGCTGTCGATTGGTCATTGTTAATGTTGACATTGGGGATTACAAGATAACCACAAAAACTTGCTTGGAAACTATAAATATGATATCATTTTATTCTTATTATGTGTTTTCTAATTTCACTTTGAATGTGCATGTCAGTACGTTGTATGTTTGATACATTTAGCTATAATTGTAACAGTTACATCTGCTCTAGTCGATGATAGAGCTAAATGTTTTGTTCATTATTAAACAAAATTTTGCAGTACAGTGAAGTATGATTATTGTATTTCGAGGAAAATGTAATGACTTAACTAATTATTCCAAAAATTCCAAAAATTCCAAAAATCTGAAAGCATGTTATAGTGCCATGTCAGACTGCAAGGCTACCACAATATTTATCAGTAAGTAGTTCTTTATCCTACAGAGGGCTCTGCATTACAGCTGTGGACAAACACCACCTTGTGGATGTTACATGGGTTGACCAGCCATTTCCATGAATCCAGGACTCCCATTGACTAAGGCTGACCCTCAACCAATGAGAGTCCTGGATTCACATGACGTCCTCTGGAGTATAGTTTCTAAGTCTACAAAATAGGCTTGTAACAGTCTCTTCACTGCCATTGTTATTATTACAAAAGCACTAAAGACAAGTGAAGCCAAACAGTTGACAAAGTAATCTCATGATGTCACATTCTACAACTTTTTTCCATTCACTCCAAGCCAGGGCGATCCATAGAAATTAACGTCTCTTTTACATTAAGTTATACAACATAATTCAAAAGAATGCCACTAAATTTAGGTTAACCGTTACGCTATTAAAATATTAGCGCATCCTGGATTTTAGCAGCAGATGGAATTGTCAGTGATTAAACTTATTTGAGAAACAGAGGTACATTTTGTTTCATTAAAAACGTGGCTTGTCAAATTGAACTTAGACAAAGCTAGACAACTTCTGCTGTACGAAATACCTGCCACTGACCAAAGTGTCTGACCATAGCTTGCTATACCCAAAGCCGGACCTAAAAGTACACACAGTACCATATCAGACAAATTACATATTTACCAAGGTTTATATTTTTTGCCGACCATAAGCTAGGAATAGATAGAAGCAGCTGGCTTTAGCCAGTTATAGCTTCAGACTGGAATATTTTGGTACAGCCATCTGGAGTCGACTGTATTTTATGAAACTAACTGTAGGAATATATGTGCGGAAAATTATGACGTGGCTGGTACACTTGGAATCAGACAAAAATAGTTTTCTGTAATTTAACGTATTAATTATTTAAAAGCCTCTGCGGAACCAAAAGTCAGTTGTTATTTGTTGATAAATATTTGAATGAGAACAATTACAAATACATTGCTTTTAATGTAATGGTTTTCATCAAAAGAAATAATATTATCTAAGAAAACATATTTGGTAATGGTAATCAAGTTACCTGGAGATACATACCAGCTCTTGTAGTTTTAATCGTAAGATATTGAAGTATTAAGATAAAAGGAATTTTGAATCATTTCACAACTGCAAAACAGATCTTTTAGAGACTTCAGCTTTTTAGAATGCTGCATGGTACATAAGACAGGTGAAGTGCTGACAGCATCATAGAAAACAGATATTTTTGTCTATAAACCATTCAGCTGTGGTCGGCAATTGCCTGGACTGAAGAATTATTTTGTTAGTTAGACAATCAAGAGTTGCACCGAAAACATCCACAGAAAATATGCCTAAATGCACCAATGATTCAAAATGGGATTTCTTTCTCAGGATGAAATTGCCAATTTTTATCTTGACCTTGACCGGAATCCACGGGTCCCACTTGTTTCCACGACATCAGGGGAAAGCTTTTATCCATTTTCTATCCTACATGTACACTATATTTGTTGTTCTTGCAATCTGTACAAGTGGAGGTTTACTGACTGCATCATTTGCCTATAAATACAGCTCTGTCAATGAAATGTTCATCCGATTGGCATTACCCATGTGGGCCTTGGCTTCTATAATTTTATTCTTCATGGCATGGAGGTGGTCTGGTCCAATTTACGACTTGATTCGAACTCTCTTTAACTATAGATTTTAGTATGGCTCTTATCACAGACGACCTTATTCGAATGGATGGACATTCAAAATATCATTCTGTTTATCTTGGGGAGCTCTTTTCGGAGTCTGGTTGGTAATGTTAACATTCCGAATTGTGAAAATGGAACATACTACGGTTGAGAGGATCCAGGTATACTTTCCATTTGTAAGCACAAAATCTTCATACCACCTTGTTAACCACACTAATACAGTGGGGATAATCTACAATGTCTTTTGCATCACTGGAACTGCTTTGACAATCTCCATGGCTTCTTTCATCAACAATTCGTTGACTTCAATGAAGACTCGACAAATGTGTTAACACCATGGGTGTCGACATTGAGGGAAACACCATGGAACATTGGAGAACAAGATATGAAGATCTTTGCCAAATGGTTAAAAAAGCTGATGAACTATTTAGGTGCTACATAGGATTCAGTCTTGTTTACAACATTCCCTTGACATGCCTCCTACTTCACAGAACTGTTGTCCCAACCATCACGCTTACATTCGGGAGTGTTTTTCTCTGCACATTCTGTTCCTGGATGTTTTGGTTCATCCCTACAATTCTTCTAAACAATAAGGTAACATGGGTGGGCTACTAGGGCTGCACCTTCCATATCAATCTATCTGTCTATCTATCTATCTAGTCTATCTAGTCTATCTATTCTATCTATCTATCTATCTATCTATCTATCTATCCATCTATCCATCCATCCATCCATCCATCTATCCATCTATCGTTCTATCTATCTATCTATCTATCTATCTATCTATCTATCTATCTAATATCTATGGTAAATGCATTTGCAATATCACTTTTCATCTATACTTCTTTTCCTAATGATAAATACTAATTAGCGCATATTTGAAGCAATAACAAAATAACAATTCCTGGCCTTCATATCCAAAAGATATATTAATATAATTATTTAATGAAAAATGTATACAAAAAGAAATTTGACATGTTTTACTGATAAAGGCATCAATGAGCATGCTTAATCAGCAATGGAGTTTCAGCTATACATTCAACTATATTTTCTAAACTAAAATAGAGGGGAACAAGATATGAAGAATTTTTAAAATAGATACCACACCCAGACCTGAGTGGTCTTTCACATAGTTCTGAGCCAGAACGAAGCTGAGCTTTACATTGCCCAGAGTCAGATGACCCCGCTCATTTACTGCCTGGACTCGTTGGGCTGTTAATGATGTACCTCATGTTGCGTTGCGTAAAATTGTTAATTACTTCCAGACTTTTCCCCTAGGAAAGTCTGGTTTGGTTAAATAGAGGGTTTTGGTCATGCGGAATAAAACCTACTGTTCCCAGGTGCCCTGTTTTTCAAATACAAAGATCAAGAATAAGCAACACAACTTGCCTTACCAGAATAAGTGACACAGAGCTGTTTATGGCACAATCTTTGGTTGGATGCTGCGGATTATAATAAGCAAAGCTCTCATTAAAAAAGAGACCAGACTTGTGTGATAGCATATAATAATAGTCAATTATAGATAATGTAGGTAAAAAGTTTTGTAGAATAAGGAGAAACTATGCTCTTTTCTTAGGATGATATGAATGATAAATCTAATATTCAATTATATATATACTTAACAAAAAGAAAAACAAAAGTTCCCCAGGGTTGTATTCTGACCCTGGTTCCCCAGACATTCATAGCAGACCAATGCTTAGGCCACTTAGCACTCTTTCTCAACCACTGTTGCAGGCTATAAATAGCTCAATGTTTCTGGAAATGTAAGAGCTTAATTAGCTGCATCAACTGGAAGAACCATGTTGTTTTACAGTAAAATTCCATTGATTCCAGTTCAATTATGTCTTAAATATGAATTTATGCATTTTGAATGTGGTGACCAAGTACTTCCTGCCAAAATTAGCTGAAACTATGGTCATACGGCACACTCCCCTAAACAGAGCTAGTATTCTTATAAGGTCAATCCTAATATGGGCATGCACAAAATGTGATGACAAAACTTCACCAGACATGTCCTCAAAATTAAAAAAAAAGATTTTAGAGGTTTTAGTCTTAAGCAGTAAGACATCTTAGTATGAGGTATCCATATAGATTGAGATCTGGTACGAAAAAAAGAGAGAATAAATAAATATAGCAAATTCCTACATACAAACAAAATGGTTCCTTTGAGACTAATTGCATGGTATTTGAACTTCATAACAATGTATCAAACCTGAGTTGTGAAATTTTGAGTTTTGACAGCCAACAACTGTAACTTGCATATGTTTATTTATTTGTCATAATATAATTTCGTTGTTTATATGTAAAAGCTCTAACAGGTGGAGAAGTTTAAAAGGACCTAATTGAATTGTTTGGTGAAACTACCATGAAATATATGTTTGAAATTAACTGAATAGAGGAGGGTTTCTTTTAGCCTTGAATATAAAAATCTGATGAATTTTATATCTCTGAAAAACACCAGTCTCATTCCAGGGCAGCGGTTGACTCCAAAAATAAATTAAGGCACAACTTAAAAAATTACAATCAAGAAAATATGGTAGCAATTTTACCAAAATTAACAACCAGATTACCGTTTCCACAGTTCGAGAAAAACTTTCAAAAAAATGTATTGCAGACAGCTGAAGCATTGGACACCATCTATCAGATCCCTTTACAAAATGTGAAAAAAGCTAAAGTTATTATCGTTTCTTATTGTATCTTGCCTTGGCATATTTCATCTTATCTTATCTTATCTTATCTTATCTTATCTAATTGCATTATTATATAGTTATCCATCTATCTAACTATTGATCTATCTATCTATCTATCTATCTATCCACCTATCTATTTATCTATCTTCCTATCTATCTGTCTATCTATCTATCTATATATCTGTCTGTCTGTCTGTCTATCTATCTATCTGTCTGTCTGTCTATCTATCTATCTATCTATCTGTCTATCTATCTATATATCTGTCTGTCTATCTATCTATCTGTCTGTCTATCTATCTATATATCTATCTATCTGTCTATCTATCCATCTATCTATCTATATATATGTCTGTCTATCTATCTATCTGTTTATCTATTTATCGATCTATTTATCTATCTATCTATCTATCTGTCTGTCTATCTATATGTCTGTCTATCTATATGTCTATCTATCTATCTATCTATCTATCTATCTATCTATCTGTCTGTCTTAAAGCCACCCATCGGTCAATGTCAATACTGTGATCCAACTCTATTTTAGTTCTTTTTAATCATAAATAATACAAAATATTTTTGAAAGTTTTAGAATAAGTAACAAATTGTCTGGTGCATTACATAGTATTGGCAAAAGCTGAAAAAAGTTTTAAATGTAGACATAGGCAGGCCAAATAAAATAACCAGAATATAAACTGAGAGATGTGAGACTTAGGACTCACTAGTGATGTTAAATGGCCTTTTAAAGCATATGCACACCACAATGTCTAGCCATGGTGTCGGTTTGCTATTGTGCTAATAATAGTCCATGACCTAATTAGCAGGCCAAGTGTCACTGAGCATGCCCAGCATCACACATGAGTGACATGCACAATTTGAATTTGCCACTCACCACCATGACAGTAATGGGTTAGGACACTCTTAAAGATTGAAACAATATGTTATCTGCTATATGGTCAATTAGTCATTAGTCATGAATGGTCACTTTGAGCCTTCGCTCATGTGATGGGCAACGCTTATTTACTGTTAAGTCCACGCAATGACGAATTTTCGCGTACATTAAACATTGAACAAAAAATACATAGTAGCTGAAAGATTGATAAGTGGTATCAGAAAAGGAAAATTTGTGAAAACTGCAGAGGATCTTCGTGATCTGTCAGATGAACTGATTCAATTTCTGGTAACAGATGATCACTTTATCTGACAGATCACGAAGATCCTCTGCAGTTTTCACAAATTTTCCTTTTCTGATACCACTTATCAAACTTTCAGCTACTAGATAATCGTCCCCGAATCTCTCTGACAAAATTTCTCTGGCTCTGTTGTACCCATCATCCATAAGGATACATGACCGGATGGATTCATGCGCCTTGCCAGACGTATATTGCAGCAGCCTTGTTAGTTTGATGGCATCGTCCACAGACTTAACATATTCCTCAAACAACTTGATAAAACAGTGATATTTCATAGGATCACCGTCAAATTTTTCCAATTCAACTCTTGGTAAGTTGATAAGGCTGAAGATATCGGCAGGCTTAACCACCGGCAGCTGGAAGTGGATCTACAACAGGAGTTTTGACTTCCCTTTGGATCTCAAGTGGTTTCTTCTCCCTTAGCCAACCCCTTGCGGCTTTGACTGCATCAATGTAAGTATTTTGAACATCGAAGAAGTATTTTTCACTTGCCTGCTCATCATCTTCCGTCTGTCATGGGCCAGTTCAAAGTTTTTTAAAGCATCTTTCAGCAGTTCGAGCCTGTCTGCTAGGGCATCAACATCTTCATCTGTGATGTGCTGTTGTAAGTGTTCATGTATCTGGTCACCACTCCTTTTCTTTGTCTTCGAGATTTCTTATCTTCTTCTGTCATTTTTTATGATGCGCTAATTTACTGCAGAAAGTTTGGGATTGTCACAAGAGGATAAGAAGGTTCTCGACCTGTGGGACAGTGAAGTTAAGTTTATAGATGGGTGCTATGAGCTTCCAATTCCATGGAAAGAAAATGTAACAGTTCCAAAGAATTATTTAATGGCAGCTGCTAGGTTGAATTATCTCATAAAGAACGTGGAAAAGAGAGGTTTAACTACCAGGTTCAATGAAGAAATGAGAAAATTGTCAGATAAGGGATATGCAGAGAAAGTTCCGGAACAAGAGTTGAGTCAGTCCGAAAATGTCTGGTTCCTCCCATATCAGGCAGTTGTGAGTGACAAAAAACCAGACAAGGTACGGATTGTTTTTGATTGTGCGGCCAAGTACAAAGGTCAGTCGTTAAATGAAAAATGTTTACAAGGGCCTGATTTAAACAATAAGCTGTTACATGTGTTACTCCGATTCAGGCAACATGATTGGGCATTGATGGCAGATATTGAGGCCATGTATTATCAGGTACAGATCCCAGAGAAAGATAGAAATGCACTTAGGTTCCTGTGGTATGATGATGGAGGAAACTTGGTTCAGTATCGTATGACACGTCATGTATTTGGTGGTGTCTGGTGTGCTAGTAGCTCCACCTATGCACTTCGGCGCACTCTGGTAGATCATACAGTCGACAAAGCGATATCTGATACGATACTTCACAGTTTCTATGTAGATGATTTGTTAAAGTCAGTAGAAACACCTGACGAAGCTGCTTTCGTGATTGATGGTACCAGACAAATACTAGGTCAGTCTGGGTTCAACTTGACAAAGTTTGTAGTCAATGATTTGGATCTTCTTCGTCAAATTCCAGATGATCTGAGAGCTAGTGAGGTCAAGGATTTGAATCTTGATTCCTGCAGCAAAGTGTTGGGTGTCAAATGGAGTGTACATGAACATGAATTTTATTTTGATGTTAAGGTTGCACCTGAGCAAAAGGCTACGAAGAGGTCGATGCTGAGTTTTGTTGCATCTATGTATGATCCAATGGGATTCATAAATCCATTCATCATTGCAGGCAAGGTCTTGTTTCAAGAAGCAGTCAAGCTTGGTTCTTGGGTGATCATGTTTCCGCAGAGCTTGCTCGCAGGTGGTTGGACTGGATTGAAAGTCTTAAATGTCTGGTTAGTTTCAAAATACCTAGATGCATTAAGGCAAAACAATTCAATGATGCTGCTATTGAGTTGCATGTGTTTTCTGATGCCAGTGAACAAGCATATGGCAGTTGTTGCTATTTGCGCTCAGTGAACAAGGAGGGTGACATTCACACAGCCTCGCTGCTTGCTAAGTGTAGAGTCGCGCCTAGAAAGACTCTTTCGATTCCCAGGTTGGAACTTCAAGCAGCTGTTCTGTCTGCCCAAATTGATAGTGTAGTGACAAAGGAATTGGATGTTGATTTGCAGTTTTGGACAGACAGTGAAATTGTTTTGAGATATATTCTCAATGAATCTCGCAGATTTCAGGTGTTTGTTGCCAATCGTGTTGGGACTTAAGACGTTTGACGGCGCCCATTCAGTGGCATCATGTTGTTGGTTCAGAAAATCCTGCAGATCTCTTAACTAGGGCACAAGATCCAGATTCTGTCAACGTGAAGTTGTGGTTAGAGGGACCAGAATTCCTTAAGGTGCACAAGAGTGAAAGGAATCTTGCTTCATACGATTCTGTTTTGCCAGATGATCATCCTGAAGGTAACTCCTGACAGCGTCTCAAATTTGTTGAACAATGTTGCCGACGATCCCATTTCAAAGTTAATTTAATATTATTCAAATTGGTCTCGACTGGTTAGAGCTGTTGCTTGGTTTCTCAGGTTGAAAAATAGATTGCGACAAAAGGGTTTCGAGTCTTGTGGTCGTCAATTGTCTTTTGCAGAAATCCAAGCTGCAGAAATTTTGATTATTAGACATGTTCAGCTTCAGTGCTTTGCACGAGAAGTGAGTTTGCTTTCGGAGGGCAGTGATGTACCGGCATCCAGTGCTATAAAGGATCTGTCCCCATTTTTGGATGAAGACGGCTTATTGCGAGTTGAGGGAAAGCTTAAGCATGCACGGTTGATGTTGGATAAGAAGCATCCTTATGTCATCTCTCATTCGCATAAAGTTGCATCCTTGATTGCTCTACATTTTCACAATGAAGCACACCTAGGAGTAGAATGGGTAGTTGCCAAAATCAGAGAGACATTTTGGATAACTCGAATTAGATCCATTGTCAAGAAGGTAGCATTTTCTTGCATTGTTTGTAAGAAGCTTTCTGGGCCTCAATGTTTACAAAGATGGCCGATTTGCCCGCAGAAAGAGTCGAACATTGTCGACCACCATTCAGTTATGTTGAAATTGACTGCTTTGGTCCCATTCTTGTCAAGCGGGGAAGGAGTGATATCAAACGATACGGTTGCATATTTACTTGTTTTGGCACAAGAGCAATCCGTCTTGAAAAGTTAGACAGTTTGGATACTGATAGTCTCCTAAATGGTTTCAGGAGGTTTGTTTCGAGGAGAGGGATGCCAGTTTGAGTTTGGTCCGACCGAGGGACCAATTTTGTTGTTGGTAGATCAGAGCTTCAAAAGAGCTTGGGTCAAATTGATGATGATAGATTGTTGAGGTACTCTGCTATGTCTGGATTTGATTGGGTTTTTAATCCCCCAAGCACCTCACATATGGGTGGCGTTTGGGAACGCATGATTCGAACAGTGAGAAAAGTGATGAATGGATTGTTACCTCCTACATATAAATTGTCAGATGAATCTTTGGAGACACTTTTGTGTGAAATTGAAGCTATAGTCAATAGCAGACCCATCGCTAAAGTCAGTCATGATGTCAATGACCCTGCCCCACTCACTCCAAATCACCTTTTGCTATTTCGTGCTTTACCTTCTGTACCACCTGGTTTATTTGTAGAAGCTTATCTGTACCATAGGCGATGGCGCTCAGTACAGCATCTTGCTAATTTGTTTTGGCAAAGGTGGTTGAGAGAGTATATTCCTAACCTACAGCGCAGAAACAAATGGTTACAGGAAACAAGAAATGTTCAGTTGGGTGATCTTGTACTCATCGCTGATGAAAACACCCCACGAGGTATATGGCCAATGGTTAGTGGTAGATGTGAACGAGAGCAGAGATGGTCTAATTAAGTTTGTAAAAGTACGCACAAAATGTACCACTCTGACTCGTCCAATTACAAAAATTTTATTACTTGAAGGTTGTAAATAATTTAATTTAAAATAATTGTTTGTCAATGTTCTTCTTGAATTGTATGTGTATGTATTTATGATATCACTGCTTGTATTTAAATGGTGGTCATTAAATAAGGTGGAGTGTTGTAAACTGTCTTGTGTTTACAATGTCTAGCCATGTGGTCAGTTTGCTGTTGTGCTAATAATAGTCCATGACCTAATTAGCTGGCCAAGTGTCACTGAGCATGCCCAGTAGTGACATGCAAACTTTGAATTTGCCACTCACCACCATGACAGTAATGGGTTAGGACACTCTTAAAGATTGAAACAAAATGTTATCTGCTATATGGTCAATTAGTCATTAGTCATGAATGGTCACTTTGAGTCTTCGCTCATGTGATGGGCAACGCTTATTTGTTGAGTCCATGCAATGACGAATTTTCGCGTACATTAAACGTTGATCGAAAAATACATAGTAGCTGAAAGATTGATAAGTGGTATCAGAAAAGGAAAATTTGTGAAAACTGCAGAGGATCTTCGTGATCTGTCAGATGAACTGATTCAATTTCTGGTAACAGATGATCACTTTATCTGACAGATCACGAAGATCCTCTGCAGTTTTCACAAATTTTCCTTTTCTGATACCACTTATCAAACTTTCAGCTACTAGATAATCGTCCCCGAATCTCTCTGACAAAATTTCTCTGGCTCTGTTGTACCCATCATCCATAAGGATACATGACCGGATGGATTCATGCGCCTTGCCAGACGTATATTGCAGCAGCCTTGTTAGTTTGAAAAATACATAATTGCGTGGACTCAACACTAACCTTCCATCTCCTCCATTCAGAGACTAGAGGTGGATATTAAGAACACAAACTTGTAACTTGAGATCTAACAGGGACAAAGGGAGTACAGTTTACCAAAACTGGAAGAGGGATCTCGTTTCTAATATCTTCACATGACTTCACATGCATACTTTCCAAACAATGTTTTGTGTTTTTTGTAGTACTGCAAAGATGTTTACAAAAATACCTATACTTATAACCTTGCATGAGGAGAGATTCACAAAGTGTGATGTGTCTATCATAGAAATCAGTATAATGATCGCAGCCTCAGGCAAACAAATGATGCGAGAGGCTGGCTTTTCTGGTATATTTGAGACAACTGGATATGAATAATTGATAATCTTAAAATCATCCTTTTGTCATAAAATTTTGTGTGGAATTTATCATTAGTGACATTTATGAAGAGGTCAACCAAATAAGAAGCTTTATTATCAGAAAAAGTTTCCTTTGTAATTGAGAGTTCTACAGGATAAATGTTGTCAAGGTATCTCTCAAAAACAGTATTGTTGAGACTAATTAGGTCATCAATATACCGAAATGTTAAATTTAATAGTGTTGCATGCAGTATATTTTCTTCCTCTATCATTTCCATGAACTTGTATTCATATGACATTAGACAGAGATTAGCCAAAAGTGGAGCACAACAGATTCCCATAGGGAGCCCAATTGTCTGCTTGTTTAGTGTATTGCCAAATTCCACATCATATATGTTGTCAGTGAGGTAGTCAAGAAAGTGTGTGTTTCAATACTCATGTAACCCTTGTAGTCTACCAGACAAGAAGGCCTTTTTAAGACTTGCGCAGACAGACAGACAGACAGACAGAAAGTATTTAGAAGAAGACTGTACCTGATGTCTTAAAGACAAATTGAAGTAGCTCCTTCATCTTAGACTTAAGTTTGTCATGAGGGATAGTTGTGTAAAATTTACTGAAATTCCGAGTGCTAGCACAAGTTGGTTTTGATTGGTCATTGTTGATGCTGAAATTGGGGATTATGAGAATCTTGCTCCTCCATGGCGAGTAAGAAAACCACAATAAGTTGCTTGGAAACTATAAACATGACATCATTGTATTCTTATTATGTGTTCTCTAATTTCACTTTGTATGTGGATGTCAGTACGTTGTATGTTTAATACATTTAGCTATATTTGTAACAGTTGCATCTGCTCTAGTCAATGATAAAGCTAAATGTTTTGTACATTATCAAAATGATTATTGCAGTACAGTAAAGTATAATTATTGCAGTATTTCTAGGAAAATGCAAAAGACTTAACTAATTATTCCAAAAATTCCAAAAATCTGAAAGCATGTTATAGTGCCATGTCAGACTGCAGGGCTACTACAATATTTATCAGTAAGTAGTTCTTTATCCTACAGAGGGCTCTGCATTACAGCTGTGGACCAACACCACCTTGTGGATGTTACATGTGTCGACCAGACTTGACAGCCATTTCCATGAATCCAGGACTCCCATTGACTAAGGCTGACCCTCAACCAATGAGAGTCCTGGATTCACATGTCGTCCTCTGGAGTATAGTTTCTAAGTCTCTAAGTCTATGAAACAGGCTGTAAACAGTCTGTTCACTACCATTGTTATTATTACAAATGCACTGATGACAGGTGAAGCCAAACAGTTGACAAAGTAATCCCGTGATGTCACATTTTATCACCTTTTTTTTCCGTCACTCCAAGCCATAGATCCATAGAAATTAACCACTTCCTTTAACATTAAGTTATACAACAGAATTCAAAACAGTGCAACTAAATTCAGGTTAACCGTTACGCTTTTAAAATATTATCACATCCTGGATTTTAGCAACAGATGGAATTGTCATTGATTGAACTTATTTAAGAAACAGAGGTACATTTAGTTTAATTAAAAATGTGGCTTGTCAAATTGAACCTAGACAGAGCTAGACCACTTCTCCTATACGATGCTAACTGCGACTAAAGTGAACTGCTTGGCTATATCTGGCTACTCAAAGCTGGATCTAAAAGTACACCCAGCACCATATCAGGTAAATTTCATACATTTACCAAGGTTTTTTTTTTTTGCATATGCTGACTATAAGCTAGGAGTAGATAGAAGCAGCTGGCTTTAGCCAGTCATAGCTACAGCCAGGAATGGGTCGCTACAGCTGTCTAGAGTCGACCATATTTTATGAAACTAACTGTAGGTATACACATGCGGAAAATTGTAACGCGGCTGGTACACTTGGAATAAGAAAAAAACATTATATATATGCTTTTATTGACACAGTAATATCATATATGATACATTTGTCAAAAATAACAGATAAAAATGTGTACTAAGTCTACTTCTACTCACTATATCTATATTCAATATATATATATATATATGGTATAAAAGTTAAAGGTATGCATTATCAATGGATTATCTATACATCCATGGTCCCAGTTGCTGAACAATAGCACGGTTATATGAGCATTAAGTTTCGTTTACATACATTTGTTAAAATATATATATATATAGACATATATCACATGTATACAGTTACCCTAAATACATATATTACTGCAGTTAATATTGTTCATTATCACAATGTTGATTTAGGTACAACATTTGAATTAGGAGTATATATAACAAGGCATTGTGCACAGTTATGTGCATGAGTGTAAAAGCACATAGATCACAATATATTAAAATGCTTGTAGTGCAGAAACTGCTAGTTTGGGGGGTGATGGCTAATGCTCGACGATGGATGATGACCCAACCATTCATTAGGCATCAATATTTACAAGAAATTTTCCAAGGGATTTTAACAACTCAGGCTTTTTTGATTTCATCGATATTTTTCATCTTCGATTACATGCATATTGCATTTTAGGCATAATCTCTCAAATGCTGGCAATATAGGGTTTTCATGTCTACCTATTTCAATTCGTAAATTATGTGAGCTTACTCTTAATTTGGCTATTTTATTATACATTTTTCTGCTAAGGTTTAGTAGAAGGTAGGGTTCTAGCCTGTGATCAGTCTTGATGAGTTTATAAGTTCTAAGTTGTGGCTGTAGTGTAGAGTCATTGATTTCAGCTAGCATAGTTTCCTGACATTTCTCATAGGTTTTAGATTTGAACGCTTTAGCAAGGGATTCTAGCTTACAAGTCTAAAATGGTCTCTTTGTGGATAGTGTTCATTGAGCATATGAATAATTTACCCAACCCAACATTTAAAGCGTTTTCTGCTATTTGACTTATTGATTATTTAAAAGCCTGTATGGAACAATAAGTTAGCTGTTATTTATTGATAAATATTGGAATGAGAACAATTACAAATACATTGCTTTTAATAAAATGGTTTCCATGGAAAGAAAAAATTTTTTCCCAGTAAACATATTTGGTAATGGTAATCCGGTTACTTAAGGATACATACCAGTTCTTGTTGCTTTAATCGTAAGATATTGAAGCGTTAAGATAAAAGGCATTTTGAACCATTTCACAACTGCAAAACAGATCTGTTTAATACTTGAGCTTTTAGGACTGCTGCATTGTACATAAGACAGGTGAAGTGCAGACAGCATCATAGAAAACAGATATTTTTATAAACCATTCAGCTGTAGTCGGCAATTGCCTAGACTGAAGAATAATTTTATTAGTTAGACAATCAAGAGTTGCACCGAAAACATCTACAGAAAATATGCCTAAATGCACCAGTGATTCAAAATGGGATTTCTTCCTCAGGATGAAATTGCCAATTTATATCTTGACCTTAACAGGAATCCATGGGTTCCACTTGTTTCCACGACATCAGGGGAAAGCTCTTATCCGTTTTCTATCCTACATATACACTACATTTGTTGTTCTTGCAATATGTACAAGTGGAGGTTTACTGACTGCATCAATTGCCTATCAATACAGCTCTGTCAATGAAATGTTCATCCGATTGGCATTAGCCATGTGGGCCTTGGCTTCTATAACCTTATTCTTCATGGCATGGAGTTGGTCTGGTCCAATTTACAACTTGATTCAAACTGTCATTAACTATAGACTCAAGTATGGCTCTTATCACAGACGACCTTATCCAAATGGATGGACATTCAAAATATTATTCTGTTTATCTTGCGGAGTTTTTTTCGGAGTCTGGTTGGTAATGTTAACATTCCGAATTGTGAAAATGGAACATACTACGGTTGAGGGGATCCAGGTATACTTTCCATTTGTAAGCACGAAAGCTTCATACCACCTTGTAAACTACACTAATACAGTGGGGATAATCTACTATGTCTTTTGCATCACTGGAACTGCTTTGACAATCTCCATGGCTTCTTTCATCTTGCGCCAACAATTCATTGACTTCAATGAAGACTTCAACAAATGTGTTGGCACCATGGGTGTCGACATTGAGGGAAACACCATGGAACATTGGAGAACAAGATATGAAGATCTTTGCCAAATGGTTAAAAAAGCTGATGAACTATTTAGGTGCTACGTAGGATTCAGTCTTGTTTACAACATTCCCTTGACATGCCTCCTACTTCACAGAACTGTCGTCCCAACCATCACGCTTACATTCGGGAGTGTTTTTCTCTGCACATTCTGTTCCTGGATGTTTTGGTTCATCCCCACAATTCTTCTAAACAACAAGGTAACATGGGTGGGCTCCTAGGGCTGCACCTTCCATATCAATCTATCGATCTATTTATCTATTTATCTATCCATCTATCTCTCTATCTATCTATCTATCTATCACCCATCCACCCATCCATCCATCCATCCAACAAATCTATCTCTCTCTCTATCTATCTATCTATTTATCTATCTACCTATCTACCTATCTACCTATCTATCTATCTATCTATCTAAGGTAAATGCATTTGCAATGTCATTTCATGTTAGTCTAAATTTCTATCAATCATTTTTTTCCTAATGATGAATACTAACTAGCACATATTTGAAGCAATAACAACATAACAATTCCTAGCCTTCATATCCAAAAGAGATATTAATAGTATTATTCAATGAAAAATGTATACAAAAAGATTTAAAATGTTTTACTGATAAAGGCATCAATGAGCATGCTTAATCAGCAACGGAGTTTTAGCATATATATTATACAGCCAAATATATTATCTAAAACTAAAATAGAGGGCAACAAGATATGAAGAATTTCTAAAATAGATACCACACCCAGGCCTTAGTGGTCTTTCCCAACATTTATTTTGTCCCCTTAGTCCTGACCCAGAACGAAGTTGAGCTTTACATTGCCCAGAGTCAGATGACCATGCTTGTTTACTGCCTGGACTCGAGGGGCTTAACATTTTAAAAATGATTTTAGAGGTTATAGTCTTAAGCAGTAAGATATCTTAGTATAAGTATTCTGTAGTATGAGATCTGGTATGAAAAAAAGGAATACATATAAATATGTGGCCAAGAATACATCCTACAAATTCCTACATACAAACAAATGAGACTGACTGCAAGGCTTCAATGTATTAAACCTGAGTTGTGAAATTTTGAGTTTTGATTTATTTGTCATAATATATTTTTGTCGGTTATATGTAGCAGCACTAACCGGTGGAGAAATTTAGATGGACCTAATTGAATTCTTGATGTAATCACCATGAAATAAATGAAGTTTGAAATAAACTAAAAAGAGGCGGGTCTCTTTCAGCCCTAAATATATAAAGCTGATGAATTTTATATCTCAGAAAAACACCAGTCTCGTTCCAGAGCGGTTGACTCCAAAAATAAATTAAGATACAACTTAAAAAATTTGAATCATGAAAATATGGTAGCAATTTTACCAAAATTAACAACCAGATTACCGTTTCCAAGGTTCGATAAAAATTTTAAAAAAAATTGATTGCAGACAGCTGAAGCATTGGACACCATCTATCAGATCCCTTTGCAAAATGTGAAGAAAGCTGCATTTAGCCAAGTAAGTTTCAATCTATCTTTTTATCTTGTCACCGCCTACCTAAATAAAGTTTCTAATCGTTTCTTATTGTGTCTCGCCTTGGCTTATTTATCTTACCATATCTTATCTTATATTATCTAATTATCTAATTATCCATCTATCTATCCATCTATCTATCTATCTATCTATCTATCTGTCTATCTATCTTACTATTTATCTATCTATCTATCTATCTATCTGTCTATCTATCCATCTATCCATCTATCCATCCATCTATCTATCTATCTATCCATCCATCTATCTATCTATCTATCTATCCATCTATCTGTCTGTCTATCTTACTATTTATCTGTCTATCTTACTATTTATCTATCTATCTATCTATCTATCTATCTGTATATCTATCCATCTATCCATCTATCCATCCATCTATCTATCTATCTATCTATCCATCTATCTGTCTGTCTATCTTACTATTTATCTGTCTATCTTACTATTTATCTATCTATCTGTCTATCTATCTTAAAGCCACCCATCTGTCAATGTCAATACTGTGATCCGACTCTATTTTAGTTGTTCGTAATCATAATTATATTACAAAATATTCTGAAAGTTTTGGAAAATGACTTTGCATACTTTCCAAACAATATTTTGTATTTTTTGTCATACGCAAAGATGTTTGCAAAAAACCTATACTTATAACCTTGCATGAGGAGAGATTAACAGAGTGTGATATGTCTCTCATAGAAATCAGTATAATGATCGAAGGCTCTGGCAAACAAATGATGCGAGAGGCTGGCTTTTCTGGTATATTTGAGACAACTGGATATGAATAATTGATAATCTTAAAATCATCCTTTTGTCATAAAGTTTTGTGTGGAATTTATCATAAGTGACATTTATGAAGAGGTCAACTAAATAAGAAGCTTTCTTATAAGAAAAGGTTCATAGCCAAAAGTGCTAAGTACACTTAACAATGCAGGAAACAGAAGTTGCATTCAATATTTTTACGGACTTGTGGTGAATTTTGGCGCTATACCTAGACTCAATCAGTGTACTTGTTCCATTGAGGAACTAGCCACAATACAAGCAATACAGGACTTGATGAGAAATGAGTTATCAAGCATATTTTCATTTATGGACAGACATGCTTTTTTTAACTCTCTATGTACTATTTAACCTAACTGTATATGTAATCATGTTATTATAATTCATTATTTTGCTCTACCTGTATTCTGACATACTGTGTATGAATAAATGTATAAAGTATACCAATGACAGGCGTTCTTTCAGCTGCAATGAATTATCCAATATCTATACTCTATTATAACCAGAGGTGTATTCCTTAGGTGTAATTTACTGCTCCACACAGATACAGATGTTGCTGAGCAGACTGAAAGAAAACGTGGGAATCTCTGCTCTAAGTTTCTTCATTCTAGACAAGCCTGCACTTTTGACGGTAATATCAACAACATCATATGCCATCTAGAAAAATTGTATATTGATTTATTATCATGTAGGATGCAGTAAAATGGACTCCTTCCAGTTTTTGTTATTTAGCAGAATGGAGTTGAACGAGACTGTAACGGGATAATATTATCACAGTTCTTGTCTTTCATGCATATTTTTTAATTATATGAAGTAAAACGGAATTCATAAATAGGGTACTTCAATATTTCTTTTTCAGATCATGGCAACAGAAATCACATACTTCATCCTTGCAGTTCAATTTGGTTCTCCCCCAGCTTGCATTTGTCACCATGGCAATTCAACAACTTCTTAATTTGATGTATACATTAAATATCATTTGTATTGTCATATTAAGCGCATAATATATATTATGTAAAAGCTTTTCTGTTAAAAGCAGGCAACGCGTAGATTCAAGATTACCGTATTTACTCGAATAAATTCCTCAGCAGGACCTATATTTGTGGTATAACAGTCGTTTTGATTTTAAGCTTACGCTTCTACGCGACTGTATAACTATAATGTTTTGGACTTTAAGAGTGAAATGTTTTCATTAGCGGCTTGTATTTTTTTTATTGTGTATGTGGATTTTAAACATGTATTAATAGTTAACTTGGTGGCTGGAACCTTGATTATTGAAATTTTATTGCTTTCTGTATTTACATTAATGTCTCTTTCATGTTATCTTTTAACTGAATGACATATGTATCACTTATGATATTTTACATGTCAATAAAATCTATATATATATAATGTATAAAAAAAATGTAAAAATTAAAATTAAAATTAATGTCCCTGTCATAAAATATAAAGTATATTTGAAATGTCTTTGATTTCACCAGCAAAATACTCTGACTGGTGCCTGAAATCAATTTCACGACTCCAGAGTGAGTCCATCCGGATCTGAAAAATTACAATAAAACTGGTGTAGCCATATTCCTAAGTAATTAATTCTACATCACAAGTTTGCAACCATTTAGTAATTGCTGATTAGATTGCGTTGAGTGAGGGGCTTCTCTTTAATGTCTAATGTTTAATGTTTCATAGCTACTGGGTCTGAAGCTAAGTCAGCTTATATGACCAGCTGCCAGAGGCAGGCGTAATGATGAGATGATAGGACCAGGAGTCCATACCATGTTACACATTTACCCCATGAGTTGGGTCTTTATCTTGCCTCAGCAAAGACACCAAGGCACCTCTTATTTAACGTCTCATGCGATCGACATATTTAACGTCTCATGCGATCGACAATTTTATGCAGACTGGAATGTTATTCAAAAGTTTGGGGCCATAATATCTAAAACAACTTTTTCAATATTTCAGGTATTGAGGTGGGTTTCAATTTTTCTAGGGATAATGAAGTACATCATGAATTGCAAGGAACTGAAGAAAATAACTCTACTTCTTGGATTTTACCTGCTTGATGCCGGGAGGGGGACTTTTATTTGAAGGAGTATTTATTTTTATTTTATGAAGGCAGACACCGTGGGCTTCTATTCGAGGTGGGCTTCTATTTGAGGGGGGGGGGGGGCATTTATTCGAGTAAATATGTATGTTTTCTTACCTGCTGAATTAAAAATATTGCTGTCGCCAAGCTGAATTATATACTTATTTGTGTGGCCAATAATTGAATTGAATTGAAGCTTTAGCTTTTCACCCCCTAAATTGCATATCAAATAGGGCGACAATAATCTACCTTTTTGGTCATTTTCTTTTTTTTTTTGGCGAACATTAAAATATTATGTAGCTCTTGCAATTGTTTGTGCCATAATATTTGCATATATATAACATCTTATTTTGTGTAGCAGGAGTCGTTAAAGATGAGTCAGTAACTGTTCAATTGTAACCTTCTAATATCTGCAGAAGGATACAAAATACAAACAAAAAACCCCAAAAAAAACCAATTACTTTATGTCCTGTACGGTGGCTGGGAGGGGACATGGACATTTCTTTTATATCTCGTTCTATCGAGATAATATCTCGTTCAAACGAGAAAGTAAATCGTTCTGACGAGAAAGTAAATTGTTCTAATGAAATACTGTCTCGTTCTTACGTGATATTGAACGAAATAACATCTCGTTCTAACGAAATAATATCTTTTTCCAACTATAAGGTATCTTGTCCTAACGAAAAACTAAGTTGTTCTCATTTGGACAAGATAATTTTTCGTTGGGACGAGATATTAACTCGTTTGAACGAGATGTTATTTCGTTTGGACAAGATATTTTTTCCTTGGGACAAGGCAGTTTTTTGTTGAGACGAGATAGTTTTTCATTGGGTCAAGATGTTATGTGCAGTGAACGAGATATGTCGTTAGAACGAGATATTATCTCGTTTGGACGAGATGGTTTTTCATTGGGGCAAGATGTTTATCTCGTTAGAAAGAGATATTATCTCGTTGGAACGAGATATAAAAACAAAAATTCCATGTCCCCTGCCTGTATTGTATACTATTATCTCTGAAGGATTCATTCGTCATTGTGAAATATAGCCTTATCCATCTTTCGTTGCATGCTATTGCTTACATGTTATAACGAATTGCTTGTCCTTGCAATTTTTCCTTGCTATTTAATTTATTATTTTATGCATCAAAATGTATTGTAATAAAATTAAATTTTAAAAATCTTGTCGATTCGTTTTAATTTATAAACTTTGTTGATATTGTCCAATAGACTTAAAAAATGACTGGAAACATGCTTAATGGTCACGTTAGTTCATATGCGAATGTGTTTTGAAAGTTATCGAATGTCCAACATTCTTTTTGCGAATATCAAATGAATATCATATCCAACAAATTTCACACTCATACAGAAATGGCATTTAGTATATTGCATCATTTGATATTTTGGCCTGTTGCTTTTGATGGTCATATGATGCCTTCAGTCTACATCCATGTGGTTTTAAGGTCTATACTGAGGCTTAAATTTCTGTTCTTCACTCAAAATTTAAGCCATGGGTACAGTATTCTGGCTGAAATTATGTTTCATCTTGCGCACAACTCTAAAAGGACCCAGGACTGGTTGAGAGAATATCTGGCATCATTCAGGTCAAGAAATATGTGGTCTCCAGAAAGACCAGACCTCAAGCCACTGGACTACTAAGTAAGCGTGTATAGGCAAATGTGCAAAATGAAGCGACAATGTTAAAAATAAATTCACAATATTGAATCGCTAAAATCAATATCAAATGTTTTAATAATTATGGATACCCAACTGGTATCTCAAGCTTTGAAAATGTCCTCTTGTAGTGCAAAGTTTTTCTTGGTTCACCCTGAATATCATGCAGCTTATGTGTGGACCTTATCCAATGAGCCAGCACCGTTGTGAATAAGTAAGTAAGTATAAGTTTATTACCAAAATATATAAAAAATATATTTAAATACATAAACAGTAAACACATACAAATTTACAAAATAAATCTAGAAGGCTTACGCCTCATGGCGTATGTGCCTTCAAAATACATTAATCAATTAAGTAACAAATAAATGTAAATTATGAAAATAAATTAAATATTATTAATACATATTGTGGAAAAAAATAAAAAATATTGTATTCATGGTTTGCATAACAAAATACTTAACTTTGCTTATCTTTAACACTGCTGCTGAAGATATCAGTCACCTTAATCTTTGAAATGTGTTAGCACAATATCCACCTGAATTTTGAGTCAAAGTAATATGTTCGCCGACACAGCCAACGTTTTTTTTCTTCTTCTTTTGTCATGAGGTAAGTTGACCTGGCGAGAGGAGTGAGTTGAGCCACTGCAGTTTGTAACATGGGGTAAGTTGAGATAGGCCTAGATATTGCTATAAAAGCTTATATTATTCGAAAATGACATAATGTAGCTTTGTCAAACTTTCAATGCATAGCATAGCCATGGTTCTGGCGTTGGCAGTGATGAATCCCAATATTTTAGGAGGCCCAGAATTTGTTTTTCACGTTGAGCATGAGAATAATGCATGGAAAAACGCATATGGGGATAATAATCATGATTATATCAAACAACTGACTCAACTTACACCCTGTGCAGGGGCTCAACATATCCAGTTGTGACTACTTCTTTTTTTTTTTAACAAATATTGCCAAAGTGACTAAAGTCATCAATGACACAGCTGTAAACAAAGGATCTCCACTAACTTCATTTCCTTGCCCAGTATTTCAGGAAGAGCTATATCAGATTTTGAACAATAAAGCCACGTGTCTGGTTTGACAAATTTCACTTTTGCACTCTAATCTTGGTCAAGTTGAATCAGCTCAATTCAATTAAGTCAAGTCAGCTTATTTCAATTAAGGCCTATTACAAGTTCAACTTTATCTATTTGTGTCATGATAGCAAGGATGACTTAATTCAACTGAGTTGAGCTGACTTAAATGGTCAACAATTAAAGGCTAGAACTCAATTGATATTGGTCATTGTAGCTCTGGACAATTTAGTGACTTTGTTGCAACTAATGATGAACTGACAAAAGTTAACAACTGCTTCCATTCAGGATTAGTTTGAACCTACATCCTACCTGCCTACATAAACTAAACCTAACAGTCCTACACCCTAACCATTACACCAGTAAGTCATGGAAACAAGTTGTAATGTCTTGGTAAAATCAAGCAAGATGAATAAGCTGGGATAGTGAAGCCACTTTTATCATATACAGAATCATCATGCAAGTCATGGAGCTCTCTGGATGTCTTGCTGTGTGCTATATCAATCATTAAATTATGACAGTCACATTATTTGTTATAAAATTAAAGAGAAGTTAAACTTATTTTTGGCATGGGTTATAATGTGTAATATCCAAGAAAAAACTAAGACATATTTTTCACCCAAGAGTAAAAATTCAGTCTGGAGTGGAATTGAATCCTGGTCCCAGAACACCAGCTTCACATGGCAAACATCCAACCTGCAACATAAATAATCACTGTTAACAGCAGTCACTTAACTGCCAGGAGATATCTAAAGTGACAGGCCTTTATCAGAGGTTGTTTCACTGCTTGGGGTCAGAAATGTAATCTTGAATTGTGAAAATATGTTATTCAAAAATAGAATTGTGCAATTTATCTAAATGGTATGTTAAAGTAATCAAGGTTCCCACAAAAGTATTTGAACCCAATTCCTCTTGATGACTGTTTGATTCATGTCATCACCAAGATTCTGTTGTTTTAACTTAATAACTCTCCTTTGTTTAGTTGACAGCTAAATAACCTGGCACAGTTGATTACCATGGAACTTGCTGTTTCAATTTTAATCGTTTAAGTCTAGTATGCATTGCTGCATTTAACCATAAAACCATGTATGGTGTACTTGCCATTAAAAAAAAAAATTGCCTAACCATTAAAATCTAGTAAGTTGTAATAGGCAGCAAGACTAGCCATAAACCTAAGTCAAAAAATAAAAGAACTTGTTTCAAAGAAGGAACCTGGCTGTAATCCATAGTGTATGTTCATTTAAACAAAATTATCACATTTTATTGGTAATTTTTATAGGTAAAAAATACATGGCTCATCAAAATGACAAAATGTTTCTGCTGGGACGGTGGGGGAAAAGGGGCCCCAAGACGATGAAGTGCCCGGGGCCCATGGAACCCTAAATCCGGTGTAATATGCGCGAACGTTCCCCGTGGGATTGTGTACCCCAGGTGCAGCGCCGCATATTGTAAGCTATGAAGCAGCATACCCCCGTGGTGAGCTGTGCCCCCCTCCCCACTTAATATAAATTGAGTGCGCTGATGTGTGTAGGCTTCGTTCGTATATGTTAAAGATGTGTATAACAAGCATATTAAAAGATTGTTAGTAAGACATTAAACATCTAAATTTATACATTTTTATATCCAATTTTCTAATATGCAATATGAAGAGTTACAAGTATGGAACTAATCTATAACGAAAAATCTATTAAACAGTATAGTATATATAAATAATAAAAACTGTATTTAACTGCATTTCCCCAATAAACTTTTTTTTTGGGGGGGGGAGGGGGTAAAAATTCAAATCGGGGACATTGTCACCTGTCATTTTTTGTTGTTGTTTTTTCGGTGGGGGGGGGGGGGGGGGGGTGTATATCGGGTAACAAATTGTCCGACACCACAAGAGATCTATGTAATTAAATACAACCGATTGCCATTTCAATTCTTTTGAACTTCATTACCAATTAACAAAGAAAGACACAGCTTTATGAATGTAAAATCTAACGCTTAAGTTTGATCATGTCCTAATAAAAAAGAGAAAAGCACATCTGACTAAGGCCGCTATAATTTAAACTGCAATGCATTTAATGAGGTGACATTCTGTCATCCTTTTGCATTATTCTGTATAATAACAATTACGCCGTACCTCTACCTCTTTTAATATTAGAAATTGATATCCTTAAAAATCTTCAGAACAATAAATAATTTAAACATAGGCTGCACAGCAACAAACCCTCAGCGAACGTCCACATTGCACATGGGCATTGCCAACATTGCTTAAAAACTCTGTGTAAAAAATGTAGTTGATCACATGGATAGCACAGCATATTTAATACGTTATTCTTGTTCAATAAAGGAAATCACAAAATGATAAAATAATTCCAAAACAATGGTACATATAACTACAACAACCAAATATTAAAAATATTTCCTAGGATGACTCCCATGTCAGAATGAGTGTCAATACGCACAAATTCGCCATACCTGGCACACATGGTAACCTATTGTAAAGAATTATCAAATTAACATCTAGTGCTTATTTGTCTTTTTCTGGCATAGTCAATGAAGCTTCATCACAAAGAGAACATGGTTGTTGTAGTTTTGTCCATGCATGGTGTCTTCGACGCAATCATATAGGCCTAATTTCAATATAATTGCCTATGTTTTCTTAATATTCTGCTTAGTTAACAGCTCCACCTTTAAGTATAAGTACGCAAATATATGCCTGAAATATCAATCTAGTGTGTTTTGACTTAAGGTTACCATTTGTGTGAGGTTATGCCAGGGTGAACACAATCTCATAGCCGAAAATGGCCCATGGTACTGCGTACCCCCCATGATTTCATGATATTCTGCTTATATAACAGCATTACATTTGATAATGATAACTGATAAGGACACAAATAGATGCCTGGGATATTAACATAGTAATTTTTTTACGTTACCATTTGTGTCAGGTATTGCCACTATGAACACAATCTCATAGCTGAAAATGGCCCATGATATTGCGTACCCCCCATGAATTCTTTAAATTCTGCTTATTTAACAGCAGCACATCTGAAATAATCACTGATAAGGACACAAATGGATGCCTGGGATATTAATAGTAATTTTTGACTATAGGTTACCATCTGTGTCAGGTATTGTCACTGTGAACACAATCTCATAGCTGAAAATGGCTTATGATACTGCGTACCACCTACTTTTTCTTCATTTTAAGCTTATCTAACAGCTGCAACTTTGATGATTATGCATAATAATGACAGATATCAATGCCTGGGATATCAATATAGTCATTTCTGACTATAGATTATCATAAGTACCAGGTATTGCCCCTTAGAACGCAATCTCATAGCCAGAAATGGCCTATGATATTGCGTACCCCCTACTTTTTCTTCATTTTCAGCTTATCTAACAGCTGCAACTTTGATGACTGTCCATAATAATGACGGACATCAGTGCCTGAGATATCAGTATATTAATTTTTGACTATAAGTTATCATTTATGCCCGGCATTGCCCCAGTGAACACAATCTCATAGCTAGAACTGGCCTATGATATCGCATACCCCTATATTTTCTGAATTTGTTGCTGATGTAACAGCTACGAATTTGATGCTGATTCTTGAATATTCCACACATCAATGCCTGAGATATCTTTATATTAATTTTTGACTAAAACTTATCATTTATACCAGGCATTGCCAGTGAACGAAATCTCATAGCCAAAACTGGCCTATAATATCGCGTACCCCCCTAAATTCTGCAGTTTTTACTTATATAACAGCTTCAGCTTTGATGGTGATACTTGATAATGACACATAACAATGCCTGAGATATCATTCCATTAATTTGTGACTATAACTTATCATTTATGCCAGGCATAGCCCTAGTGAACAGAATCTCACAGCCAGATCTGTCATATAAGTAAGTACCACAACTCCACCACTGTCTAAACTTTACCACCACAACAGACCCAATTTCATGCCTCAAAAATTACCGATTTTGCCCCAGAAAAGTACCAACATTTGCAACATGAAACTAACAACTTTCGCCCCAAGAAACTACCAACTTGCATATTACCAACTTTCGTACCACAAAATTACCCGGAAAGTAATTTTTGTGCCACGAAACTGCTAACCTGCTCCCCCCCCCCTTACTGATGGTTTTAGCTAATTAGCTACATAAATACTAAAGGCACAGAGATGTTATGCATATCCACTGATGCCCATATTGCAGTAAATATGTCCTGCAAAAGACAATGAACTAGATGCTCTATTAATCGAGTAAATGACAAAAAACCTTTTTGGCGGGAGGGGTACTCAGCTTGCTTGCAAATTGTCCTGGCCCCACCTAAACCTTCTTGGTCTGGAAGGCTAGGTTTATGCGAAGATGCGTGTCTTTACAGGTATGAACCATTATTCTAAGTAAAAAAATTCATAGCTTGCAAACTTGGGCTTCCAGACTATATGAAAAACATTTCACTAACATTTCGAATGATTTACAGTAGAAGTGGAGGAGAGGATAAGGGGGCAGGGGAGGAGGTGAAGGGAGTTGGAGGATGGCCCTCTTAGAAAGTTGCATACATGCAGTTAATTGAATTGTATACCCTCATGGACAAATAACCTACAAGGAAAAAAATCAGTCAGCAAGGTGATATATTATGATGCTCTTCATATGAGATACATATGACAGTGTTCACATAACTAGGTTTACCTTTTCAATCAGCACTGCAATACACATAACTTTGGTTAAACAATAACAAAGATACAATGTAGTTAACTATAGTCATATATACAACCACTTTCTTCGACACCTTATGAGAATAATCAGATCATGTGCAAACATATAAATTCATCAAAGACTGATTTTGTCATTTTTCTTTCAGACAACTGGGCATTACATGCTGCTTAAGCGAGATAAGCGGCCAAGACGATGTCAAGGGTATAGAGGGGGGTTCTCAGAAAGATATGTAATTGCCAGACATGAGGGAAACCCCTATTTTAACCCAAAATTAAAATGTCAGATGCTCTCATTCAGGAAATATTATTATCATGCCAACAAACAATGTATCATAACAACTAATCCATCATTTGATGGAAATTTAAAGGAGGTGACAATTGCTTTAGAGCAAGATGAAAGAGCTGATTTAAAAGATTGTGGTTTTATTTTAGAACTATATTGCAAAAAAGTCTAATGTTTTTGTAGCTGTCCGCTTTTAATTCTAGTTGCATACAATTAGAATACCTCATGACATATCTTTCTGTGAAGGGTGCTGTTGAGCATTATATCAAATGATGTCATTGGTTAAATGATTACAACTTCTGAATTGGTTTAAATAGGAACAATAACTAAAAGCTCATCTAGGTTTAAAATTTTCTTCGCCTGTTAAGCGATTAAGAAAGACTGTACCTTATTGATTTTTGATACTTTATCTTATAATGAAATGTATATGTCTGTCTGTTTATACTATCTTAAGGTAAAAAAGAAGTTATTGAAATTTGAAGTCTTGTCTCAGTAACCAAATGTGTAATAAATAAATTTCTTGGTAATCATTCAATGAACTTTTTTTTGTTGGGTTTAAAAATCTGGGAAATTTGTGTCCATCTATTTTGTGTCCATATCAAGTAGTATCATAAAATCTGCTGCTATTAAGTAAACAGAATACTAATATATAGGGGCACGAAGTTTCAGAGGCCATTTCTGCCTATGAGGGTGGGTGGGTGGGTGAGTAGGGCTTTACATCCTGTATTTCTGCACCAGTTGGGCTAATTAGGACAGGCAGGGACTTCTGCCTATGAGATTGATGTGTGAAATTATAATGTATTATCCTCAAAGCTGAAGCTGTCATATTCGCAAAAACTGACATACATATAGGGGTACGCAATATCATAGGCCATTTCTGCCTATGAGATTGTGTTCACTGGGGCAATGCCTGACATAAATTATAAGTTATAGTCACAAATTAATGGAATAATATCTCAGGCATTGTTGTGTCATTATCAAGTATCACCATCAAAGCTGAAGCTGTTCTCAAAGTAAAAACTGCAGAATTTAGGGGGGTACGCAATATCATAGGCCATTTCTGCCTTGAGATTGTGTTCACTGGGGTAATGCCTGGCATAAATGATAAGTTATAGTCACAATTTAATGGAATGATATCACAGACATTGTTATGTGTCATTATCAAGTATCACCATCAAAGCTGAAGCTGTTATATAAGTAAAAACTGCAGAATTTAGGGGGGTACGCGATATTATATGACAGATCTGGCTGTGAGATTCTGTTCACTGTCATTATCAAGTATCACCATCAAAGCTGAAGCTGTTACATAAGCAACAAATGCAGAAAATAGGCCAGTTCTAGCTATGAGATTGTGTTCACTGGGGCAATGCCTGGTATAAATGATAAATTTTAGTCAAAAATTAATATAATGATATCTCAGGCATTGATGTGTGGAATATTCAAGAATCAGCATTAAATTCGTAGCTGTTACATAAGCGACAAATGTAGAAAATATAGGGGTACGTGATATCATAGGCCAGTTCTAGCTATGTGATTGTGTTCACTAGGGCAATATCTGGTACTAATGATAATCTATAGTCAGAAATGACTATATTGATATCCCAGGCATTGATATCTGTCATTATTATGCATAATCATCAAAGTTGCAGCTGTTAGATGAGCTGAAAATGAAGAAAAAGTAGGTGGTACGCAATATTATAGGCCATTTCTGGCTATGAGATTGCATTCTAAGGGGCAATACCTGGTACTAATGATAATCTATAGTCAGAAATGACTATATTGATATCTCAGGCATTGATATCTGTCATTATTATGCATAATCATCAAAGTTGCAGCTGTTAGATAAGCTGAAAATGAAGAAAAAGTAGGGTGAACGCAATATCATAGGCCATTTCTGGCTATGAGATTGCGTTCTAAGGGGCAATACCTGGTACTAATGATAATCTATAGTCAGAAATGACTATATTGATATCCCAGGCATTGATATCTGTCATTATTATGCATAATCATCAAAGTTGCAGCTGTTAGATAAGCTGAAAATGAAGAAAAAGTAGGGGGTACGCAATATCATAGGCCATTTCGGGCTATGAGATTGCGTTCTAAGGGGCAATACCTGGTACTAATGATAATCTATAGTCAGAAATGACTATATTGATATCCCAGGCATTGATATCTGTCATTATTATGGATAGTCATCAAAGTTGCAGCTGTTAGATAAGCTGAAAATGAAGAAAAAGTAGGGGGAATGCAATATCATAGGCCATTTCTGGCTATGAGATTGCGTTCTAAGGGGCAATACCTGGTACTAATGATAATCTATAGTCAGAAATGACTATATTGATATCCCAGGCATTGATATCTGTCATTATTATGCATAATCATCAAAGTTGCAGCTGTTTGATAAGCTGAAAATGAAGAAAAAGTAGGGGGTACGCAATATCATAGGCCATTTCTGGCTATGAGATTGCGTTCTAAGGGGCAATACCTGGTACTAATGATAATCTATAGTCAGAAATGATTATATTGATATCCCAGGCATTCATATCTGTCATTATTATGCATAATCATCGAAGTTGCAGCTGTTAGATAAGCTGAAAATGAAGAAAAAGTAGGGGGTACGCAATATCATAGGCCATTTCTGGCTATGAGATTGCGTTCTAAGGGGCAATACCTGGTACTAATGATAATCTATAATCAGAAATGACTATATTGATATCCCAGGCATTGATATCTGTCATTATTATGCATAATCATCAAAGTTGCAGCTGTTAGATAAGCTGAAAATGAAGAAAAAGTAGGGGGTACGCAATATCATAGGCCATTTCTGGCTATGAGATTGCGTTCTAAGGGGCAATACCTGGTACTAATGATAATCTATAGTCAGAAATGACTATATTGATATCCCAGGCATTGATATCTGTCATTATTATGCATAATCATCAAAGTTATCCAGCCCAATATGCAATCTTGGCAGATATTTGATATTGGCAGCAACAATAGTTTAATTCTAATAGTAGAAGGCCTATGCAAGATAATTTTAATTTATTTTATACGACATTGAGTTAATAGCAATAATTGTCGTCCGCTGATTAATTTACAGGATTTATGAAGATGTTTTTTCTTTTAATAGGCTAATTTAGGCAGGGCTTTTGGCTTCTTTCTTGAAAAATAAGTAAATTTAATCAAATTTATATATGTATATATATGTGTGTGTGTTTATAATTTTTCTTGTATAAAAACTCAAAAGAAAACGCCTACCTTCAATTTTTTTAATGAAATTTTTTACTTATAATGAACATACTTAGTAAAAAACGAAAAACAAATCAAAACATGAAATTTTGTATTCAGTTTTTGAAAATAAAGTTGGAACACTAGTCAATTAGGACCCTTTATATTGATTTAATATTTGTAACAATAAATATATAAAGGCTATTTCAATCAATCAAAGAATTTATCTAAAGAGTACAGTTGCTTATTGAATTTAATAAACGAATAATTTAAAACAACAAAAATTACTGTTACAGGGTGAAAATTATTAGTAGAGTTCATTTCTGATCAAACAGCAAATGGGTGGCACACAAAGGGGGGCAGGGCAATGATGAAGGACCAAGCTGCAGGGAGATTGTTGGCCAGTTGCATTTGCCCAGGGAGGTGAATCAAGCATTTTACATTGGGAAATTTTTATTTTATTTTTGGTACAATTTAGGAATTTATTATTGGAATTTCACTGGGATTTTAAGGCTATGACTGGCCATTTAGAAACTAAGGTTTGCATGGACAATTTTGATCTTAATATTTGTTGTATTAAAGTAGGATACATGTTAATCTGTTTTGGTTTTTTTTTTGGTCCTTTTATTTTTCAAATTGAATTTTTTTTTTAAATTGAATTATCTTTTCCTGATTTTAGTTTAAGTTAAATATAAGGCTTAAAGACCGAGCCACGACTATAAAAGGGGAAACCAGCTCAGAGGCCTCATTTGGTTCCAACCCCTCAAAGAGGAAACGTCTCTGAATAGTTCACTGATCCTAACCATACACAATGCAGTAAAGTCATATAAATTTGGTATCTGTAGATTCAAGAATTTATGCAGAAACGAATTGTGCCACTCTGCAACTTATATTTTGTTTATAAGCTGATATATTATGAATTATATACAGAATTATGGACACATCTTACGAAATTTGATTGACAGACCCTAATGACATTTCAATGAGCTCTTACCATGGAACAACAGCCCTCTCTAGCTAAATGACCTCCATAAATAGTGCTCATTTGCATAGAAACTGCATGGCTAATGGCGCAATTAGGAGGGGGTGAAGTGCATACCCCAATCCTCTTATAATATAATAATATAATATCTATATGACATAATATAGATCTTATATTATTATATTATATTATTGTTGTTTTGACACATGTATCAACTCACGATATTGTGATTGTCAATAAAAATTATATATCATATATATATATAGGCAATAGCAAGGATGCATACATTTTCACTTGTATCTACATAAAGCAGTGTTACCTTTTTACTGGTACCTTACTGAAAAATATAACAGCATATGTGATCTCTCTCTATATGGTAATTCCCATGGTTATACATGTACTATGCGATAAAACAAGTCCTGTCATTGCCAAGCAGTATCAACTGAGTTCTCAAAATTAGATTTCCCTTAACAAAGGTACAAGAATTGGTGGTCACTTCAAAGGAACCCCCACAATCCATTTCTTAATTATATTATAGATCTAGATGTGAAATATGTATATGTCTAATAGCATAGAAGCTAGATATGAACTATGTATGCTTCAAATTCATTAATTTATTTAGGAAATCATAATTCTTTATACATTAGAGTGAACTGACCAAATGTAAACAAACCCTGTTCAGCCAAGCATCAATATAGAGGGGGGGTGACTTTATTGACCCCCCTTACAACCCATTGCGTAAGGCGGGACTAACTGCCCAGTGTCCAGCCAGCATTTTATTGCTTTGCGGTGGCAATTTAGACCTGCTGCAGCTTGATCTTAAACAAGCATGTGTGTGTGTGTTTAGACAACTGTCAAAAGTCCATTGAACCCAAACAAAAATTAGCTGTCAATCATCTACATGTTTTTTTATTATGCTTTAATAGGTCTAGGCAAGGTTTGCATTATTAGATGCTTGGTAAAACAATTACACTTGATAGGCTATTCAGTTAACAGTTGTTACGTCAGCCCAGGTCACTGCAGGGGGCGGAGTCTAAGTTTGATAGACATCGCTAGCTATTCATGCATCACGTGGGTTGTTGAACTCAGTGCATTTGAGGTCAAGATCGCAAATTATGTCAGGGAATAATTATTCTTATGAACAACATATTCATATACATGTAATTACTTAGATTTGACAACATTTGGAATAGCTTATTATTGCAAATTAAACTCATTTTGATAGTGCACTCATGCTCCTGTTGGTTCATTTGTGCTTTGTTTTATGAGCAGAGGCCTTTCAAATGGGGATATGTCTAATAAGCCATCCAAAGGACATCTAGAGACGGCTTAAAAAAGCAACCCCACATTCAAACTGATATATAATATGATATATGTTTAAAATTATTTCATTAATATGCAATAAATTCACAATTTAAGTTAACTATTTAATTTATTTTAAATTGAACTTTAGTTCAAATGCTAAATAAGCCACAAAATGCACACATGCCTGTTTCTGATTGCTATACCAATCTTTCTCTTTGAAGTGTACTTTTTTTTCTGGTCTGTCATAATTGGATTATTATATATTTCTTTATTTTAAGGCGATTATGTTCATTTAAAAGACCAAGAATCTTATAAACTAATAACTGAGGGCACAGGAAAAAATATTAGTGAAAACAGGGTTGGCAAGTTTATGGCAGGTTGGCTTTTACCGGGTGGTATTTACATGACCTGAAGTTCTGTTTTACATTAATTAATGATCTACTCTTTTTCCTTTGGGAGAATGTCTCTCATAATTATACAACAAGACAATGCAACAATCTTCGTACACCCATTGTCAAACATGATTTTGCAAAAGAAGGCATTGCATATAGTCTACCTGACATAAGTATTTCTTTGAAAAATTGCTACATCTGTGATCAAAATTGCTACACTGAAAAGTCCTTGCCAAATGTCAAAAAATTATCATGATATCTATGTATTTAAAAAATATATGTGCATATCATTCCATCAATCCAAATTTAAGCTATTTCCAAAATAATATGTTGAAATTATAAGGTGGCACCTCAGAAGCATTAATATATCCAAATAAAGGTATTATTTTTATTGAGTAAAAACTCCATTGTAAAATCCTTGACAAAAGTAAATTGTCAATTTATGTCACTTTTTTTCGCAAGGCCTAGACTACTGTAAAAATTTTAATTTTGACTTAACACATTTTTTCCCCAGCAAACTGAGCCACTCTCATGGCTCATTGCACACTGGGCATGGGGGTTGGGAAATGGCCAGGCTGGATAGCTCCCCCCCCCCCCCATCACTGCCCTGCACAAATTTGCAAATAAATTCTAAAGCAAAACCTCAGTTATAAATACACATTATACTATAGTCATTAGCCATGGTCACGGCTTATCTGATAAAATGGGAGAGTACTTAGAATAATTATCGTGACGTCATCACGTGTTGATCTTCAATGACGGCTTCTGGCTTGGATTATGCATCGTGCTGTGTTTTTGCCTGTTTTGTGGCATTTGGACATGTTAACACAGTAGTTGTCTCTGACTGTTCGCTAGCGCTCACAAAATACCAGATAATAAATAAGAGCTAAGCGAACATCAGATTTCTCGCATACAGCTAGGTAGGCTCAATTACTTATAAAATGTTATTAATCGATAACCTTAATTATGGAGCAGCTTGGCCCATTTGTATAAACTTTTTCATTAAAGGTTCTGAACAAAACAATAATTTAAAAGTGGCTGTGATTTATGCAAGGTTATGGAAAACATATCAACATGTCACCATAAAACAGCACTTATATAAGGACCCATTTTAAAGAAAAAAATAAGCATTAAATATTACTTAATATAGTTGCTTGTTTTGAAGTTATTGAGCTACTGTATCAGCTCCATGTCTCACGTATGTGAGAAACGCTTTTTGCCTTGGCCTAGACCTTTGGCCTTGGCCTATATTCAGAAACTGCTCACTGTTTGCCTTGGCCTACTCACCTGACTTTCTTTAACTAAAGACGTTCGTCTTTAACTCACCTGAAGATGTTCCAGGAGTGCAAAACTTCAACTTGCAATTACTTGGCTTCTATACATGATAGAACAATGCGGTTTTTTTCTTAATAGTTCATTTGTACCTATCTTATCATCTAGAATTTATTCAAAGCAACACAATGAGAAAATACACTAATACCTAATTTATTTAAATAAATAATAAATATACTTATGACAAATGACTGACTATTTCAGCTATCATGTTCTGTTGTTCTGACTGACAGACAGACTGACTTAACTGAACTGACTGATTGAACTGATTAGCTGGACTGACAGACTTATTATTAAACAGGCTGAATACTGTGCAACAAGATCATATCAATTTAGGTGTATGCACACTTTAGTTTTTATTATAATTAGACTTAATTTCGCGCAACAGTCTTTTTATTGGGCACAGCTGGCTGCAGTGTCTGCGCATAACTTAATCCAGTCTACGTACAATTGAACCTCACCATATGTGACTTAAAAAATGTGGGGGGGGGGGGGGTTACAAATTAGAATATATTGCAGGGACCTCAAAATGTTTTAATAATTAAAATGTACCAAGGCCAGGAAGACCACCTCATTCACTACTAAGACCACCTAAATCACTACTAAGACCACCTACCTCACTATTAAGACCACCTTACAAAATATTGAGACATTGTTTCACCCAGGAAATGTACTGCATTGTTTATGTCTGGGCAATTATTTCTTGTTACAATCGTATATTGTTGCTACTTTTTGCTAATTTCCCAGAAATGAGACTATTGACTCAATGTTGAGGGGAACTGTATACATGAATAATTAAATTAAAAAAATTACTATACTATACTAGATATTGCAGTGATTTTTCACTGGAATTTAGGCCTAAATGTCAAAACCACCTGTCTTGTCCCACACCAACAGGGCAGGCTTTGCATCATGCTGGCTGCGGCGCTGGTAATTATGTTTACGTTGCAACCTTGCTAACACTTTCCCGCCAGTTAGATTCAGATTCAGATTCAGATATATTTATTTTACTTAAAGCTGGTATCAAAGAAAAAAAAATAAAAATATTACAATCATGTTATTATAATTTGCTTTAAGTAGGGTGACCCCTTTAAGACATCTTTGATGTTATGATGTCCAGTAGCGGATTTAGGAAGGGGGGGGGATTTAAACCCCACCCCTTCCTTGGCCAAGTACAGGTGTACATTAAAAATTATCGTTCCATATAGTTGTCAAGTTAAGAAGGAACAAATGAAGTAAAGAAGTAAGGAATAAAGTAACAAAGGAAAATCAATCTACCTATCTATCTATCTATCTATCTATACATCAATATTTGTCTTCTTTATTGATTTTGTCTTTCTTTCGTTTTGATTTATGTTTATATGAGTACCAGCTTTCTCTTTTGACGCTATAGCTAAAGAGGCTCTAAAGCTTTTACGTCCATGGTCTAGCTATGGCGCTATAGCGTGAATTTAGTGCAGTTGAGGGGGGGGGGGGTACACTCCCTCACGGCTGCTTGCCTGGCTGTTCTATAATGAGATGCGCGCCTGCGCACTAGTGAGGGGGAACACGATTTCACGGGGTACGCAAACGCATATTACAAGACGATGAAGTGCCCGGGGCCCATGGAACCCTAAATCCGGCCCTGAACTTACCCCATTCCCCCCTGCGTACAAGTCGACCGCTTGGGCCATCTATAGTTTTCCCCGATTTGCTGTTGCTCAATATTGTTTAAGGCATACAGTTAATTTCATTAAAAAAACTGTCGACTCTAGACGGCTGTAGCGGCCTATACCTGACACAGTGTAAACATTGGCAAATGTAAGAAATTAATGTAATATGTCATAAATATGTACTTTTAGATCCAGGTTTGGGTAGACAGCAATTACAGCCTTGGCTAGGCTTAATTTTACGGGCCTTTTTTACTGAAAGTAACTGTACCAAATAGCAGAAATTAGGATAGTACATGCTGTTTACGAAGAAATCTAGAGCGATGAAGAACCGTTCTGGTTCATAAATCTTCATTGTTCTTATATAGAATTTTATGTATCTATTTAAAGAGTAATAGAACATTTTACTCGCAGTTTGTCTTATATACATGTCATATATTGTTAAGCATTTACAGCAAAGTTGTCATGAATTTCTGACCTTGGGGATCTCATGTGCGGCCTTGTCATATATTGCACGATTACCCTGGTCATGCTATATACTCATCTGAAATTTTAAGAAAACCTCACATTATGAGTCAAAAAATCGGAGCAAGATATGATATGTGATTTTCTATGGAAGTAGATTTAGGTTATCAATGAATGGTTATGAATGCAACTGGTTAAACATTGTGGAATTTTATTTCTATTTTTGTTTTTGGTTTGGAAGTTTGTATCATCTGGAAATTATGTATTTTCATATTTTACCTGGAATTTTTATTTTGAGGTTTAAATAGAACAATTATATATACAAAAAATATTTAAAAAATACATGCATGAACTCAAAATCGGAGTGTATGTATTTATGTACGTGGATATACAATGTACACTGATAACAACCTGTCACAAAATACATGACTTTGGTTATTTTTATTTTATGAAACTTCGGATCAGATAAGTTATGTGCTTGCTTTTTTTTTCTTCTTCTTTTTGTTGTATTTATGAAAGTTTGCCCTTTCATAAATAATGATAATACTATAAGATCCAACATAACACATAAGTAACATGTATTGATGGCGAGGAGTGCAACTCGGATGTTTTGTGGGATGAGGAAAAATCACATATTGGCCGCTTCACCTTGAATCCCCCATTGCTTACATTCTCCACTCTTACATACATTGTACAACATACACGGTGACCATCCAATATACTTAGCAGCTGTCCAATATATTCTGCTATTGTAAGACATACACCCATGAATGATGGATGACAATGGAGCATTCTGCATGATTTTCTCACATCAGCTGAGTGGAGAATAATATTGTATTTGCTAAGGATACGTTGTTTGAGAAATACAATCAAACTCGAGTATGGCGTGAGGACAGAACCAAATCAACATAGATAAGCTGCAATCAGGCCAACATTCTAGACATTATTAAGTATACCAAGTGTGCAGAAGATAATTGAAGATAAAACCATTTGAATGAAGTTTAAGATTGCCTGGTGCCAGATGAAGTCCACCTGAACAGGTATGTGCAGAACTTGAATAATTATAATTAAATAACTATTTTGATCACAATTCATTACTTAACAATATACTGGTTTGATTAGGGCTTTACGTCCTGTATTTCTGCACCTGATGGACTAATTAGGACAGGCAGGGACCATGGCAATGAGATGATGGATGAAACGGCCATCCAACTTAGGCTCGACCGGGAATTGAACCCGGGACCCGGTGGTTGGGAGCCCAGGTCACTACAACTAATCTAGGCCCCCACCCAGCATTGCACTGAAACACTGCATCTATATTACTTTAAAAATATTAAACTGGATGCATTGTCAGTTGTTACAGTGGTCATTGTTTTGGCCATTTAACATCTTCAGACAACCAAGCAGTGTCAAAGCAATCCAAATCATGTTGGTGTATTTTTAACCAACTGTCTGTTTACATATTATCAGTATGGGTTGTAGCTATTTGGGTGGTTAACTTAATTATAGAAGTTCACTCTAAACAAAGGTTTGTCAAAATGACTAGAGGGTAGTCATATACGGAACTCAATTACAGTAGTCATTCTGACTACAGTAAGTACCTACCTTTAGATTGCCATAATATTTGACTGTGACCCTTATCATTTGTTTAATTTGATATTAAACTTTATGAAAATGCATATAACTAATAAGAAGTCCCAAACTGAACAAGATACCGTATGATAATGTGAAAAAAGGGTGCTGAATGTTCTCTATATGTTATAGTGCACAGGGTGAATACAGTAAACAGGTGATCCTAAATAGGACAAATAAGAGTGTCTGATATTCTTTTTTTTATCATCGTACTGTGATTAATTGAGACATAGTTATGTTGATATCTGATCACTCCAAGTGCTATCAGTTGTTTTTTTAAATAAATATAAATCACTTCCATTACCGGGTATGCACTCTATGTGATAGTACTAACTACAGCTTTTAAATTTTTTTTGCATGAACTGCAGGTAATGATTTACTTTAAATAAATATATCCCTTTTTTTTAAATAATATTTCGGTAATCATTACATGTATTAGAATCCGGCAGTGCAATAGATAGAAAGGCAGAGAAAACTCGATAGAAAAGAACTTCACTGGTTGACAATATAGTTTCAGAATTAAATTCAGATTTCTCAACACCAAGATAACATTCAAAAACTGTTTCAACATTGGCAAAATGTCGGCGATGTTGATAGGATGTTGTAACGACAGTGACCTATATAAAAAAGATGCTCGGCCGATTTGGAATGCTATCTGGGCATGACTTGGAAGTAGTCACTCAACAATAAGGCCCCACCTTACATATCAAATCTGGGGAGGAAACAGCCTCATCAAACAATAAATCTCTGAAGCATAATTTGCTCCTCAAACCTCAGTCTAGTAACAAATTTGGGGCTCGTGCTAACGAATCTCCAGTGATTGCTCAAAGAGGAATTTATTAAGTGTCTTTCAGAACTGCCTATGAACAACAGGCTTCTTTAATTCCAGCGATAGTGAGCAGAAATATTTTCAGAAACAGGCTCTATACAAATGTATTTATTTATAAGATGTATCTGTAAATTAATATCTAATAACAAGAAAGTAACGCAATTAGATATATATATATCCATATATAATTTTATTGACATGATATTATCATAATTGATACATTTGTCAACATACAAAACACATACCATAATACAGTACTTTTACAGTAATAAGAAAATAATACTAAAAGTGGTAAACTAACAGTCTATATTAAATATTGTAAGATATTATCTCTTGCTGGGTGGGTCCACTGACTCTGGTGCTGCAGGAGTGAAAATGGTCGCGGACGTTAGAGGAGACACTCCCTGGGTGTTCACCAGTTGTTGTGGAGTGCTCTACCTTCTCAATAAGTATGTTTGGTAAACTAAATGGGGATAATTAAACGAATCTTTAGGAAATCAGCGTGTTTGTTAAGTACATGATCATTGTATGGAAGCATCTATTATAATATCAGTGAGATTTTTTAGGCAAATAATTATTATTCTATGAATATGAATGTATGAATTATCTATTTTACAACACATTTTATATATTTCATTTGTTGTTTGGTTGCAGTTCCCAAAATGGAGGCTATAAGGGCATTAGTATTTTTGACTCTTCTCTCCATCATCTCTGCTAAAAATGCTTTTGATGTTCAAACAGATGCTGAAGGATTCCGCATCACTGTTGAGGGAGTGGAGGTAAGAGACAAAAAGCAAAATTTGTAGTGAATAGATAGCTAGATAGATAGATAGATTGATAGATATAGATAGATATGGAACGTGAAACCCTCTAATAAGGCAAGTGCTTGCCGCTCATGAGAAACTATCCATTTAGAAATGCATGTTCACTACCATCCCGTAGGCTATTGCACAACATATAATGCACAAAGTAAACAAGACACAGCTGACAAACAGACATTCTTCTAGATAGAAGAATGATAGATAGATCTTGGATGAACCAGAGATTATCATCCAAGGATAGATAGATAGATAGATAGATAGATAGACAGATAGATGTGGAAAGTGCAGCCCTCTTAGGCAAGTTATTGCCGCTATCAAGGGTTGATTGATGAGGAGAGAGAGAGAGATAGTCCATCCATATTACACATTTACCCCATGGGTGGGGTCTTTAAACTTGCCTCAGCATTGGCAGCGAGTGCAAGGGACCGTCAATTTAACGTCTCATCTGAACGACACTAGACCACCCAGCTGCGAGTAAAATGTATATAAATAAGCTTAATTCAAGCGATTATTTTGTATTATCTGTTTATTTCTTTGACACTTTCCAGCTAAATTGAGCCCGATGTTGACATAGGCAATACCATGAGTCATACTTGTTACCTTGCTGAAACGTATACAATGTATTTTATTCACTAATTCATTCATATATGAAATTTTTCACCATGTTTTCACAGATTTTGAGACACACCAGGGAGACTCCCTTTATTTTGGTGGGCAAAGCTGATGTGCAGTTCACAGAGAGACTTGGAAATTATGAAATCACAGAAATTGAGGGTGAGAAGTCGCCATGTTTGTCTTATGACCTTCAGACAAGGTTTGATGAAAGTGAAGGGGAAACATTGTTTGTCACATTCACAACACCAAGCGATCAATCCGTAAGTCAAATTATTTAACGGTTTTAATTACAAAAAAAAAGTACATGATGCTCAAATGATAGCAAATCAACCTTATCGTGACATATAAAATACTTCCACTGATATGATGGTATGAAATCTATGCTTAATTTCTTATGATAGCTTATAATAGTTGAAAAATAACTTATTTTGATCCGTAGTTGTTTATATCAAAGCAACAGTAGCAGATTTATCCCCCCCTTTGGCCTATTACATTTTAAAAATTCAGCGGTCCTCGCAATACATTAAAATTTGTCAACCCCCCCCCCCCTGAAATATTTTCTGGATCCGCCCCTGAGCCATACAGATTGCAGTGGAAAGTTACATGTGTAATGCAGTGCAAGTTTTTTTGTTTTCTTTTCCACATTCCCCCTCCCCCAGAGGTTGAATTTTTAATTTGTATAATGGAATTTTCAGGTCAAACTCAAATTTAGGTCAATCGACCAGCATCCTCTAGTCATTGTTTTTACGGAAGTCCCTGAGGACTACAACCGGATATGGGTGCGACTTCCGGCGGAAGTGAATGAAGCTGTTTATGGGGGTGGAGAGCAATTTACCTATTTTAACCTCAGGGGAAGAGATTACCCTGTCTGGGTAAGGGAACAAGGTATGTCATTTCGAAAAGAACATCAACAACATGGCGACATTAAACATACCGTATTAAATACAACAAATACACAATAAGGTTATGCTAGAATTTTGTAAGAACATTTGTTAAATGCGATGAGATTATTGTGTATTTTTATTCAGATCTGTAAGAAAGATATAAATGACCCTATAAAAAACTGACATTTGTGAGTAAAAATGTAGACATATAGGTAGTAGGAATATTATGTTGGAAAGAAGACTTTTTTTGCACAGATGTATAAAATGTACAATGGCACACCTAACGAAGCTGATCTGTTTATGGAAATTACATCATTACACTGAAAATTTAAAATATTGGAGTGAAAATGTTGACAGTGTTTTAACTGACTCGCCCTCATTAGTTTGCCTAGCTCAGTGGTAGCACGCTGGGCTTCCAACCACCACTGGGTTCTGGATTCGATTCCCAGTCGAGCCCAAGTTGGATGGCTGTTTCATCCATCATATCATTGTCATAGTCCCTGCCTGTCCTAATTAGCCCATCAGACACAGAAATACAGGACGTAAAGCCCTACTCCATCCATCCATCCAAGCCCCCATTAGTTTAATCAGCCTGAGTCAATATCATTTATGCAGTTTTCCATAAATACTTCTTGGTCAATAACATGCCATTTTACATGACATTGATTATGTTGACTAACCAAATTGTAAATGAAAATGAAGAAGGGCTACCGCAGCCTAGCCTATTACAGTCAATTTCTTGAGACTAGAAACAAACCTCATAGACTTGTAAGTCCAGGAATCTTATTGGTTAAGGGACTACTTTAACCAATGGGAGTCCTGGATTAACATGACGTCATCCGGAGTTTAGCTTCAAAGTATATGAGATTTGTTTCCAACTCTATGAAATTGGCTATATGACAGACACCATCAAATAGCCAAGATCCTACCACTCAATATGTTCAACTTTTCCATACTTTTTCAGGTGCTGGCAGAGATGCTCGTATGCCTTCGGCGTATTTGGCAGAGTCATTTCATGCCAAAGGGGCAGGGGGTGACTATCATACTACTTACTATCCCCAATCTACATTTGTCAGCTCTAGGCGATATTACATGCATGCAGAGGGCTACAACTATGTCCACATGGACTTTAGGAATCCTAGCTACCATGAACTAGCTTTTCAGGTAATTCTTGACTGAATTAGCAAAGTTGAAATGAACGCCTATAATCCAGTCAATCAAACAGATTTAAATACAGGTAGAAAATACTTCAGTGACAGACTGACAGACTGACTAACAGATTGATAAGTAAGTACATGGCCAATTGTGCCACGTGCGTTTTCCATGCGTTTGGATAAACGCATGGAAAACGCATGGTTTTTGCTTCATTATATTTAGCTAAAAACCATGCGTTTATCCTTCTCATGGAAAACGCAAGTGGCCCATTTGGCCATGTAGTGCTTTTAGAGACAGCCACACTGACTGATTGACAGATATAAACTGACTGATAGACAGACAGATTGATAGATTAAGTAGTGCCTCTAGAGACGGACACACTGACTCTTATTGACTATTAGATAGATAGATAGATAGATAGATAGATAGATAGATAGATAGATAGATAGATAGATAGATAGATAGACAGATAAATAGATAGATAGACAGATTCATTGATTCATTGACTTTTCCAGGACATTCCAAAGAGACTTATATTCAATGTTGACTCTTCCATGTCAACTCTAGTCACAAAACTCACTGGTTACTTGAAAAGACAGCCTCCTCTGCCTGACTGGGTCAATGATGGGGTCATCCTAGGCATTCAGGGGGGTACCGAGAAGATGCTGAGTTACCTTGCAACAGCCAAGGAAGCTGGGCTAAAGGTCAATGGCCTTTGGATCCAAGATTGGTCAGGATCCATTTTCACCACATTTGGGAAGAGAGTATTCTGGAACTGGCAATGGAGTCCTGAGAAATACCCAAGTAAGTGGTCTGACTTTTCATTTTTATACTAAATTCCTATACTGAATTATCAAGGTTTGGTATAAATCTCTATTATCCATGAACATAACACTGGGTACCGTTCTTTGTATGAACATGATTTATTATGATTTTCAGTTAGGCATATTAAAATGTGTAAAGCACCTGTTGCCTTGGAAACAGCTTCCAAAAAATATATATATATTTGAGGGTACATATCCATGAACCATAGGATATCCCCCAATGTTGGCTCTCAGAATGTTATGGTTATATCATCATGGTGTTAGCTGCTTATATAATAATTATATTTGCAATAAACTTAAGAAAAGAAAACGTATATATATACGAACATGATTTAATTTTGTTATTATTTTGTGTTGCCATGGCAACTGATGCCAAGCCAGAACCAAATGGCCAGCAAGACCCACCCTGAACGTTCTTTTACTATATGGTGCAATATAACAGTGCCAAGAGCATAACAAATTAATTCTTAATTGTTACTGGTTTCGAACCAAATTTTGGTAATTCTTACCATTTTCGTGCATGGTTTCTCTGTACATGAAGCAGTTTTGGGGCTTCTGCTCCTAGCTGCTTATTTATCTACCAATAGCCAGACAGTTCCTAGTAGAAGTTGGCTAGCTTTGTCTAGGTTCAAGTTGACGGCGCCCACCCCGTTTTTAATGAAACTATCTGTACTAAAATTGTCAAACACAACTATAAAATTGTCTTTGTGGCAATGGTACACTGACTGTCATGGTGTTATTCATAATTACACATTGCACTGGAATGTCCCATTTCAAAAGTTGTGTCCGCTTTGATTGTATGATTTTCATCAGTTGCAATTGGCTTAATTAAAATATATGAACTATGTGTAGATATAGACTAAATTCTCTTTTCTAAGGCTGTGGGTGAGTGGATTAGGGCTTTACGTCCTGTATTTCTGCACCTGGTCGGCTGATTAGGACAGTTAGGGACCATTGAACCCAGGTTATTTATGCATAACTATAATTAAGCATCTTTTTATTTTTCAAGATTTGGATACAGAGATACCACGTCTGAAGGCAGAGGGAGTTCATATTTTGGCCTATGTCAACACCCACTTCAGCACTGCAGGGCCTATATTCCAAGAGGCAGACCAACTCGGATATTTTGTCAAGAATTCTTCTGGCCAAGCCTACGTCCAGGATTTCGGAGAATTTTCTTGTGGCTCTGTTGATCTCACTAACCCTGATGCTTATAAGTGGCTAAAAGGTTAGTAAAAATAATGAAGACTTGACCAGCAGCAACGTGTTGAAAGTTTTGTCGAAAACGTTGGGACCTTCTGGCATTCTCATGTGACTCGCTACCGGCGCCAGACGTATAGCCCATGGGACGTATAGACGGGATGAACATATTTAAAGCTAAATGATGCTTAATCAATAAATATGTATTATATTGATAAATTGTTACATTTGATAACAGATATTGAAATTGTCAGAACGTAAGATAATAATAATCATTGAAATATATTCCGGGGACTGAAAGCCAGTTTTCCAGTACAAGTACAAAGATTAATAAGGTGCTATATGGTAGGGCCAAGTTGGTTTTCATAGAATATTATAGTTGTAGATATACACAATTTTATAATATCGATGTATGCCTGAGCAAAGACACATTAAAATTAAACCAAAAAATTTTGATATTTTTTCCCCTCTTCTTTTATTCAGATCTCATGATCAGAAACCTGGTGGAGTTGGGCTTCAGTGGATGGATGGCTGATTTTGGGGAGTATTTACCGGTAGATGGCGTGTATCACAGCGGTGCTGACCCCGTGCGGATGCATAATGAATATCCAGTGTTATGGGCCAAACTCAACCATGACGTTCTGAAAGAAACTAATACATTGGGAGAAATCATGTTCTTCATGCGAGCTGGAGGCACTGGTAAATTAGACGTAAATTTAATATCTGGAGATACGCAAGTCACACCTTTTGAACAGGGAATGACCACAATTTTCTTTTTTTTTCAAATTTAGTTTCTTTTCCAACTTTATGCACAATGTTCAGTAGCCTTATTTCTACCATGGAGCCACCAGAAGGTGCTCCATGTTTCTACACCCACAGTTGCCCACTATTTAACAAGCCTTCTCAACTGTTTTTGTTCCTTCCTTGCCTGGACAGTGAATTATTTGAATAATACATATGTTTATTCTCACCATAGCGGTACTATTTTTTTTACTTGCCGGGTTTGCTGTAAGGCTCTGCTGTTTGGACTTTTTGGTACCATTATACTTCGTCTACATTTTTCTTTGGGGCATCTTTTATTGCAGTTTCAATACTTTTGGCTTTCCCCAGCTTGCTCACCACCACACTGAAGAAAGTGTGTGATGAGGCTGTTGTATTCCTTCACTAAAATATGTGTCACTCCCATCACATGGCATGGTTTCTCCAGTTAAGCTGATTTGCAAGCATTGCATTAGAACATGAGGTGTTAATAGCTATTTTATCTTCAGCAGTCACAAAGTTTCAGTGGTATATCCATATTATATCTCCATGGCAGTCTAGGCCTAGACCCTCAGGCATTGTAGTATCACAAATGCCGGGTATCCGGAGTGTCAACTCAGCTAAATCTGGGGGATCTAGCAAGCTAACTCGCGCTGTGAGAATATTTAATAAAGCTTAATAAATATATGAAAAATATTCACAATATTTTTCTCAGCACCGCCTTCGACTTGGTATCATATATTAAATGATTGACCACTCTAACTAGCTCAAATTACTGCTAGGTTATTGGTATACTAAATTTTAATTCAACAGCCTAATTGCCAAGCAACATTAGCTGTCAGTCTCAAATCTCACTTATTGTTTCTGACCAAAATTACTGGGATTATAATTACTGTCCCATCTCTTGTTTTTTCTAAATATTCTTACAAAGGATGTACTTTCCTCTCAATATTCACTGGCTTACTGATTGTGCACTCAGCAACTTCCCAGTATTGCACAATACTGGCCAAAAATGGAATTATCTTTACTATTCCACTTTTTGGCTTTTCTGAATATTTTAGAGGGATGAACTTCCCAATCTTATCTTCTTGCCCGCTGGTTAATACTCCGTGGCCTTTCAGTATACTTAAATACAAGGATAACTAAGAATTGGTGTAAGATTTTGGAAATATATTCTGAGAGAATTTACAACGAATAGTAATATTGAATGCTTAATTCACACATAATTCACATCAATTCACACAATTATTCAGGTCTCAGGGAATCCTTTATATTTACTAAATTATAGCTAACCAATCATTCTACTTCTGAAAATACAGGCTGACTGTCAATTATGCAGTACACTCTCAGCCTTCCTCAATAATTGTCCCTGACTTTACTATACCTGACTTCTACTTCTGCTGAATACTCACAAAATGTATATACATGTGTACCTGGGGAATATACTCTTCCCACACAAATATTACTGCATCTACCTAGTACTTGATCTATAAATACTGCTCTCAGATCTAGTCAAATTATACTCTTTAGTCTTCACTAAGTTTCACTGTTGATAAATGACACACACACTTAATAATATTATAGTTAGCCCAGCAATCACTGATACTTCGCTAGTCTGACTGATCAGGTCACTATTCTCAGTATACTTAAATTAACTGCGGATCACATACATATCATTAATAACACTCAAATATTGCAATAAGACAAGGACATACCAGTCCTGAACTCACATACAATTCAAACACATAAATACAATTCAATGGCGCCAACAATCAATCAATCATACAATCCCCTCCCAATAAATCACTCATTAGTCATATGTAGCTACACTCAATCTGTCCACTTGTTTTATCTGACTGGGTTTAAACTTAAACCACCCTACTACTACTTCTCCGCCTTCTGCAATTATTGTCAATTGGAGTTCAACTAATCTCAATATGGTCTAATCAATTAGCCACTCTCCTTCTTCTACTCCTACTACAATTGCATATGTATCTGGTTTCAGAGTTTCTCCTACTACTGCTTCTACTGCTATTGCACAATATCTTAACTCCACTTACTGTCTCAAATCCTGATTAATGCACACTTTAGTCGTCACTGAGTTGCCTACTTCTGCTCCTGACTTGCTCACAACCTGACCGATAGACGGTAGCTAAGTCAACTGATTACTTTCTGAAAACCGCTCGAACTCTTTAATTTCGGCCCTGCTGGCCATTATAAATGAACCCTTAAACATGCATCCTATGGGGTACTGGGCAGAGCCAATCATGGGCAGTTTCCTGGCAGGCCAAAACCTCCCTCGGACCGGCCACCTGTCCCTGAGCCAATGACCCATGGCTAGGGTATGTCCCTTGCAAAAAGTGAGGAGCTGCCAGATTGATTGACAGGGCTGACTTGCCATATATGGTACGCTTGGGTTGCCTAGTTTATGTATCGATTTGGAACCCTTATTCCCCCACGTGACTTGGTGCCTGGTTACTTTATGATCTCTGTAATTGATCAGTCCCAGTGCATATGAGTCACCATGGCTTGTACTTGCATGATCTCATCAGCCAGCTCCATTACCCAACTTGGATCCCCCATAGTTTGCAATAAAGTTTCAATCTTGTGCCATAAAGCCCCTATTTTTATTGTACCTTTCCTTTAGTCTGCTGCCCATTTTCCTGTAATTTTATAGCAGGGTACCCGGGTGCTTCGTCCGATTGCATTGGCTAATTGGCGTTTTATGTGCCTTTGTTTGCTGTGAGATATGTTCTTTGGTTTCCATGCCAAAATCTGGTATCTTATTTCATATATTTAATTCTTATTTTTGTACTTGCTAACTCTCCCTTTGCTATCCCAATTTCCTTACTCAGTTGACTTTATCTATCTGTGTGAGCCTACCTGTCATATTGACTTACAATCTTGTTCATTGCCTTTCAATTTTAGTCTAATCATGCTTGTTTACATAACCATACATGCTTAAACATGATACTATTGTTCGCTGTGTCTGAGTAACCTTGGCTTGAGTATTGCAGTCTCTTGTCATCATATTCAGCCAGTGTTCATTTTGGGGTTGATGACAGGTTGAAATCATCTTAGCTTGGTTCTTTGTAGGTCAGGTTGAGGTCATGTTGGTACTTTCCACTAGGTGGTGCTGATGTTATTGTCCCTCAAAGTTGGCTGCTGCTGTTCCCTGGCATGTCCATCATTGATTTCTTCGTGTCCCTGGCCATTATCTCTTTCTCTCTCTCCCCTGGTGGCTATGGTATCAGCTGTTGCTGCCCTCTGGTGCTGTCCACTGCAGTTGTCCTCTTCCTATACTCAAGTTCACTCAATTGATTACTCAGTATTACCTTTAATTGCTTCATACTAAACCTTGACTTTGAACTCGGGTGAATGGTCTTTTCATTCATCCCTATACCTGGTATGGTCCCTTCTATTGCAGTCTGCAATCCTCATGACAGTAGACCGGGGTCTAGTAGATATTAAAGCATTGCGAGATAGGCCGTGGAAGTAGGTCAATCACTACGCACATTAAATTTAACTAAGCAGCGAACAAAATAGTTCTATCATATGTTTATAATACGTCCGTTGCAGCTTTGTGTTCTTAGCTCCCCCCGAATTCTCCAAGACCCTCTCCTGCGGAAAGGTGTGATCGAGTGTCTTCCAATGGCTGGTGTGAAGCAGCGAAGGGTGACTGAGCTGTTTGGGAGTGGGCCATAAGTGCAATTATACAGGTGCATGAGTGCAAATCAACAGTGATCAAGAGAAGGAACCCCCTCCCTAAAAAGAACAAGGGGGGTAAATTCCCCTTATTCAACCAGGAATACAGTCAATAAACAAAAACAATTAGAGCACTGCATATATTGGGATCATGGCTCCCCCCCCCCCCCAAACAGGCGTAAGATCCCCTAACAAGGGTAGGAGAGGAGGGTAAAGTCGGCAGGGGGGTATAAGTATTTTCTAATATTTTTTACATTCTACTAACCACCTCTCCAAGGCAGTCCACAGATAAAAATGTATACCAAAACACACCAATAAATTTTCTAAATAAAAGTATACATAAACATGATAAAGTGTCCCTCACTCCCCCCCCCCCCTCCCTACCAATAAAAAGAACCAGGGGATAAATCCTTCCCCTTTGAAATCTAAATGTAAGGATTACACAGGGTTCAGGAATCATGAAAGTACACATGTTCATTTTATTGCATATAAGCCCCCCCCCCCCCCCTCCCTTAAAAGGGGTAGGAGAGGGTTTACGTGTGCAGGGATAACCATTCAGAAATGTATACCATTTGCCAAGGAAGGGGGTCGGCTTTCTGGGAAGTCTTTAAAGTGGACAGGGGGGGGGGGGGGGGGTCTATGTCGTGTGTATTCTCCTCCTTGTTTGTCTAATTATGTCTCACTTTTGAAAACTCTTCTTTATTTCAATTTAATTCCAGGCACAAGCCAATATTCCACCATGATGTGGGCTGGAGACCAGAATGTCGACTGGTCATACTCGGATGGTTTGGCTACAACAGTTCCGGCAGCTTTGTCTTTCGCGATGAGTGGAATTGGAAGGACTCATTTTGACATCGGTGGTTACACCACAATCTATGCAAATGAGCAAAGGGGTGACTTGCACGTTACCTTCAACATGACGCGCACGCGTGAACTCTTCTTCCGGTACGCCGAGACAGCCATATTTACCCCAGTCATGCGCACTCACGAAGGTAAAATTTAAACAAAAAATATATTTAACCAAAATTCAAATGCAGCAGAACCAGGTAATTATGACCCTTTGCTGCGAAGGTTGGGTACTGGTTCATAAAATATGGTCGACTCTAAACAGCTGAAGCAACCTATTCCTGGCTGTAACTGTCACTTGCCAAAGCCAGCCACTTCTGTCCACTTCTACCTTATAGTCCGCTTAAACTACCACTACTGAAAAAATATCAACCTTGGTAAATGTAAGAAATTTGTCTAATATATCATGAATATGTATGTGCGATCGTCATGCATCTTTTCAACAAAAGATTACAAATATGCTTAACTCTCAACTTCTGCACCAAATGGTGCTGCATGTAATTTTAGATCCAGCTTTGAGTAGCCAGCTCTAGCCAGACAGTTCCGTTTATTGGCAGGTAGCATCGTACAGCGGAAGTTGTCTAGCTTTGTCTAGGTTTCATTTGACCGGCCGTTTTTTAATGAAACTAACTGTACTTGTGTGGTGGTCTTCCTTTTCAGGTATTATGGTTATAATTATATGAAATCTTTATTAGTCATATATAGGGTGTGGCCGTAATATATACTTGGAAGATTTTCTGACTCAGAGTGCCACTCCCAAATGTACATATGTTCATGTGTAATGTTTAAGTAAAATATTTCTGAGTTCTGATGCGAATTTCAATGATGGAAATACCAGCATGTAATGGTCCTGATTGTTGGGTGATCTGATTATTGGTTCCTACTATATCTTTGTGGATAAGCTAAACACTAAAAATATAGATGAATGTTCAAAGCTATTGCCGGACTTTTAAATTCTTTACAAATTGCCGATCCTACAACCTTATGCATTAAAACTATATTGCTCTTACTAGTATGTCCAAAATTGAAATCAACGCAATGAAAGTTGAATTTCTAGGCACAAAATTATTTATAGGACAGTTCTTGTTTTGCTAACTCTCCATGCATTGTACCTTGAAAGTAAATCAGATATTTATTGCGCAATGTCAGATACCTAAGGCAATATTATTATGCGTTCAGGTAGGTCTATCATAAGCAAAATGACAGACATTAAAGTCAGTAGAATCTGTAAATATCCTTCCTATGCTAAGATGATATAGTTGATTGGCCAAGAAGAGTCATTAAGATCCTTCTTGACATGGATATTACACAATTATGTTGAGATAATGAGTAAACATACCTGGCTTCATTGCTCATTACTACATTTAATGTATTCCTTGGTTCAGGGGTTTGAAATGTATCCATGATCTATTACAATGCTGATTTTTTTTGTGCCAAATGTACTGCTTTTGATACATTGGGTTTATCCATGATTGCTACAGGGCATAACAGATTCACCATTTTAAAGTTTGTGTCATTTTTGTGGAGTATTATACTTGGATGTTGTGGGATGAGGAAACATGACATTCAATTTGCATTATAAGAAAATAAAATAAAAGATAAGATAAAGGTAAGATAAGCTAAGATATACTTCATTGCGAAAACTCATTCTGGTGCATTTTCACATCACCAAGAAAAAGAAACTTCAGTGCAAACTTGATGGAAAAAAACAACAAAAAAAAAACATCCACACATTGATTGTACAGTATACACCACAGCCATCCAACATACACTACAGCCCTCCAACATAGCTACAGCCCTCCAACATACACTAAAGCCCTCCAACATACACTACAGCCCTCCAACATACACTGCAGCCCTCCAAACAACTCCAATCAATATAACCAGCCTTCCAATATAATGTAAAATGCCATATTTGTTATTATAATTGATACATAACCTTTTTTTTTTTTTTTAGGTAATGTACCAAAGGTAAATTACCAAGTCTACCAAGACCCCACAGGTATAAAAGAATTTGCACGAATGGTTGATACTTTCATCAAACTAAAACCTTACAGGAAGTTCGTTGATGAGGAATACGTCACAAAAGGTTTACCCATGCAGCGACCTCTGTTTTTTAATTACCAACATGACCCAGTGACCTATTCTCTCCAGTACCAATACTTATTTGGAAGTGACATTATAGTAGCACCGATTGTTGATCAAGGTAAAACCCAAGTATCAGTTTATTTGCCCGAAGATGACTGGGTGCATCTTTTCACTGGTCAAGAGTTTAACGGCAAACAATGGGTAACTCTAGAATGTCCGCTAGGTGTCCCCACTGCCTTCTACCGGAAGTCATCGCAATTCGCCTCCCTGTTCAGAGAGTTCCAACAATCTAGCGGCCATTGTGATGCTCAAGGGTGCCCATGATATGATCAAGAGCTATCAAGATAGCAAAAATAATCATTTGATAAATTAAGTCTTTTTTATCTTGTAATTGCTGATTATGTTTTATCTAATAAGTTGTTAATAAAGTTGTAAGTATTATTCTGTGGTTTTCGTCATTATTATTTGTATAGTTTATGACAATCAGCAGCAAATTTCAATGAACATTACCATCTATCTATCTATCTATCTATCTATCTTTATCTATCTCAATCTATCTCTATCTATCTATCCATCCATCCATCTTTCTATATCTATTTATCTATTTATTTATTTATCTATCTATCTATCTATCTATCTACCTATCTATATCTAGCTATCTATCCATCTATCTATATCTAACTAGCTATCTAGCTAGCTATAGCAAGCTAACTCAGTCTGCTGGACTACTCACTGTAGCTCTCGCTACACGGAGTCCATATCTATGCTCTGCTGCCCAGAATGACCTGACCCTAATTTGCATAAACCAAGTGTCTCCTCCAAAGTCCGATTCTAAAAAAAAAAAAAAGTAATCTTGTCCATGGACAAGCTACAAATTATTCTTGAGCTGTTCTACAGTTTTTTTTTTTCAGTTTTTTTGTTAACATCTGTTTATACTTTATATGCATTAATACATTAACAATATTCATTTATTACAATGAATTATACAACACGGTTCCAAACAACATACACACTAAATGGTTTACATATAAAAATATCAATATATATATAAAAATATATACAAAAATAACACTTTTCTCAAATATTAGTCATCAACTTAATATTTTGTTCTCATATGTAGACCTAGCATAAGGCCAGACCTATAATATCAACCTTAATGAATATATATATCACGGATAATGTCAGGCAAACATTATAAATAATACCTTATTATATAATAAGTACAGGTGTGCTCAGGACGATTCACAAATTACATTATTGTCAGCATCATTCGGTATGGTACACTCTTCCATGCTATGTGTTAAATTCTCCGCCAACCATTTGATCTCATTCTGATTAGATTTAATCACAGACTAAGAAAGTGGAAGCCCTGCTAATTTTTTATGTCCCAAAACACAATATATCATTATGATTTATTTATGTGTCACGGGAATCAATATACTTGTGAAAATAATACCTAGTATTAAAACATCTGGACCCTTTATAGCAGAATGTATTTTCATTGGTTTGCGTGGATTTATCCATCTATCACCAGTTCATTATGCTGCTAAGGGGCGCTTCGTGAGGGGCGATAGCCCTGAGGGTCTGCCAGATTTCAGACGGTCCGAGCAAGAGGCAGGGTGGGGAGCAAGAAATTTGACTCTGCACATCAGTTTATGTTAAACATAAGAATACAAAGCAACAAGTCCCCATATTAAATAAAGTGTCGCCACTTCATATTTGATGATCCATTGCACTATTTTGTTCGCCGCTATGTTGAATTCATCGGGTAGGCAAAATCACATGGTCTGTCTATCTCCTATAATCTATTTATCTCCTATAATCTATCTCATGCAAAAGATAGTTTTAGTCCAGGTTGTTCTGTTTCTGCGACAGAATATGGATCTGGCCCTTTGCTTTCTTGCTTTTGAGACTGTGCTTGAGAATTCAGGTCATTTTCGCTCGAAGAGGACAGATCTTCAGTCTCCTGGGCTATGACTGTTTTGCTCGCCTTCTGTTAAAAATAATGAAAAAAAAGAGTATAATAAATAAAAGTCGTTGTCATAATAAAATGATAAATACATAAGAGTGTAACAGAAATGATATCTGCTCACTGGCAATGATACATTTTGCCGAATGCAATGAACTGCAGCCAAATCCAGTTAAAAAATATGGGCGGTGCCACTTTCGAAGTGGGCTTGACTACACATCATTGCAGTCGGCTATATACAATAACTTACTTCATACGTAAATTGTCAACCATTTTCGACTCTTTTCTGTATTATTGGAAATTAAAACAGAAACTGTCAAACTGACTCTCGTTATATAATTTGACAGTATGCCATTTTCGACAACCAGTAAGATACCAATCATGATAGAAAACTCCATGAACATCCAAATCAGCGATAGTTCTCAGGTTTTCTTGGGCTAGAGATCAGACTTTAGAATTAATGAGTTTAAACAGTAATATTACCACATGTGATAAAATAATACTTACAGTCTTCTCTTTAAGATCTGTATGGTCCTGAGACTCAGTGTTCTTGGGAGGGTCGGTGGAATTCCTGCCTGGCTCCTTCGAAGTTGAACACTGACCTTCGGAAGCTGAACCTTGGCATTTTGAACAAGTAAAACCATTGTGAATGGTGATATTGTTCGTGACTCCACATTCGTAACTTCGATGCTTGCTGCAGGAATGACATTCGAGTACATACGCTTGACCTTCACCGCGACCTTCAGAAATGTCACGCTGAGTTTGGTTCGTTGGAGCATTTTTCAAATGAGCCTGAATTTTGTCGTTGGAAGATTTTTTGGGTGGTTCAGGATCGGTGGGTCCGGATTGAGCATTTTGGCTACTGGGAGATTCATCCTTAGTCATTTTGGATTCCGTGAGGTTGCTGCTGTATCCCGAGGAACCATGGCTGTTGAGTTGGCCTTGACTCAGCTGGTTCAGTTTCCCAGGGTCTGTGCGCATACTGGATGGGTCAAGCGATGTGGTTGCGCAAGGCAAATTGGGGCCATTTGGGTTCTGGTTGGCTTGTGGGGTCAGTGGAGTTGTTTCAGTGGCCCCATCAGCATCAGCAGCATCAGCATCATCAGCAGTATCAGCAGCAGCAGCAGAGTCAGCAGTTTGAACACTATCTGTTGTCACATCACCACTCATAGCAGTTCCATTCTTGTTGATGCTGTCTGAACTCGTTCCAGGAGATGGCCTTCTGCAATGGACGTATCGTACAAAGACACACACCAGGAGAACCAAGATTATGGCAGCTGCAATGCCTGTGACAATCAAAGCAAGTCGGTAGTTTTTTCCCACATTTTCATCTTGCACAGGGCTGTCGGTAGGGGCGCGGTCGGTAGGGGCTGCAAAGGTTGTTGCTGTTTCATCAGGATCTGGATCAGCTCGCCAACAAGTATTCCACATGCCATCAAACCATGACTGTCCTCCATCGGTGAATCTGAAGACAGAAAGTTATGCAACAGATCAACAAAGAAAGATGTTTCTAGTTTCTTTCTTTGAATTTATATCTTTCTTTTTTTCATATTCTTGGCTATGCTAGTGAGTTTTCAATCACATAAAATATGCAGAGTTCTATACAACAATGCGGCATCATTTAACTGTCAAATATTGAAACTGATTGTCAACAACTGCTATTCCAAAATGAATGCAGATGTTACATAACCCTTTCGAGGACGATGGATCAACATTTCAAGGTCAAATTCCAAGTCTAATGATCTGACATTAATAGATATAAAAATTTAACTGTTTTAGTATAATACAAGAAGATAGTTGCACAGCCAGCACAAGGGGCACTAGTAGTAGGGCTTCTTAACCCACACTGAACTAGAAGGGAAGAGCATGCAAACATGTCAGCTATATTTCTGCACAGGACATATGCGACAATATACACTTAAATTTAAAGCTGCTTTGCAGTTGTTATGTAATGTTAAATAACCTGTGCACACTATTTTAATGAGATAAAGCTGTGTTAATCCGGAAAGTGCCAATAATATTAAATGAAATTTCTCCCATATAACCAATTCATGACTGGAAGAGTCTAAAAAGAAGAACCCTGAATTCAACATTATAAAAAAAATTAATATAATCAAATTACCTGATTAAAAGGATTTAGCATGCATATGAATGCTTAATGTTAAATAACAGTTTGATTATCTTTATCTTTTTATTAATATCATAAATTATTCCTCTGAAAAATTGTGTGATGATTGCATGTGTCCTTCATGTCACGGGCAGAAATAACAATGTTTAGTCTCAATCAAATTTTTATTGAGTTTTTCCAAACTCTAGTACGGCAGTTTAGTTGCATAGTTATTCCATTTTGTTTCCAATATAAAGTTAATTTATTAATTGCTTAAACAAGACAAGAATGGTTAAGGTAATGAGAATATCCAGAGTAGATTTACTGGTCAAGAGGAGTCCACACCGTGTTACACATTTACCCCATCACATGGGTGGGGTATTTTACTTGCCTCAGCAAAGGCACAGAGGTCATGTTTACCGTTTAATTGTTTGAAGCACCAAGGAAATGTACTTTACTTGAGTGGTTTGAAGTCATCCTACCAAAAACCAACAGCCCGTCTATTTATATATGGGAATTTCCTTTGCTTTGCTAATATTTATCTACTAAAAATAACTTGAATATCACTATACCCGGATACAACAGTAGTGTGTTTGTTTGCAGAGCCATTAAGATTAAACAACACATATTTGAACTCTGTACATCACCACTTATGTTGTCACTACAATGAATTTTATCAAAAACAAAATTAATCTGCTATTTAACAATGTTTTTATTGATATATTTGTGTTTTTAAAGCTGCCGACATATGTTTAAAATAGGTTATGCGCTCGCTGCCCAAATTTACTTTATTTTGGAGATGTTTAATGTCATGCCATAGCCAATGCATAAACGGCATATTTAAATCTAGAGGTGGATATGAGTAAAATTTAATAAGTCAACAGAACATGCATGTAATTGCGTTTCAACATATCACATTATCTTAATAAAAATATATTAGGCAATCACTCCAATGTGAACAGTTTACAAAATAATAATATAAATAAAACGAATGTAATATAGTTTGATTTGAAGGGCTAAGTTAATGACATTTAGATAAATAGATTAAAATAGACGCTAGTTTGATTAAGTTGCTTGTACATGAGACCTCATGTTAAATGCGCTTTGTGTGCATGGAATAGTATATCATGGAATTTTGGAGGCATAAATACAATTTTTACTGAGCAGCCCTGAGTTCAGCAAGACATAAGTCCTTCGTCTCCTCTTATTACTCATTTTGCTTTACAGACATAGAAGATAATCACTGACTTTTTCAAAAAATAACTTTATCAGAAAAATAACAAAATTCAACTGAATGATAAGGTGTGAAATATACATTAAAATGCACAAAAAAATACTGCTGCTGGGATGCACTTTGCTTCAGCCAATCACAGCCAAGGGCGGGAACTTTTTCATACAATAGAACTGCAATTTTCTGTCATAGCCACCTGGTGGAAATATAGAGAACCTTCCATGAAATCCAAGCTGTGAGCAAGTTGAAATTAAACTTACCCACGCCAACAGTTTCCGCAGACTGCATTGATGACCGTTCTACACTTGTAAACAGTGTCCCTGTTGTATCTGCTACAGTCGAGGCAAGTCTTGCACATAAGGTGATCTGTGGAATTGTAATGATCGAATGATCTGTAGGTCTCTCCTTCAGTGCAAGGAATGCATGGAGTTTCCTGTCCTTCGCACGTCTGAAAATAAATTAATTGCATGATGAATTGGTTCATTACTAAAGTTTCTATGTTCGATCCAAAAATGGGGAATATGTCACATGTCAGCCCCGTGCCATCCGAAAAAAGCTCTCCCATTCATAACATAACATATTGGCCATTAGGAATAATAGAGAGCAACAAAAGTGTCCAACAAAGAGAATTTAATTGCATTGTAGCAGTATATCCACCTATATGTTGTTCTATATAGTAAAGATTTATTTTTCTTAAATGTTTTTGTTGGTGTTACCTTTTGATTCCACCAAGTATATTATTTTTAATTAACACAGGAGTCAATATGCATTATGGCATCTATTTCCTTTTTTATATACAGTTTACTTGTATGTCTACCTTATATATGTATTTTCACTACTGTTCATAAGATAAAATGGAGTTTTAATTTCAATTATAAAGAATGTGGTAACTACAATCATGTTGTTATAAACATTACTTTCCATATCACTCTGTGGTTTTGGCTCAGCTGAGAGCTTCCTAGTTACTCATTTTGTGGTACACCGCACGTTTTCAGCGCACACTCAAAATCGGTTTGTATTATCATAGATATTGTATTATTTATTCCATAGGCCAAGTGGTTTAATTTGGCATTACTGGTCAAACAAAAAAAGGCTATCAGCTGGAATCTCTGCTGTCCAATGATGTGACGGACATATGACAGGGTTCTCAAAGAAATCATGAAATTAAATTCCATGACTTTTCCATGACCATTCACAGAATTTCCTGACTTTCTTTCGATAAAATCTGCACAACAAAGTCAATGGTTGCAAATTGTAATGGCCTCCACACACCCCTTACAGCCGTCCTCGTCACCATTTTATTGCAGACAATGCCTTTTTTTTTTGGTCTTTCAAAAATTCCATGACTTTTCCATGACCTTTTTAAAATGTCTATTATTCCATGACTTTCAATGACAACCAATTTTTCCAAGATTTTCCAGGATTTTTCATGACTGTGAGAACCCTGATATGAGAATGGTAGCCAGTAAGATTTATAACCTAACCAAGCCAATAAAGTCGTGATCATTTTAAGGTTCTAAGGTAAGGGAATCTAAGGATGTCCAGGAGAGAGACTGGTTTTGTTGCAGTGGTCGCAAATGCGGAGGTCTTCCAGAGAAGGGTTCTTATCTATATAACTAAGGCCTTACCACTCTTTTGTATTTTCAAAGTTCGTACAGTCTATGACTCATTTTATTTCAAAGAATAAAAAAAGAAATCAATCATGATAGTGAACTATACTGATAAGGATCGTTAGCAGACAGATCCGTGTACAGCTTATGAAGGTAATTGATTGTAAATCACATCATCATTATGACTAATAATCTAATATCAGCAAATGATCAGTGTTTTATACTTATCTCTTGGTAACTTTAAATAAATATTATAAGGAATATTTGTATTCCGACTAGGAGGGAGTTAATTAACCTATAATGCCTTTATTGCCCAAGACAATTTGTGTGTTTGTGTGTAATAGGGCTTCACATCCTGTATTTCTGCACCTGATGGACTTATTCAGACAGGTAGGGACCATGGTAATGAGATGAAGGATGAAACAGCCATCCAACTTAGGCTCGACTGGGAATTTAAACCTGGACCCAGTGGTTGGAAGCCCAGCGTCCTACCACGGAGCTAAGCCCCCAACCCTGGTTATATCTTGGAAGAAATATACTTTTCTTCCAAGGTTATATCACTCTCAGAACAATAGAAAATAGTCTAAGTGGAGTATAACTACTATAATTTTCACACAGCATGAAGCTGTTTGTTGCCTGTTCAAGTTGCAAACAATTACAAAAATTTTGAAAATTCTTTAAAATACAATTTTATATATTGCTATGGGGTTAATGCGAGCACTGCTGAAACTTATAGCTACAGGATAGCCGACGTTCTATATCCAGTTCATATATACGTGTTCAAGTAATCCTGAGTTGAAATCGAACCCAGGACCCTCAGAGCCACAGCTCAGCACACCTATAACCACTACGCTACCCAACTAATTCATTATGTCATTAGTAAAGTAATTTATCATTTATTTGCTATATAAATAAATAGAGGTAAAAATAATATGACAAGATCAAGAAATGTCAACATTGCATAAGAATTGCACCATATATGGTATATGTTGTGCAATACCATTGAAACAGTGCGTATGGTGGGACGTGGGAGCGTGGGGTGGGGGGGGGGGGGGGGGATTAGAACAACATCCTGTGCGATCGAGGCACTCCATTGAACAACCGGTTATATTTCACATCATGTGATGATCACCTCAGGTGTGACGTCACAACATCCTGTGCGAGATCTAGGCACTTTTCCGAAAATAAAAGAGGTCAATGCACTTGTTATTTTGAGAATACAGGAATTTATTCCACGAAGTTGTCCCCATTTCACGAGGCGGGCTGAGTGAAATATGATAAAGTGAGTTGAATAAATTACAGTAATCAAAATTACATTGAGAACGATTTTATCTTGTCTCTCTAATTGCACAAGAAAAATAAAAATAAATTCATTTGACAGTCAATCCTCTAAATCCAAGCACAGTTCTAAAAGTAAACAGACTATATACTATGCCATTGCGAAGATAAAATTGCTGGAAATACATAGGCCTATATTCAACAGCTATCAATCAATCAGAGGTCTGTCTTTGGCATTGAAGAGGATTAACCTAAATATCGGGTATATAATATGTATCTATTTGCTTGGGACTATTATTTTTACTAAGACCACCAATTTGATGTTCCTGTCATTGTAATCTAAAAGACAAACTCGCCATAAGATATACCATGTAGTCACCAGCTCCATGGCTATACCAACCAGACCAACTTAAAATCAATAATATTTTGATGCCACAGATTTAATCTATTATAAATATATTAGTCAACGTATTTCATAAATTACTAATAATGATCTCCCTGTCAGGGTACAAAACATTGGTCTGATACCATTTTGAATATCTAGAACTATGTAAATTATAAATGACTCATAACTTTCGGATGTGATAATTTAGAACTTAGCAGCCAGGATATATCTGGCATATTTTGTATACCCTTGACCCAGCATTTCTTTTCAGACATGGGGTAGTGTGCATGGAATAGGTTCTGAAACTAATTACTGAAAAAAATTATGTTTTGCCATCCTCTACTTGGAACGGTCTCAAGTTTTTTTCTTTTTTTACTTCAAGTTCATAAAATTGGGACATACTCCCACACACACAATTGGTGCTACAATGCTATTTCTATAGATCTACAGTATCTTTGTAAAATACTGTGCATGATTTATTCACCTGATTCTACTGTTGTTACACACTACTGTTACTTTATTCTAGTGACTTATAAGCCCACCTATCATGCTAGATGGATCTTGGATGAACTAGTTCATCCAAGGATGGATAGATGAATAGATAGATAGATAGATAGATAGATAGATACACAGATAGATAGATACACAGATAGATAGATACACAGATGGATAGACAGATGGGCCTATGTTGCAATAAGCTGGCGGCCAGCTGTATCCACCAGGCTAATGTTGCAATGGCTCTGTTTTCGGTAATAAATAAACCCCCCAAAAAAAAACCAATTCAATGTACTTTAGTCGAGATTGCTACCGTTTAAGGAATTTGACAAATGCGGAATGTAAGTGTCTATAACATGACCTGTTAATAAAACAAGAAAAACTGTAAATAAAATAAAACCATAATGATAAAATGAAAATGCTATTAATGCTATTCAATGAATAAAGAATAAAAAAAAAAAGTACTTAAAATAATTGGCAAGTCCCTGCCCTTTACCACTCATTCATCATTATTTGAAAAAGTTGTATCTACTACAGGCCTATATATACAGGACATATAACTTTCGTGGAGGGTGATCGAGAAGTCCAACATTATATATACAATTCTGTTAAATCCCACAAAACCATGTTTATGTAAAATGAAGCCACAGAGCAGCTTTCTTCATTTGAGCATTTTTACCACATTATGGATGCCGATCGCACGAGACGTTAATTGGAGATGTCTTGTACTCAGTGTCTATGCTGAGGTAAATAAAAGACCCCACCCATGAGGTAATTGCGTAACATGGTGTAGACTCCAAGCCTCATTATCTCATCATGACGTCTGTCTGTGGCAGTTGGTCATATAACAGACTAATCTCCAGACCCAGTAGCATTGAGACACTAGTGATCTTCATACCTATATCAATGTTTGATTTTATTTTTATGCTCTTGAGTTGAAAGGTCATGAAAGTAAGGGTAATTATTATGGCATAGCCGCTAGCACAAGCAGGTGAATTTGTTTATTCAATGTTCTTTGCATTTTTTTGTATTCCATATAGTATATTCTCTCATGTCAACAAGTTGTGACACATATATATAAATAACTTTCGTGCAAAGCCTTCTTTTGTCGCAAAAAAGGCTCTTTTTTTCCTTTTTTTTTTCTTGCTTTTTTTACCCTGGCCACACCATTGCTTAATATTTTGGTTGATGACAGTGATATTACACATGTTAAATCAGTGAAATACTTAGGTTTGGAAAAAGATGACACTCTGACATGGAACAATTATGTGAAGCAGTTATGTAAGATTCTGTATATTTAAACCCTCAAATTAGCCAAATTAAGTAAGACCCCTTCAAGAAAAATATTAATCAAATTTATAATTCAGCAATATATAAAACCTAATATAGATTATGTAAAATCAGTCTGGGGTTGTACCAGCCAAAAGGTATGAATGTAAGATAAAAAATTTTCTATTTCCTAACATTACAAATTATAAAATGTATTCATGGACTCGCTCCCGAGTATTTAACAAATAATATAGTTTTAAATATTGAAATTAGAGATAAACGAACAAGTAAACATGATATGAAGTTATGCTAAGAAAATGTTTTCCTATAGAGGAGCCAGAACCTGGAATAACATACCAAGTAATTTAAAAGAATGCCATACGTTAAATAGCTTTAAAATACTGCTAAAAAATTATATCAAGAATGCAGGCCATGAGTGAACGATACAGTGTTGGTGCTATAACTTGGTGATTGTGTATTTGTTTTTGTTGTGTATTTTATTGTGAATTTATTGTTAGTGTATTTAATGTTAATGGTTTTTAATTGTTATCAATATCAAAATATAGTTGAAATAAAAATGATTAAATTAACCATTGCTTACAACTTACATTGCAACTGTCGTTAGCTTGGATATACTGAGACTGTCAATAATTATTCTGAAGTACTTTGGCCAATGTAGTATCCAGACTCCTAATAGTGCGACATGTTTTATCATTTGTTAGACCATTAACACTGATTAATATCAAAGAGCACATTCCTGTTAACAACTGACTGCGCAGTAATTCACATACATGGTATTGTACAGTGCATACCACACCCGGAATCATAATTCATTTCACAAATCACTAGTGAAATCACGTATGATATAATTGTGCAGAAACAACCACAAGCACACATGATATCACACGTACACATGTGACATTGTGCATTAGTGCTGCTGCGATCTGTTTACCTTGGGTAGATCATAGATAGATGGAGATATAGATAGATAGAGAGATATATAGATAGGGAGATAGAGAGATAGATAGATCTATGGATATATAGTCTTTAAGATAGACAGACAAACAGATAGATAGACAAAGAGTTAGGGAGATAGATAGATAGTCTTTAAGATAGATAGAAAGATAGATACATAGACAGATAGTAGATAGATAGAGATAGACAGATAGATAGAGAGATAGAGAGATAGATATATAGTCTATAAGATAGACAGACAGATAGATAGATAGTTAGATAGATAGAGAGAAAGAGAGATAGATAGAGAGATAGAGAGATAGATGGATAGATAGAGAGATAGATAGTCTTTAAGATAGATAGACAGATAGATAGAGGTAGATATATAGACAGATAGAGGTATATAGGTAGATAGATAGATACATAGATAGAATAACATAGACAGAGCTGACTTCAGCACTTGGATTGAACACCTTCCTTTCTTCTTTTTTTTGACACTGTCAAATCAAACAATAAAGACAATTAATTATTTTATATATGGCCTTTTCTGTCCGTATGGACACTGTCTTAATAACAAACACAAAAAAACATTTATAGCTTTTAAATCAGAGAGAAAGACATACTGACCCCATTAAGCTCATATCCTGGTTGACAATTGCATTTTCCACCCAAACTGGCCTGCCATGTCTGAATCAAAACAAACAAGAAATTTAACAAAATGAGAGAAATTACTATATTTGCAATTTTACATTGTACACGAAAAGTTTACATTGGTCAATGAATAGGTCTAAACAAGTAACACGACTTGTCTAGGCTTCTCTTACAAGTGTGATATATTCTTAACAACGAGGACAGTCACAAAATAAAAACTGAATGTGGCGAATTTACGGGAGGGGGGTGGGGGGTTATTTATAATAATTCAGCGGTCCCCGTAATACAATTGTAATTTGGCAACCCCCCCACCGTGAAAGTTTTTTTTTCTGGATCCGCCCCTGACTGATGTTGAAAAGTAAACCACAGCACAGGTATTAACGCGAGTAACGACATTTCAATTGTAAGATATGATCTCTCCATTCTTCTGAACGAGACTTTTTGTTTTACTGTAGCGCCAACACTGTACATATACTAAACACATGAACAGTGTTCGCTTAAGTAGCACTTGTTAGGTGTCAACGTTAAATGGTAAATGGAATAAAACAAAACAAAAACGGTGAAACCTTGGATGAACTAGTTCATCAAGGTGAAACCTACCTGACCAATTAAAGATCCAAACACTAGCACACAGGCGATGAAACTTAGATAACAAGTCATCGTGCCATGTTCTACTCGTCTCGTCAAAATGGATCTTGTGAACGCAATAACACTGGAGGCGCGGTCTCCTACCAACCTTTCTGATTGGCTAACTGGGGCACGACGGTATCTCTAACCACGTGTGAGTGACTAATATTATTGTCACTAGATCATTCTAGATGTCAGACTCCCATTTCCCGCCATTCAACTGACAGGTGCTGACCTCGTTGGGTTTGTGTGGAGCAGGCATATGCTTAGCACTGGAACCGCAGTCTCCTACACTGTAGCACTCGTGCAGGGAGGAAGGGACCAACTTGGCATATGCTGAACATTGTATCATTTGTAGGCCTATGTGATATACATAAAAAACACTAAATCTTGCATGTGATGAATTCCAAATTCATAACCAATAATAACCGGGACTAATACAGTTTCCAGCTGCACTGAGCAGGCTGTAGCAGCGCATAATATTTATTTATCTGTCAAGTCAGTGGCGTAGCCAGGATTTTTGTCAGGGGGGGGGGGGGGTAACCCATATTATAAGGTATTTCCCCAAAATTTTAAATACTGTGTAGATTGTATAAAAAATAATACTAATAAAACTTATGATAATAATGTTAATATAGGGTTATTCGTGCACACTATTGTTTATTAGAAAATTTAAAACAATATAACAAAAGTAAACTAACAAGTTGTAGGGAACAAGGACAATATGTTAGGAGATCAATGGATGTACACATATATAAAATGTTTAGGTTATATAGGAAAACATATTCAGATGCAAGTGAAATTACACTTATAGTTTGCTTACAGTCTGCGCAGTTTGGCTGAAACATATTAATTACCTGCACTAATAATGGAAAACACATCTTTAAATTTATAGTACTTCCTCAATAATCTGCAATACAATTTTTTCGCATGAGTTAATCATTCTGATTTTGTCAAAGTTCCACTATGGACCGGAGATTACTTTTTATCAGTTTCAAACTGAATGATCTCTCTGAACCTGCTGTGGATGCACTAATTGTTTCAAAAATTCTGAGTAATATATGGCCACATTTGGGTAGGCATAATCAAGTTTGTGCTTTTTTAAAAGTAATACGATTTTTTGTACAGATGTATCATTGACCAACTCTTGTATGTCAGGAGCTCCCTGTACAAGGGAGGTAAACTGTTTGTATTCAGTTATGGCACATTCTATGTCAACATCAACATCCTTACAGTAGGTCCGGACCCTGCAAGGTCTTGAAAAAATCACCTAGCTGGTCAGGAAGAAGGCATGAGAATTTTCTGACAATGGTGAAGAAATCTACTAACCTAGAGTCAAGTTCAGCAATCACTCTGTCACATATTGCAAAGTACACATTGACATTGAATCTGATCTTTGGATCCCTTAAAGGGTCATCAGGGGCAAATTCATCTGGATAGTAAATTCAGTATCCGTGCCCTGATCTTCAGCAGCAGATATGGCAGAAGCTAATTTTGCCTCAAATAATTTCTTTGTAATGTTTGAGGCTTGAGATATTTCTGAGGCATCTCTTTGCAAGTAGTTTGACAGAGCAAAAGTGCAACTCAATAGCTCCTCCCAAAATAACATCAAGACAATAAATTCCAATTTAGTGATATAGCTCAGTAAGCCCTCTGCTACTGCCAATACAGCTGGTGTCCTGTCAGTTACTTTTATTCTTTCTAGGCTATAATGTAACAATTATTAGTGACGTCATCATATTGTCTTTTTATATATCATGGTTTTAGTGCCCCCTGTAAGCTCTGTCACTTTTCCTCATTCAATGTGGGCCTTTGAAATTTGAGTTGCTTTCCCCAAAATTATTTTTTTCCCCTGCCCCCACCTGGCTACGCCACTGGTTACACTGATGTTGTTTTATGGTTAGTTTATTGACTGACCACTCCTCAACGTCATACTGACGTCAGATTTCAACCAATATCCAACGTCAGAAATATAACTTCAGATTAATGTCTATGTGAAGTCAGAATCTGACTTCCAACTGAAGTTAAAATCCAACGTCTTTCTGACGTTATATTCTAGTCAGTCATTTAACTTCAACACAGCATCAGCATTTTAATTTCATAATTAATTAAACATCAGTTATACCACATGTGAAATGATTACTTGGGATTACTTTACAGGGGTTGAAACGAACACAATGTGTTCACATGCGAGACAGAAACATGTCAATGATTAGTTCACATAATTATTATATCTCTCATTATGGAATGCATGATTACAGAATTAGCTGGGAAACTATCCTAAAATACAGGACAACATATTTATAAAAAGACTCACAGACAGACCTCTGCTATTTGAGCCAGAGGCGAAAGTTTTACTTTAATCAATATTTAAAGATCAGCTATCCACACATGTGCATGCTATTTTCAAATGTACTATATTATATCTCAATTAATGAACAAATAAAATATTGGTCAACAAATATAGAAAATAATTATAATGTTTTAATTAATCTTGAGATCTGCCATAGATTTTCCTGATTGTCTGATTACATGACAATACAAGAAATTATATTAATGGGTACACATATACAGGATTTGCTAGTGTTAAACTCTGTGGGTGCACATGTGTCAAAGATTTAGGCCTTTGAAGCAGGATACAAATTCCAGAAGTGCCAAGTTTTATTATCCATGTGACCACTGCATGCATTCTTCCCGCTCATTTCAACGAGACTTAGGGAATCACACTTTTTCTTTTGATCCATAAAGAAACAGTAAGACTTTTCTAATATCAAATTGTTAAATTTTATATGAAGTAGGCCTATATGATATCCCATTTAGCTCCATTTATAGATCTATGTACATATGTTTCAGTTAGCACACGAGTACACATTTAATTAGGCCTATTTTTACAAACCATGGAGCGCTGGTGTCTCCATGTACAAACAAATCAAGAATAGTTAGTATTATACAGATGTTATTTCCTTATTTATTTGTAATATTGAAGTTTTTTGAAGTGCACAAATAATTACAATGTTTTGTTTGTTTAATTGTCAATGCATTTAAATTGGGCCTATTTGTGCATTTCTTATCTATAAAACATTGGTATATACATATATGTATATCTAAGAAAGCATAATTTAACAGGGTATCTAAAAAAAATTACAATAATTAAGTATTAGTGCCACACTATACTGTAAATGACTCCATGCCCACACAACACACACTGCAGCAGACCAACAGCTTGACCTTTTAGGTAATGAACATGTGTAAATTTCTTTGCATATTGCCAGGTACATATGTCTTTGTGTCGACACATATGTGTCTTTATTAAATTAACTAATTTTGGTTTCAGACGCGATCTAAGAGTCTCAGCCGAACTCCACCGAGTCCAAAATCATTGAGGAGATTTGAAAGTGCTTGAAATATGCTCCATATTGAAAACATAAGTGATGTATATTTTTTGTTAGATGCATTAAATATTATGTTATGTTTTACGAATAATTTCAATATTGTATTTACATGTTCTGGTTTGTTTCATAAATTCTTTGGAATCGTTCGTTAATACAGTGCAAACCTGAGAAGTACATTTTCTGCTTCAGTTTAAGAAGGATACTACATTCTTCTGGACATTTTAGGCCCTGAAAAAGGTGTCCATGTAACTGTAGCCTCACTGTATATGGCGGGATTCTAATCACATTTCAACCAAAAAATGCAACAGGGGCATGCTTGTACACCTGGGGTTAAATTGGGGTCGGGAACTGATTTGGGGTTAGAATCTGACATCACTATGGGTCAGAATCGGACATTACTCTGGGGTCAGAATCTGACGTTAGTCTGGGGTCAGAATCTGAGGTTACGAGGTTTTGCAAATCCAACCAAAATACAACGTTATCCTAATGTCAGATTATGACTTCAGTTTAACGTTGCATTAACGTCAGATGCCCACTGTGCCAGTGGTTGTGGTTGCTTGATCACATCAGTAAGAGCTATACTATTTGTGGGGCTATTGACCCGAAAAATAAACATAATTGAAAAATTTGGTCCCCAGAAGCCAGTAATCCACGGGTAGTTTATGCTGTTGTTAAAAATGCTGAATGTACTATATTATAATTACTGCAACCAACCATGGAGTCACTATAGAGACTCCATGATCCAACCCATTGAACATATTAGTGCATAATTAATGCAGTTTTTTTCCTCTCTTTCTTTTTGGCACGGATCTGACTATGGTGTCAAATATAATGCTATAAATGCTGTTATATGGTGACATGTTGATATCTTTTTCCATAACCATGCATAAATCCCAGCCACTTTTGAAATAATTGTTTTCTCCAGAAAGTTTGGTAAAAAGTTTAAAATACAAATGGGCCAAGCTGCTCCATAAGATTAATCATTAATAATATTAGGTAATTGCTCATAGAAAAACACATGTGTAGGAGGGTAGAGGGAGAAAAAAAAGCGCTGTGTCATGATGACTTCAGCTGGAGTTTCAGTCAAATAAATTCTGGGAATTTGCCACACTGACAAAAATTGCCGGTTTGTAACTTGAGCTGTGTTTTTTGTTGGAAAAAAGTTGTCTTCAAAATCATATTCCATTAAATTCAGACTTATGTAATATTTGTGTGCTCACCTTCTTGTCTTGAGACATTCAATCGTTTTACATGTATGGGTAATTTCAATCAGAAAATGTATTATCTTGTACAATCTTTTGAATCTGTATTAGTTCCCTTCAGACAGAACTATCTTTCAGTCTCCCTCCACCCTCCTATACATTTCTATGCAACTTCTTTTTATTACTATTTATATAAATATTTATGATAAATCTTGGGGTGGAAAGTTTGTTCTAATCTATAATTACCCCTTATTCTATCTTGTAAAAGGCAACTGAGCACTGACGTTGATAAATTAATAAATTGTATCAACAATCTATCATCAAAGTTTAAATTATTGATTAACTTTTTCAGTCAGAATTTTTAATCTTTCCCATTACTGATGCAAAGACTGCACATTTCTAATTATTTATTTATATTTAATAATTAATTTTTTTTTGGCCTTGATTTGAATCATCAGGCAGATCAAGAATGTAAAAAAATGTATGTATAAAACTTAACTTGATCACAATACTTTAACTTTGTAATGAATAAATATGACAATATTTAGATTGGTATATGGTCTCAATGAAAAAAAGATTCGCGCCTATAATTTGTCTGGCAGCTAGTGCAATGTTTTGCCTATCGTATAAACTTCATTTTTTTTAAATCAGATGAGAAATAACAAAGTTATGAAGGAGAACGTGTGACGAATCGTGAGGTACGTGACGTTGTTTATGTTGTTCATGTTGCCCTAAAATCAAACATAAATATCTTGCAAAAATAACACTAAAATGGCACCATTAGAAAGTAAATAGTCAAACGATGAATTATTCTCAGCATTAAGGCCTCTAGACAGATGCTGATCAGTAAAAAATAAATGCATCAAATATATTAATTAAATGCACTTATGTCACGAATTCTTATCATGTCCATGCCGCACCATTTTTTACAGACAAACAGTGGCGTAGCTAGGGTTTGTGAGGAGGGGGGGGGGGCACTCAGTGGGGCACAACGTTTTTAGCAGATTGATCCGTCTTTCTCGCTTATGTGATGACCTGGAATCCGTTTTTCGAATGTTACCCGTTCCCATGACCCCAGTGACCTCAGTGAGGCCGTTGACCTAGAATGTGGGGCATTTCCTATGCCCCAGTAAGGGGAGCACGTGATAGGGGCATGGCTGGGTTCCTATTGGCCAGAGTGGGCTGCTGGGGGCTACAGGGATGCTGGCAGCATCAGTTTGATCAGTTTGGTCCATAGAATGGTATAGGCAGGACATTTGGCTAGGGCAGGGCCAATAAAGCTTCAAAATGTATTCTTTGAGTTTGTTTGAGTCAAGTCTGAAGGACCTTACAAATTGGCGCCCGATGTGGGACTTGACTCATTCTCAGGAATACTTTGGATCTGTGAGGACCTTTTCAAATAAGGTGCTTACAGGGATTTACTTGTGTTTTTAAGGATTTACCATTGTGTCACATTGGAGTACTCTTTTGTGTGTTTTCTACAACAGAATCTGAACAGCTAAGTAGTTTCACTTCACTTTGAAACTGGTCTTGTTGAGTGGCCCTGCCCTGGTGACTCTGTTTGTCTTGTTTGTCTTGTTTGCTGTTTGTATTGTGTTCTGTTAGAATGCCTGGAACTTCAGCATTGAGACCCAAGCCTGGTAGAAAGGTACCCCAAGACAGGGAGAGCCGATCATTGGCTCCCCAGTCAACAGGGGTCGACACATCAGGCCCCCCAGTCGCCAGCATGGCTTCTGGGGATGCCACCCCAGTTAGACCACGTGCTAGCTCCATGTCAGGAGTGAGGCAACCTGGGGAGATCAGCTCCAATTCCGGAGTGAGGCTCCCTAGGGAAGGATCTAGAGCTAGAGCAAGTAGTGGAAAGAGGTCCAGGGATATGGTGCAGAGAGAGTCGGATTCGAATGACTCCTGTGCGTCCACTCCCACCTCTTCTCCAGAATATAGGACCCGGGTGGGGACTGAGCCAACTGGGGCCGGTGGGGCCGCTGGAGCAGTAATGGCGGACCACGTGGCCCCTGGCAATCGTGCCTATCGTCCAAGGCACAGGCGTCGTAGGGAAGCCTTACCCCCTTTGTATGATGGTCAGGGAGTAGCTTTTGCTGATTATTTGATGGAGTTTAGGAGAGTGGCAGACTTTAATGGTTGGACAGAAGATGAGCGTTGCATCCACATGTGGACTAGTATTTCTGACCCAGCTAGGCTCAAGATTGTCTCTTTGCCCTATGAGAAATCGTGGGTTAAGATGATAGAGCAATTAAATGGTCTGTTTTGTTCTTCCCGTGCTCTAGATGCTTATCGTAGTAAATGGTTTAATTCAAAGAGGGGGCCCGAAATGGATCTGGAGTCATATGGCTTGTTCTTAATGGATCTTTCCAGGAAGGCGAACCCTGTATCCTCGACTGAGGAGCAGGAAAGGTTTGCCAAGGAAAGGTTCATGGAAACAGCCGGTTCTCCCAGCATGAGGTTCTGGTTAGGTGCCCTCAAGCCCTCTACTTTACAGGATGCCATTGATTTGGCTGTCCAATATGAATCCGCCTATGAAGCCACAAGGCCCCACAAACCCGACCTTGGGCCAATAGGGGCCGTGGCTTTGCCCGTTGTCCATCCTGAGACCTCAGAATTAGCTTCAACAAGTCAAGCAGGGGTAGCTCCTTCAGCTAAAGGAGACCCCATGACTCAGGAGCAAGTTAAAGAGTTGTTTTATTCCCTGATGAATGATGTATTGGCAAATCGAGGTGGGCCCAGCGATAAGGGTCGCCGAGATGGGCCGAGGCCCCCTTCCGGTTCCAATAGGCGCTGTTTTAATTGCAATGATTACGGCCATATTCGTAGAGACTGCCATAAGCAAAACAGGGGCAGAGATCAATCTGGCCGGGGCAATCAGGGAAACAGTCGTCCAAGGGACAAGAAAGATTGGGATAAGGGGTCAGGGGCCCGAAATGGTGCCCCAAAGGGTGCAGGGAATGGTTCACAGTCAGATAAGGGAGCTAGTTCACTAAAAGAGTAAGGGTGGAGGAAGATCTGGTCCCAGGTCCTCCACCCTCGAAGTTAGTGGCTCCCATGAATAGTAATGAGGGGGTCTTTAAGGGACAGGATAGGCCTCAATGTGCTGCTGCACAGGAAGCCGTAACAGCCTGGTATTTGTCCATCCGGATTGGTTCCACAGATTTGGAAATGCTGGTGGACACAGGTGCCCAAGTTTCAATGATGAGTAAGAAAGTGTATGATGAGATAGCTGGAGTGTATAGATCTCCACTTTTGTCTATGGAAAGGAAAGTAGCAGCTGCAAATGGTGGTCTTATCAAAGTATATGGAAGGCTAGAGACAGAGATCTGTGTGGACAGAGCTCTGTATCCGTGTGAGTTCCTAGTTGCTGAGATGGGACAACTGACTGGGTTGCTGGGGATGGATTTCTTGAAGAAGCATCAAGCCACTTTAATGTGTTCCTCTGGAGTATTGCGTTTAGGTGGGTCAGATGTTTTGTGTAGAGAAGGTCCAGAAGGTCTTGGAGGTCGAGCAGTGGTCAGAGAACCCATTTGCCTGCTAGCAAGGCATGTGTCATTGGTTGCAGTCAATCTGGTGACATGGGGCAAATATCAGGGTCATGACCTTTTGTTCGAAGCCATTCCCCAGGTTAGTCAGAATTTGCATGTTATGGTACCTCGGGGCATAGTGGACGTGAATTGTCCTGATGCCAAGGTCTGGATAGCAAATCCAACTGGGAAAGATATTTGTCTGTCACAGGGTCAATTACTAGGGGAGTTGACTAGTGTCCTGTCTAACAAGGATTCTCTGGAAGAAGACACGCTGGTATCAGCTGTGGCTTCCAAGGAGGGCCCTAGACACAAGGACCTTCCAGATCACTTGAAACCCCTTATTGACCCGACAGAAGGCCTTAGTAGTGAACAAAGGGAAAAGTTGAAAATGGTTCTGTTAGAGTATGAGCATTGCTTTGAGGGAGGTCAATTTGGTTTAGGTCGAACAGACTTAGCAAAGCATGAAATCGATACTGGTGACCATAGGCCCTTTAAGCTACCTGCTCGTCGGTTGGGCTGGGCCCAAAAGCGAGCCCTAGGAGAGGAAGTTGACCGTATGTTAGATCTTGGAGTTATTGAGCCTAGTAGTAGTCCTTGGTCTAGTCCTCCAGTCCTTGTTCGTAAGAAGGATGGCAGTTTCCGGTTTTGTGTAGACTACAGGCGTCTAAATGCTTGCACCAAGAAGGATGCTTATCCATTGCCTCGAATTGAGGACTGCCTGGATGCCCTTGCTGGTGCTAAGTGGTTTTGTACTCTTGACCTGTCCTCAGGTTATTGGCAGATCGCTATGGAAAGTGAGGACAAGGAAAAGACAGCTTTTACAGCTCCTAGAGGGCATTATCACTTCACAGTGATGCCCTTTGGAGTCACAAATGGCCCTGCCACATTAGAAAGGTTGATGGAGTTGGTGTTGGTTTAGATCTGACCACTTGTTTGTGTTATATGGATGACATTGTGTTCCAGGGTTCCACTTTTGACCAATGCCTAGCTAATCTAGTTACTGTCCTTAAACGCATGGACCAGGCTGGTCTGCGTTTGAAGCCCAGTAAGTGTGAATTGTTTAGGAAAGAAGTGCCCTTTCTTGGCCATGTGGTAGGAGAAGCAGGGGTTAGACCAGACCCTCGGAAGATTGAGGTTGTCAGGAATTGGCCTGAACCCCAAACCCTCCATGAAATTCGTAGTTTTGTGGGATTTGCATCATACTATAGAAAGTATGTGCCGGATTTTGCTGCCCTAGCTGCCCCATTGCATGCCCTAATGACTCCCAAGGTCCCTTTCGAGTGGACCTCCGAATGTCAAAGGTCCTTTGAGGCCCTGATTAAGGCTTTAACCACTGCGCCAGTTTTGGCTTTGCCTCGAGAAGGCTGCCCTGTTATTCTTGATACAGATGCTTCTGATCTAGCAATAGGTGGTGTTTTGTCCCAGGTAATTGAGGGAAAAGAACGTGTTATTGCTTATGCATCTCAAGCTCTGTCGACTAGCCAGAAAAATTACTGTACAACTTACAAGGAGCTTTTGGCTGTTGTCTGAATGGCTAAGATTTTTAGACCTTATCTGTATGGACAGGGATCAGTGCTTTTAAGAACTGACCACCGTGCCCTTGTTTGGTTACAGAATTTTAAAGCTGCAGAGGGCATGCTGGCCCGTTGGTTGGCATCATTGGCTGAATATGACTTCAGAATTGAATACAGGGAGGGTAAAAAGCATGGAAACGCAGATGGTTGTTCTAGAATTCCTGTGCGAAGGTGTAAGAGAGATGATTGCCCTGATCCAGGGCATGGTGACCAGGGAATGATGGTGGCCCTTGTACAGTGGAATGCTGACAAGGCTCACTTGTTGATGAAGCCATGGGAGCAGGCGCCATTGTGGCGCCAGGGACAGGGGCCAGGGAGAGCTACAGTGGTAGGCAGCATTGGTGATGTGGCTGATGGATCAGCCAGGGCTGAGGCAGTCTCTGTGAGTCAGCCAGTGGTGGCAGTTTCTGAGACCAGCCCCGGAGTGAGCAGTGAGGCATCACCAGAAGTGGTGACTGCCCCACCGGAAGTGGGTGGCCCTGAACAATCTGAGGTCCTGGGTTCGAATTGGTTGAATGTGTGGACAAGGGGAGAGATTGTGGCTGCCCAAGCTCAGGATAGTGCGACAGCTTTGGCCGTGGATTGGCTGAAGGCAGGACAAAGGCCCTCCTATAGTGATATAGCAGATAGGCCAGGTAGTGTCAGAGATATTTGGGCTCAGTACAATTGGTTGCACTTAAAAGATGGAAAATTGTACAGAGAGCATAGATTGCCTACAGGGGAAAGTGTAGAGCAATTGGTGATCCCTGCTAAGTTGAGACAAGCGATATTTGAGCAATTGCATACCTCACGGTTAGGGGGACATATGGGAATCCATAGCACAGTGGCCAAGGTCCGGAGACGGTTCTATTGGCCAGGGTACAAGGAGGACATCGTCCGATGGGTTGGATGGTGTGAGAGCTGTCAGAAGCGTAGACAGACAGGCAGGAATAGGGTCCCATTACAACAGGTTCCTGTTGGGATGCCTATGGAGAGAATGGCAGTAGACATTGTAGGTCCTTTTCCAGAGACTAAGAAGGGGAATAAGGTCATTGTGGTTATTGCTGATTATTTCACAAAATGGACAGAAGCTTTTGCCCTACCAAACCAGGAAGCCTACACTGTGGCTGACTGTTTGGTAACTCAGGTGGTTCTGAGGTTTGGAGCTCCTTATCAGCTTCATAGTGATCAGGGCACCAACTTTGAGTCTAAGTTGTTCCAGGAAATGTGTAAATTGCTTGGCATTGTTAAGACCAGGACGACTGCTTATCACCCCCAGAGCGATGGCTTAGTGGAAAGGTTCAATAGGTCTTTACAGGACATGCTTTCTAAGCTGGTAAATGACTACAGAGATGATTGGGATGATATTCTGCCTTATGTCATGTGTGCCTACAGGGCTACGCCCCAGCACTCAACTGGAGTTACTCCCAATAAGTTGATGCTTGGGAGGGAGGCCCTCCTGCCTGTTGACCTGTTGTATGGTCATGTCCTCCAGGATCAGCCATCCTGTACAATTGAATATGTTGAATGGATACGGTTGGCTATGGAAGATTCCTTTGAGCGCTGTCGCCTAAAGCTGCGGAAATCAGCTCTGAATCAGGCGAAGCACTACAACAGATTGTCCAGCAATCAGTCTCATGAACCTGGAGACTGGGTGTTGCTGTTTTATCCGCCTCTGGCTAGGCAGAAACTTAGTTTGAAGTTTTTAGGGCCTTACAGGGTGGTGAGAAGAGTGGGGGAGGTTAATAATGAAATTGTGGCTCCTGCAACTGGGAAATCTCGAATTGTGCACATTAATCAACTCAAGCCGTACTTGGCTGAAGTACGTGAGACTGATGTAGCTAGAATTCCTGATTTGCCCTTGACTGACCCGTACACGGACCCCTTTCTCTATGATGAACGTCAGAATGAGCCCCCCTCTGAAAAAGAGCAGGATCCGCCTCTGACGCGATCTGGGGAGACTCGAGATGGTGTACTTCGGAGTGCAGTGAGGCCGGCAGCAGCATCCTCTGAACACGTGATGCTGGGGGATGATGCGGCGTCCCCAAACGCTGATGCAGCGCCCTCTACCCACGCACGGAAGCGCCCAGGTTGATGCCTGCAAACCACATGGAATGTGGCGGGAAAGTGGCATCACCTTGGCTGGCAGAGGATTCCAGACTGAATCCTGAGGCTGAGCCCTTTGTTTCAAAGAGGCTGAGACAGCCACCTGACAGATATGGTCACAACATTGGATTTGATTAAGGTTCACTAGTTCAAATCCCGGTCTGTCGTCTATACAGCGACTATATGTATAGAGTGTAATTTGGTATTGGCAGATATTTTTGATTGAGTGGGATCCCCTTGCTAATTTTAGTAAGTTACTTTTTCATTAATACGGAGTAGGCTAGCGAAACTGTCCGGAAAGGAGTGAATCAGCTTAAGAATTCCGTAGGGCAATTTTAATTCTTTAAGTTGTACCATGTACCTGATGTGGTTTTCCAAAGAAAGTGTCAGTGTGACATGACCTTTCTCCGAAGGTTTTTATTCACTCGCCTAGTGAGTTATGTGTGACTTTAACTCTAGTAGGAATAACTTTCTTATTTTTAATAAGATTGCGGAAACATGGGGGTCTTGTCATGTTCATATTTATGAGCATGTTGCTGTGACATGTAAAAAGTCGGTTTAATACTTTTTCGGTGCCCTAGCAGTGGTTTTTGCTATGGTATGTCAGCTTTAATTTCTAGAAATAGGAATAGCTGTCTTCATGTGGTAATTTGTCAGATAGTGTGTTTCTTTCTCTGAATCTTATCATGTGATGGTTTATTATGTGTTAAGTCGTCAGATAGTGTATTTCTTTCTCTGAGTCTTATCATGTAACGGTTTTTATGTGGTAATTTGTCAGATAGTGTATTTCTTTCTCTGCATTTTATCATGTAACGGTTTGGGACATGACAAATTTGTCCTGGTTAATGGATGACATCAGTATGGAGTTGCGAAACTTGTTAGTTTTGGTTCTGTTCCATTGGGTGGGTCCTGAAAGGTCCTAGATACTGATTCCATTAATTTTGTATTTGTTGGCAGGTTGGGGTTTCTTTGTCTGATGGAAACACGTGTTTCTTGTTGGTTAAAACCCGCCAAAAATTGCCTGGACTTTTGACCTCTGCCATTTAAGGTCATTAGTTCAGCAAGTTGGCACAATGGGGTGTCTGTAAGATGGTTCCAACACCCTCCCTTGGTTGGCAAGTTGACCGAGTTGACCCTTCAGTATGAGGGGGGGGGGGGGGTGGGGTAAATGGTGCCAAAATTCCATATTTGGCGAATTTTATTGCCTGTGGGGGCAAAGACATAGTGATGCAGGACCTCCTTGCATCACTCCTTCCTTGAATTTCATTCAGGAAAGAGGTACTGCCCTAGGCAAGAAAAAGTTTAATAGTGAGAAGTTTGATATTTGTACTTGAACAAAATGGACATGGACTGCAGTGAATTGGCTGATGTGGTCATGCAGGCCCTAGATGCTGCAGGAGTGGATCTCCAGGTGTCAGTGGAGGAGAAGGAGGTGGAAGCTGTTTGTGGTCACCACTTGGACTATCTGGGGGCAACCCCAGTCCTTGTACAGGAGACCACTCCAGCACCACGCCGTCCGGGGGCAACCCCAGTCTTGGAGCAGGAAGCCACTCCACTTGACATGCAGGGGGCAACCCCAGTCAACCAGGAGTACTGGACGGTGGAGAGGGAGAAGGAGGCCCAGCAGCACATGTGGGCCTTCATGGAGTCCAGGGCTTATGAGCCCATTGGAGTGGCAGGTCAGGCCCCGGACCTCGTTCGGTTCCGCCGGCTTGTCCGGGCTAAGCCCTTACAGGAGGACATGGCAGTCCTCCTCCAGTGGATCCGGGATGAGCTGGGACCCCAATGCCAGCTGGAGGACGTTCTCCGGAGCATGGCCGACCGGGCGTGGTATGCTGGGTCTCCCCAGGCCCAATGGACCACCCCTACATCGGCCCAGGCGACCACCTATGCAAAGGCAGTCAGGGTGGGTGAGGATTGTGAGGAGGCCCCGTTACTGGGCCCCTACAGCCCGATCACACCCCCGCCAGGCAGCCCAGAAGCCGAGGACGAGGAGAATCGAACCCAGGACCAGGCCCCAGAAGACCCCGTCGTCAGTACTGACGACACTGGGGCAGAGGTGTTGGTTCCAGAGTCCCCCAGTGACGCAGTCGCCCCGGACATGGGGACCCTGTCTGTGACTTCCCCAGTCTCCGTGGCCCAGTCACCCAGTGCCTCTCCCCAAGAGTCTCCCTTGGCCGACAGATACACCACGTGGGTCTCCACGTTGCCAGCTGGGGCGGAGGGAAGTGCGACTTCCAGTGAGGTTTCCTCCAGCCCCACCCCTTCCTGTGTCCATCCGGTCCATAGGACCCAGGAGGCCTTCCCTTGTACTCGCTGTACGAAGGTTGTGACCTCCAGGAAGGCCCTGAGTCGTCACATGGTGACCTCGCACCATGCTTCTTACATGGGCTACCAGTGTCCCCGGTGTGCAGTTGGGTTTGTGGCGGACCGGAAGTCCAATTTCCGCCGCCACCTGGAACTGCAACACAGGGCGACCCGGAGGAGGGCCGAGAGGGTTGTGGCCGCCACTGCCCTGGAGGAAATCCGGGGGCCCCACACGGATGCCTCTCTACCGGCCTCCAGGCCCTCGCCCACCAGGACCCAGATGGTGCCCACGCTGATGTCGACCACCTTGACCTGGACACCGTCCATGCCCACCCAGACTCGGGTGCAGATGACTCCTGCAGGACGACACCTTGGCCCTGCCTCGGGGGCCCCTCCCCGGAGAACCCTCAGGGGGAGGAAAGAGAACTGGATGGGCCGGCTCCCCTCAGAGATGACCTTGGAGGAGAGAATCCAAGACCTCATGAAGGACCTCGTCAGGGCCCGGGCCCAGATTGCGGCCCAAGCCCGAGACTATGAGGAGGTTGCACGACAACGAGATGGGGCCCTGAAGGATGCGGAATCCGAGAAGAGGAGGCGCAGGGATGCAGAGCGACAAGCTGACCTCCTCCTGGAGGAGGTAACCAGGATGTCCGAGGAGCGGACCAGGATGTGGAAGGAGCACCGCCGGGTGTCCAAACCCTGAGTCCTTCCATCAGCCTCCATCCAGCCTCCGGTGTGTGGCCCGATCGTTGGGCCCACAGCCTCTGGATAACATCCCCAGACACCAAGCCCCAGATGCCAACCGGAAATGTCCCTGGACAACGAACTGGACCGCTCCCCCCGGAGGCCATGTGGTGACAAGGACGTGTGTCACTGGTCCTCCTGGGTGGCGGCCTCAGGCAGACTAATCAACGGAAAACGACCCAGAATACGCCCCTGGATAGCATATTGGACACAAATACATAGACACTACCACGGAATGACAATAGAATTGGGAATGCTTACCTAAAGGTGGACTTGACCTTGAATTAGGTCTGTGGACTAATTAGGTAGAGTGCCTAACGGATACCCAAAACAGGTTGGAAAGTGTGGACTTGACCTCGGATTAGGTCTGTGGACTAATTAGGTGGAATGCCTAACGGATACCCCACCTGGTTGGATTATTGTGTGTAGTGATTTCAATGCGCAGGAGTGTCCATCTTTGTTGTGATTTCAACGCGCCAGATTCTGACAGATGACCTGACAAGGTCACGGCTTGACAGCTGTCAGACGGTGTTTGGCTTTGAACTGTGACTAGTCCCAGGACTGTGTGAGTGGACTGTGCCTCTGGAGTGTGACTGACAGCTCCCCTGGAGCTAGTGCCCAGTGACAGGGACCAGGAGGATTGACTCTTTATTGTTAAGAAAAAGTGTGAAATCATTGTGGACTCTTGTGGACTTTGAACGGAAGCCATATTGTTGTGCCAGTAATGGCCTTGTTATGTGCTGAATATTGTGTGTTTGTGCCCAGCTATCATTGGGCTGGGGTGGGTTGTTGTTGTTGTCGTTGATGTAGTGTTGTTGCTTATGACATGTCTGCCCTGATCGCTAGTCAAATCGTCCTATTCATTGTTAACCAATAGTGGGTACTTTGCTAAAAGTCACTGTTGATGCTGCCTCCATCCCCCCCGGAAGACATTGGTGATTAGGTCTCCTCTGGGCCCTGTCGGAGGCATGAGGACATGCCTCATTTGTAGGAGGGGACAGTGTGATGACCTGGAATCCGTTTTTCGAATGTTACCCGTTCCCATGACCCCAGTGACCTCAGTGAGGCCGTTGACCTAGAATGTGGGGCATTTCCTATGCCCCAGTAAGGGGAGCACGTGATAGGGGCATGGCTGGGTTCCTATTGGCCAGAGTGGGCTGCTGGGGGCTACAGGGATGCTGGCAGCATCAGTTTGATCAGTTTGGTCCATAGAATGGTATAGGCAGGACGTTTGGCTAGGGCAGGGCCAATAAAGCTTCAAAATGTATTCTTTGAGTTTGTTTGAGTCAAGTCTGAAGGACCTTACACTTATAACTGGCCTAAAGATCATTTCGACGTGACTGTGTTAAGAGGCTGAAATATTGTTTGGGGGGGGGGGGCGGGGGCACCTAGGGGACACAGCCTTTGAATGGGGGGGGGACACGTGTCCTCAGCTCCCTCCCCCCCCCATAGCTACGCCACTGTGTGATACAATGAAATTGATATTTTCTGGCAAATGAAATCGTAAGATGACAAACAAACGCATTGTATTGCTGTATTACAAACCTCTCCTCTCTAAGCTATATCTTTTAACTAGCAGAATGCAATACTTATTGTTTCTAAAATTCAAAACTTATTGCTGCTATTTATGTTATATCAAAGTGACTTCTGGATAGGAAGTACTGTGTGAATGCACTGTTTGATTAAAGATCAACTGAATGAAAATGCTCACCAATATGGCATGTGAATATCACGTGAATATCATCTAATAAATCCAAGATCAGTGCATTTAGAAATTCCATTCATTGCAATTCCATTCATTTTTGTATCCTTAATTTCATATTAAATTCTAATATCACAAGCATGTCTTCTAATGTATATAATACATAAACATCAGTTGTACCTGGTGAGTTTTAAGTTTATGTTAAATTCTAATTGATTTATTGTATATACACTGTTGTAGGGGGGCGGGCCCCTTGTCAGCGACAGCATGGCTGTCTTAGAAGGGCTGGTATATTTTTATATACTTTTTCAAATAATTTTTTTCTGATTTCTGAGTTCTGAGTGCATTCAAGAATATAGAACTATCAGGCAGACAACAATTAAGTACTTTTTCCAAACAGTCCTAGCACGGTCCACAATTTAATAGGCCGTAAGATGTCATACATTGGAGTATAAATTATCTATACATTAAGTCCACCGTGACGGAATTACCAAGTAAACAAGTATTTTATAAAACAATGCATTATTTTGACAGGAAAGTCTAAAATAGCAGAATTGGGGTAGTTGTTATTTAAAATTACAAATTTATAGTGTCATAGAACATTGATGTCATGTCTTAAATATTTTAATTACAGTACACTGTTAGCATGGGATGGAGATAATGTTGCTGAATTATATACCGGTCAACCAAGCTTTGAACTTGTTAAAAATACGTTTTAATCTCTGTGAAGTGCAACCCTGCAGAAGCTTCAATGCGCTTTGTTCTTTAATATAATAGGACATTGTGTTGAAATATTTCAATGACAAATAAAGGAATGTTATGGATATGACATCTTAATCTTGGGGAATTTCATGCGCCGGAATTACGCCGTCAGATTTCTTTGCATGCACTGGCGGATCTAGGGGGGGGGGGGGGGGGGGCAAGTGACTGTGCAGTCAGGATTGACATTTGGTGAAACTTTATGCGTAGTAGAAAATAGTTTCCTTATAAGCATAATACCTCCATGAAATACGTAACTTGGTAACAGGAATGACATTGATTATGTGGACAAACTTTAACATATGGGTTATTTGACTGGAACTGCAAATATTTCACAATTTTCTTTGCCAGTTGACAATTCAACTTCTCCTGATTATAATAATGTGAATGTCATAAATGATTTTTAACTCACAAGTATAAAATGAGGTTTGGGAATGCCCTTTTTGCTGCCTTTTACAGCAAAACGAGCCAAAATATCAGTTATGACACACTCCTGCAAATACTGCTGGTTGGAGACTGATGGCTAATGCTTGACGATGGATGATGAGACAAACATTCATTAGGCATCAATATTTACAAGAAATTTTCCAAGGGATTTTAACAACTCAGGCTCTTTTGATTTCATTATGGTCTTTAAATTTCTCTTCGTTGTTTAGTTGCTCAAAATTGTTTATGTGATCATTAGCTATTTTAAAGAGGTCCTCACGACAAAGTGTGTCATGTGGGCATACTATGAGACAATGTTTTTCATCTTCGATTTCATGCATATTGCATTTTAGGCATATCTCTCAACTGCTGGCAATATAGGGTTTTCGTGTCTACCTATTTCAGTTTGTAAATTATGTGAGCTCACTCTAAATCTGGCTATTTTATTTAAAAAAATTCTGCTAAGGTTTAGTAGAAGGTAGGGTTCTAGCCTGTAATCAGTCTTGATGAGTCTACAAATTCTAAGTTTTGGCTGTAGTGTAGAGTCTGTGATTTCAGCTAGTATAGTTTCCTGACATTTCTCATAGATTTTAGACTTGAACGTTTTAGCAATGGATTCCAGCTCATTGTTTGCAAGTCTTAAATGGTCTCTTTGTGGATAATGTTGACTGAGCATATGAATAATTTTTCCGACCCAAGCATTATTACCAGAAGTGTGCATATCTTTTTGCTCATTTAAACATTTTTTAAGAATATTATTAGCTGGCAGTTTTTCTAGTTTAATCCAATAGTTGATCATTCTAAACTGTTGTCGTACATGTAATGGGAATCTGCCAGTCTCACCATACACAGCTTGTGATGAGGTCTGTTTCCTAACTCCTAACATATTTTTTAGGTATCCTAATTGTACCTTCTCTAGTTCATTTACAGGTTTGTTGCTGGACCATATTTCACAATTATACTCAAGGATTGGTAAAATATATGTGTCCAACATTTTTAGGGCAAGTTTAGGAGTAATATGTCCTATTGTCTATTGTCAGCTTGGTGTCACTTTGCGAAGCAAAAAGTGCTTTTTGTGCTTGTGTAACAAGATAAGAATTCTTTGTTTTTTATGCAAGTTACGTTTGTTTGTTAACACATGGCCAATACATTTAAAGGACTAAACTTTCTCAATTTCTTGGGTATCATAGTAAAATTGATTTTGTCTGTTATTGCCAAATTTCATTATTTTAGTTTTTCCTAAATTCACAATTAGATGCCACTTTTTGTAGAATTCATGGAGAGCATTTATGCTGCTTTGGAGTGATGTTGTAGAATGTTCAAGTAGAATTATGTAATCAGCATATAAAAGATTTTCTATATTTTCCCTATTACTTAGTTGGAAATTTCCTTTTTTTCTTTGTATTGTCTGTTTATAAGCCTTGCAAAGATTATGATAGTCATTTTTATGTGCTACTGCAGAAATGTCATTATTTTTCGTAAAGTTGTTGACTAGTCTCTGTTACTCTTTATAAATAAAATAAAAAGTACATTCATCATCAAACCATTTGTTACTTGGGATTGTGCAGTTATGTGATTTGGACTTCTTTTTAATGATTTTATATTTGGGACATTTCTTATACATGTGGGTAAGTGAAGCCATAGATTTGGAGCTCTGCCAAGATAACTTTTATGATGACCATGTGATGGAGTTTTAAATAAATTAGCAATGTGCATAGGCAATATATTGTTTACATATCGAAATGAAATTTTTATAAGAGATAATGCAGTCAAATCTTCTACTCTAAGTACTCTGGCTTTTTTATAATAAGGTTTTAATCTTACTCTCTTATTAATGACAAACAATAAACGGATAGCTTTATTTTGTTGCACCTGTAGTTTTTTCAAATTACTGGCTGTTGTCATAGGCCCCCATACACATATTGCATAATTCAAATGGCTCTGTATATTGGCAAAATAGAGAAGCCTTTTTGAACTAGTAGACAATATATTCTTAGTCATCTGAGTGAATTAAAATTTAAGTGTATTATCCATAAGGTTGTTCTACACCTAATATCATAATCAGGATGTTTTTTTTTTTGGGGTGCTTTAGTGCTCAGAATAACCAGATTATGTGCATTATAGAAAATAGTTAAATATGCATGATTACTGATTAATACGTATATTCCATGCACAATACCCCCAAATTAGGGGCGGGTCCTTTGGTCATTAAGCTTCTTGCACGACAGTCACTCTATCCAAGATTTGATTAACAATAATGAGTTAAATTCAGTTAATACTAATAATATATATAAGTTTCATAAAAATCAACTTTAAATCATGAATATCCACAAGGAATTAAGCTGGAGCTTGCAATATATATTATACTTTCTTATATCTTTGAAAATATAATAATGACAATGTATGATCAAGTATTATTAATATTATTAATATTAAAAATCATCCAAGGGACATAAATGCAGCAATGACAATATCAGGTACTTCACTGTCTTTCCGTGACTGTGTTTCAGACGTATCATGCACAAAAATCGCATATGAAGAGGCCTCCTTCATAACTAGTATATGCCTCATGTGCCCATCCTTTGCAAATATTACAACTAATCCATGATTCACCAGATGCAGAATGGGAGAACCACGCATGACATAAGATACATTTGGCGTCTGCATCTCCTTCCTTTTTATCTTTTCTTATGAATGGCCTTCACAGCACAATTTGCTGTAGACCATACTGAAGGAACAATAGGATCAACTACCACAGGAACAGGGGGATCATATGCCTGGAGGATCAACTACCACACGACCTGGAGGATCAACTACCACATGACCTGGAGGATCAACTATTACACAACCTGGGAGATCAACAAGCCTAGGAACAGGAGGATCATCTCCACTGGACCTGGAGGATCAATTACCACATGACCTGGGGATCAACTACCTCAAGGACAGGAGGATCATCTTCCACTGGACCTGGAGGATCAACTACCACATGACCTGGGGGATCAACAAGTATAGGAACAGGAGGATCTACCACTGGACCTGAAGGATCAATTACCACACGACCTGGGGGATCAACAAGTATAGGAACAGGAGGATCTACCACTGGACCTGAAGGATCAATTACCACATGACCTGGGGGATCAACAAGTATAGGAACAGGAGGATCTACCACTGGACCTGAAGGATCAATTACCACACGACCTGGGGGATCAACAAGCATAGGAACAGGAGGATCTACCACTGGACCTGAAGGATCAATTACCACACGACCTGGGGGATCAACAAGCATAGGAACAGGAGGTTCATCTTCCACTGGGCCTGGAGGATCAACTACCACAAGGACAGGAGGATTTAATTCAGAATTCGTTACCAACACCAAATTGCTGTACCATCAGTTGTGACATTATGAGTGTTGTTGATTCCAGGGATAACGGAAGCCTTTTGCGATAACTCTGGTGGCCCTAAAACCTCACAAGTCTCAGTTATGTTTAGCTGGGAGAGAAGTGTGGTTTTGATGTTCGTGATTTCAAGAGCAAGTGCAAAATCTTCACATTTTTTACTATGCACCGTACGTCGTGTTAGGACTTTAGCAATGTGGCGTTTTGCCCTGCCCCCCAATGCGTCATTTGGCCCCTTTTTATATGCTGTGGCAAAATATGTCATCATTTGAGTTTTGCTAGAAATGCAAAAATGTAGCGATTTTTATATTGTGACGTAGGACCATCTGTCCATATTCGGACTACCTTTCCCTCAGGAAATTTGGTTGTGATATGCTGAATTATGTTATGCGTGAATGCTGCCAGAATATTTATCATGTTGCAGGCTATCCGACACTATCACCCAACGTGTGGTCTTTTCTCTATGGTGAAGCATCTCTGTATAAAGAGCGATGCTCTGTTGATGCCAATGCGCTGACTGCACTTCATCCATAAAGTTACAAGTAAGTATGATGTTATAAGTAATTATGTGTTTCCCAGAAAGATGTATCATTCACATTATTAGCGTAATTGCCTGGTATTTCACTAAGTAGTTCTCTGCAAAGTCCTCCATTAGCAGTCTGGGCATCATCTTTGTCTGTGCTGTAGGCAGCACTTGGCTTTGCTTTCATGAAAATGTGCCACAAAAACTACTGGGTCCTTTGAGCAAGCTCAACGATAACATCCTGGATTGATGCGCGGCACAGTCCCTTGGTAAGGAAACCCTCAGCTTTAGAACTCCAAGTGTACCAGTTGATTTGTTTCATTTGCAGCTCTGCTGGCACAAGATCATGGCATGACTTGCTCCCAGATATCCAGGTGATCAAAATGCAAAAGCTGAAGTGATGACATCATCAGATGTGGAACTTACCTTCTTTCAAGGAGAGTTTTTGGCAGGGAAAAGGGCAAATCTGTCATTGTTTAGTGATGAGACACAGTTTATTTCAGGTTATACTAATTTCATGTTAAATCTCTGGATTTAAAAATAGACATAAAAGTTGACCTTTTCGTGGATTTAATGCTTATCTTGTCAGGTTTCGAAGTTTACCTTTTAAATGCCACTGTCCAGTCGGTCCAATAACTTCAAAATTTTACAGCCTCTCCCAAATTTTAACCGGTACACATTTTTTCAAGAGCACAAGTTTTCAATTATTATTATTATGGCAATTAGGGGAATGGGGGGAGTCTTAAGAAAACAAGTGAATGATTTATAAATTGGAATTAATAAGCAATACATAAGGAATTTAGCAATGGAAGTAAAATGAATGAATTTTGCTATTAATAATATTTTGTTTAATACTGAGTGCTCATCCCAAATGCAGGAAAATATTCAATTTACAACAGAGAGACAGGGAAATCGCATGAAATGCTTAAATTTATTTGTATTGAAAACTTGTTAGATCTATGAGATCAGTCCAGAGACATAATATAATATGTCTTGGCGATGTTTACTGCGGTGCTGCCATAGACGTCCGCTGTCCTCAGGCTGTCAGGCTGAGGACCTCAGCTTTTTGCCGCCGCCAATCTACCTGCCTTTAACTGCCTCTATCTCAGTTAATATTTGGTCTACTTTCGATCTGAAAACATGTACGGCATCAGTAGGTGCTATAATAAACGACGGACTACTCTGCTCTGTAACGTAAGATTACTTTTAAAACTGTCGAATTGGGTGACGCTCTTCATGATGTTCACCATGACGCCACAGAACTTGCTTCTTTGCCTTCTATTCGAATCTCGCTTAATAATGCAGACATGCCAAGTCTCACTCATTCAGAGCGAGTCTCACTCATTTAATTGCTGTCTCACTCCTCTAGACTTGAGTATTTTCTTTTAATTTGTCTCACACTAAAGGGGCATTCACACTGTCACAAATAAGACCTACGTATGACCACGAATGAAATTATTTTTTACTCTTGGTCATCCTTGGCCATATGTGATTCACTCACCGAGTGTTTTACGTATACTCGCGCTAATTCTTAAGGGCCTATCTCACATAGCCGAGTGACAATGCCGAGTGATGCCGAGTGCTTAATAAATTAGGCAGTCGGAAGTACACGGCTCTGCACGCCGACCACTCTGGAAAAGCTCGTAAATACTCGGCAACACTCGTAGACAGATTTTGAAATTTTAAACATGTTTAAAACATTTTACGAGTGTCGCCGAGCAATTTTGCTTTTGAATTGCTCGCGATTTACACAGGGTTAACACGCCGTGCACTCTGAGAGTACACTTGGTCACTCTGGGAGTACACTTGGTCACTCTGGGAGTACACTTGGTCACTCTGGGAGAACACTTGGTCACTCTGGGAGTACACTTGGTCAGATGGATGGCTGTGTGGACGTGATTTCCTCGGCGTGTGAAGAAGGAGAGCAATCGGCGAGCGATCTGCGAGCGATCGGCGAGTGAACGGTGAGACCTTGCTGACTTGCTTTTTCTAGTCATCAAATGACCAAGAGTGAAGCCGATTGATTGCTTTCCAGCGATCGTCATTACTCTGCTTCTTTACACGGCTATGTGAGATAGTGGCTTTATGAAGCTCCTGGAAGCTCTAGACCACTCAAGTGCATACGTGGAGAGTGCAAAAAATCTTAAACATGTTAAAACTTTGGCGAATGTTCTAGGAGTGAATTGTTTATATTAGTTACGTAACTCTCTCGGGAGTCAGTCTGCGTGCGTTCTACGTACATTCTAGGTACGTGGCCATCCTAGGCCACATGTAGCCACTGTTTATCTGTAAATGCTCGCCATCCACTTGCATCCGCTCGTAGAACACCCGTTAAACGCTCGGCGGACGTCTGTCGCTCTATCTTCATTTACTCTTGACCTACGAGGACCTCACGGATGCCTCACGGATGCCTCACGGATGCTTGGTGACCAACGTTTGGCGAGCGTTTGACAGACATCTGCCGAATGATCTCACATATGCTTGTCGAAAAAATGTACACATGATTAACAGAGCCACGAGTGAGCAAGTATAGTCCATTGTTGACATACGTAGTCATACATGATAGTGTGACAGACAGAATAAATATTTTACATTTTAATGTAAACTGGTTGGAAAGAGCCAAAACTTCCTCTTTCACCACTCAAGAAATTTGCATCCCTGAATAACTGTTTATTTTCAATCTGAATACACCAAGTGAAAACTTCAGATCTATAGGCCTACTATGCCATGGAGTCATAAGCACTTATGAAGCACTTATGACTCCATGACTATGCAGTCTCTCTGTTACATCAGATTACTTCAAGGTTGTGAATCGACGACGCTCATCATGACGTTTGCCTCGCGGACAATAACCAACGAAAATGTTAGTTAACCCTGAGTGCAAACTGCACTTGTTTTGCGTAATAAAGTATAAGTTAGTTATATCCCTCATAGCCGGGAGTAACTAATACTTTTAATGGTATATTTTTCACATGACACACAAATATAAAATCCAAAAAAATAAGTCAGTATCTAAAAGATCGTGAGCTATTTTGAATTCACAAATGGACAGAGCCGATTCTAAAAATTGCTGCGGAGGATCACATTATTAGTATACATTTATACTATCTATGCGCTGTAATGTACTCACGGTAACTAAATGGGGAATCCCCACAACCAGTGATCCGAGGCAAAACCATTTGAAAGTCTGTCAAAAATGTCAGGTAATCATTCAGTCCACCCACATGATAAATTGAGTAAAATGTAATCAAATCAGCAAACCATTTGAGTATGAATCAGTAAGTCAGTAAGTCAGTAAGTAAGTGAAAGAGTGAAAAAGTGCTTTTAGTGCTTTTAGTGCTTAAACGTGAATTAAACGTGAATTACGTGAAATAAGTAAGTAAGTGACAGAGAGGGAAATCGCAAAAGCAATCAAAGCATTGTCAGAGAAAAAAGCTGCAGGCTGTCTCTGCCTGGGACCCTTGAACGTATTACTTGTACAATTTGAGCAACTTTGAATCAATGTCAGGGCTGCAGGATTCGATGAAATCCCAGCAAAATTTATATAAAAAGGGGGGAAAACTTGTGAGGCCAATAACTCTATTAATTATTAGGTGAATATTTGAAAATACTTTTCCCAATCAGATGAAAAAAGCAAACATAACCCCCTTGTTTAAAAAGAAAGGCAAATTAAAATAAGGACAATTACAGATCTGTAAATCTGTTGCCAATAATCTCAAAGGTGATAGAAAGGGTATTTTACAATCAAATCTATGAACACATGTCACATTATTTCCACACATATCTCTCAGGGTTTAGCAAGAGTCGTGGCATTCCTTTACAAATTGGGGTAATTGCGATTGACTTGTCTAAAGCCATAGGCCGACAGTTTGGCTAGGAGGAGACCGTGGGGCATGCAATAAAAGGATTTTGGCAGAGATTCTAGCATAGGCGTAGGAGGTGGGGGGGGGGGGGGAGCAAGGGGGGGGGGGGGCAATTGCCACCCCCCAAGTGTCCAGGAAAGCCAAAAATTCGGACAAAAAGTTGAAAAATTCGGGCATAAAGGGGTGCTAATAAAAGCCTTAAAATTCGGGCAAGATGACTTTTGCGCCCCCAAAAGAAAGGTGCCTCCTACGCCTATGGAATCATTCTAGTGAACTTATTAAATCTTACATTATATGGAGAGACAACGTTCACACTGTCACGTATAAGACCTTCGTATGACCACGGATGTTCATACGTGATTCACTCGCTGAGCGTTTCAAGAATACTCTTGCTAATCCATAGAACGCTCTCGGTACTAAATCATCCGTGACCATACGTGAAGAGGGCAAACAATTTTAAACATTTTTAAACTTTGGCGGATGTTCTGCAAGTGAATTGTTTATATTAGTGACGTAACCTGCTCGGGAGTCAGTCAGCGAGCATCCTATGAAGTTCTACGTACGTTCTACATACGTTCTATATCCGTTACGTATGTTCGTTCTATGTATGTTCTACGTACATTCTACGTACATTCTATGTATGTTCTACGTACATTCTACGTGCGTTTTACGTACATCCGTGGCCATCCTTGGTGTTACGTAGCCACCCTATCCTTGAACCACTCGCACGAGCGATCTAAGAGCTATTTACGAGCGATCTATGTGCGATCTACGAGTGCCTGACGGATGCTTGACGGACATCCGGCGAGCGATCTTCAACTGCTGGAAAGAATTTATACTTGATTGAAAGAGCTACAAGTGAACCAATTTTTCACGTCCTTGGTCTTATCTAGGTCTCATACGTGACAGTGTGAACGCCCATTTACTCTGATTGGATTTATAACATCAAAGGAGTGCCACAGGTTTCCATCTTAGGGCTCTCTTATTTAACATTTTTATTTTTTATTATTAATGATTTTTTGTTCTTCAAAATTTACAATTAAGCCGATGATAACACACTTTGTTGTGCAGACTCAGACTTAAATGTATTAAAAGATAAACTAAGAGCGGACTGTGGACATGCTATGAAATGGTTTGACAAGAATGTGGGATCTAAAAACAAATGAAACTAGATACGAATCTCAAGTTTAATATACACATTGATGCGCAATATGTATATGCAGCCAAGCAGGGAAACAAATAAATTCATTGACAAAGATAGAAAGGTGACAATACATTATTAATAATTTTAATCATTACTCAGTTGTGTGGAACTTATTAAAAAAAGGGCAATACGGCTTGCTACAATCATGTTATAAAGAAAAACAGTTCAATATTAATAGGAAATGTGTTTAAAATACAGCAATGTTAATGTACATAGCCCTGTGACAAGGGACCCAGTCTGATGTCATTATCCACCAGGTGGCCAGACTATTAGAAGCATGTGTGCTGCCATCTTCACTTTCTGTGATATACTTATATTTTAATGTACAGGTGGAAATAAATGGAAGAAATTAGCTTCTTATTCTATCATCATGAATAATATGAGACAAATCTCATTATCAATTTAATTGGGTCAATATAGGTAAAGTGTGGGATAATTTAGCACAAACCCACCTGGAAAGCCATGTTCTCCGAAATTACGAGCTCTGCACTAACAGAGCCTGTAATTTAGTTAAGTTTTTGATCACCCACAATTCATGCTAAATTGGTTTTATTTTTATTTTTCTACCTGTTTTTATTTAGTCTAGGTCCTCAATTAGTAAAATATAATCTTATCATTTGAATTAGTAAAAATTAATACGTGATAAACGGCCCAATTCCCTTTACTTTCCCCTACATTTGCACCATCAATTCCCATTTCCATAACACAGGCAAGTAGTTCAATAGTGCAGGAATTGTTTACAAGAATATGGCTGGAATTTAGAACAATGGCTTGAATTTGGTCATTTTTTAAAGTTTTTGACATGTCTGATTTGAAGTGGTTTGGTGTTAATGTAAACCAATATATTTTACTCAGTTATAAGCAAATGTGTTGCAAATAACATACATTTTTAATTCCAATCAACTTATTTCTCCAAGTATGACCTGGTATTACGTTATTTTGATGGAATTTAACGGAGCTGTGATTTGGGCTTGAGTTTGTTCCATCCACCCTAAGTTGAGAGTTACCCGTATTTGTCATTTTTCATTGAAAAGATGCATGTCTATTGTACATACATATTTATGATATAGGAGATAAATTTCCAACATTAACCAAGGTTTATACTTTTTCAGTGGTAGAAGATGTAAGCCGACTATAAGGTAGGAGTAGACAGAAGCGGCTGGCTTCAGCTACAGCCAGGAATAGGTTGCTACAGCTGTCTAGAGTCGACCATATTTTATGAAAGTAACTGTATATAAATAAATTAAAAAAGTAAATGTTGACAGTTGCCTTGCTTGCCTACATGATGCAGAATGACATGCATGCACTGTGCATTGCACAGAGACTGCTGGCTGCAGGTTGTTTCATTATGCATTAGCCTTGATCTCGCATTGGTCGGCCTAATCACAGCTCAAAATGGTTTCCACATAAAAACCAAGAACCAAGTGCATCTCACCATATTCCTTAAAGTGACTGTAGGTAGTGGATCATTGACACTACATCTTTGAAAATGGTAAGTTAACTGAAATTTTATTTTATTTTATTTTTCGAATTATACAGACATTGCAGCGAAACGTATGTAATATTTTCAGGGCAAATTAGGATAGGCCTATATCTTAGCCTTAAAATTATCATCTTTATTTAAAAAAATGTCATGGAGAATTTTACCTTAATACAATGGAAATCTACCAAATTAATCTAAATAAAAAAAAAGAAAATAATGTTATTATATTAAATTGTATTTGTTATTTGCTCGTTTCATTTCAGTATGGGCAAATTCATGTCATCATCAGGTCCCTTGTGACCAGTGAATTCGGAGAAGACACGTGGAATCAAATTGCGTAAGGTTTTTTTAAATCTTATTTCTGAAAAATAAACTTAGCTGGAAACTCAATGATTATAAGGTAAAAAAATATCCTTTTTTAGTCCTAGAATATTTTGAGCATTTCTCATAAACTATACCGTCACTATGCAAAAAACATTTCTTACAGGTTAATCGAAGTAAATTAAGACTTCTCAAATAACTCGGTCATTAATTTGGTTAAAATGTCTGATGTTAGTGAAACAAAGTCTGAACAATTTGTCTTTATAGAAATTAGCTATATTTTGACTAACTTTCTTGGGTGTAGAATGACTATCATTGACTAACACATCACGATTTCTGTCTAAAAATGGGGGTGGGGGCCTATCTCTGTGGTGGCGCACTGGGCTTCCAATCACTGGGTCCCGTTCTTTTTTATTCCCGGTCAACCCTAAGTTGGATGGCTGTTTCATCCTTCATCTCATTGCCATGGTCCCTGCCTGTCCTAATTAGCCCATCAGGTGCAGAAATACAGGACGTTAAACCCTAATCCACCAACCCTCTGTCTAAAAACAGATCAGTTTACACGCATTCGCTATATGGGAGGGGGCAGTCAGTCTGAACAACTGTCAGAATATTAAAAATCTTAGTGTTTAGAGCTCAAGTTTGTGTCACGAAAGTCAACACTTTTTCTGCACAGCAAAAATGTTTACCATAAGAGGTTATATAGTCAATATGACTAACAACATATTAGAAGGCAGACAAAGCTGACTAATTTGTTAGTCAAAACTGCCTCCGGGAGTCAGTCATCCTAGTCACAGTCTAAAATATCTAAAAATTTCAAATATCTTTAAAAAACTTTATTTATATTGTCAATAAATGTATATCTGAACATTCATTCAAAATGTCTGACAAGTTAGTTGCTTAAGCTTAGTCGGTGATATTAACAGTGGCAAAGATTTTCAATTTTTCTAGGGGGGGGGGGAACCTTTCTCTGAGCCACAAAATTGTAAAGATTTACATTTGAATATGAAGAAAAAATCACCCCCCCCCCCCCCCGCAGGAATTCCGCCCATGGATATTATCAGTGTAACTAGAAGTTTTTTTTTTTCTCTCCAGTTTTCTTGCATTCTGACTTCGCCTCATAGCGCTGACATTGATACGATTTGGAATCCTATCTGGGTAACCTAATTTTCTTTCAGTTCAAAGGCAGGAGTGGACGAAGCCAAGGACTTCCTCGTTTTCCATTACTATTCCGATGTCATGTGCGGAAATCTTGTGACTGCAGCCTCTGAAACTCTGGGTAAGATGTTTTAGCTGATACTGCCCATGATAACATGCTATGTCGGCGAGATGTTGGCCCAATGTTGGCCCAATGTTGGTCCGACGTCACCCGCATTGCACTGGCGGATCCAGCCCTGACTCTATGGGGGGGGGGGGGGAATGGCCAAAATCATCATGAATGAAAGATGTCCCTGTCTGTCATTTCATAGGCCACAATTAGATATACTAAGATTGGCACAATGCCTCCTCCTGCCCCCCCCCCCCCCCCCCTGGATCCGCCAGTGCCGCACAGGGCCGATAAAACGATGAGCATTTTGAATTTGTGGGGACTTTATTAAAGACCTTGTAAATTAATTATGTCTAAATTGCACACTGTAGGGTCGACCCAGCCATTACATTGCTGTATTCAGCACACATTGAATCTGTACTGGTGCAGCTTATTTATGACCAAAATCGGCCTAAAAGTGTTGATTGCTGCATCGTAACCAAACGATATATCTATCTAATAATACAGTGTACTTCATCAGTACAGTTTCAGTTTGCTAGGTTATTGACTAATTCCTTCTACATTTAGCTGACAGGAGTCACAGGACTTTCAGCAGTAAACTTCAGTTTGCTGGATTATTGAGACATTTCTTCATTTAGCTGACATGACGTATTGTTTGCAGCCTGAAGGTCAGCATCTCCAGTAATGTTGTGCAGTTATTCCAAGATGATGATAATACAGAGTCCAAATAATTGTGATATCTTTATCCAGTGCAGTATATAATCAACAGAAAACTGGGCCCTTTAGCTACTATATTACATTATTTCCAAGCTATAAATTACATGTCCAGCTAATATTTAATATGGTCTTTGATGAGTGACGTTGATTAAAGGTTTATCACTTTCACGTGTGTTACAGCAATTTCATGATAACATGAAATTTGATGGAACAATACTTGGTATTTAAATTAAAGTCTAGAAAACAAGCTTTTTAATTTAAGATAGAGTAAATTCGAATAGTGAGATTTTCATTTTTATAGGCCCACCAGTTTCTGGACTTGTTCAGAAAATGAGGAATTATTTCACAAGGACGAAAATCTCGCTAGGCCTATTCGGAATTGGTTTTCCCTTATAGTTATTATATAACAATTAGTGGCTACTATGGAAGCTTTCTGGTTTTTTTTGGTGCCATTTTGACATTCCAAACAATTTTCAAATTGGGTAAGTTTTTACATGTGCGTTCCAGTAGGTTTCATCCGTATGATAATACAATTTATATAGTTAAATGGGTAAATACTTTGTAATGCATAAGTAATTCACATGAAAGCCTAGAAAATATACTTCAATTTGATGTATGAATTGTTATTATTGAATGAAAAAAGATCAGGTTATCTACTTGTTACTTTCATGTGCATCACAGTGAGTTTTGTTGAAACAAAAATATTAGATTTCTTGGATAAATTATCAGTGTCTCAATGCTACCTGCCTGAAGCCACCAGCTCACATGACCAGCTGGCAGCAGATAGATATAATTATGAATATTTATCTCATGGGTGGGGTCTTTACTTACCCCCGTACAGACAATTAAGACTTGTCTGTAAAAGTTAAAGGTAGAACAAAAATCGACTTGTCTTATCATATACACTGGATACATACCTTTTAACCATAATGATAGCCAAGTATGTATTGTCCTGTTAGGTCAAGTTCATTTTGTTTTGGCAGATACTTGGCTTCCTGACAATATCAGGATGATTACCAAAAGTTTGGAACATTTCCAATATTTTGAGAAACACGTTAACAGTACATATATAGATTTCATAAAATTAGGAAGAATTAAAGTATACGCATATATGACTTCATATTTGATTATCTCATTCGCATATCATTTGCGTATAGGACATTGTGAATGAAAAGTATACCAAAACGATAGAGAATTTAGACATTATCCAGGCCTTGACCGGCAATACACATTCATTGTCCATCCCTGCCCCCAAATGTATGAAATGCATCTAGAATATTTACAAATAATGTAGGTGTGCCTTTTGTTAGTTTCATTAAAACATGATTAATATAAAAGTGTCATAATGATAGGGAAATATGAAAAATTCTTTTTAAGCTTTATTTGCACTTATCACAGAATTTTCCATAATAATGGAAAACTAGAAAAAAATATTATTTGCTACATTTCCTTCCCCTGAACCCATATAGTTTACATTGACATCCATGATGAAAGTCAAATATCAAGTGCAATATGTACCTTTTAACATCATTATCCTTTTTGCCATATTCTATGTAAATAAGACATTATGTACTGAGAAATATGTCTCAAATAATGGGAAATTATGTTTTCCTTTTTTGGCAACTGAAATGCCCTCAATCCTCAAATGGGCTAGCAATCACATGCGGTGAACAGGTGTTATTATGTAATCTTGCATAAGGTGCCATGTGACAAGGTTAAAGAGGATGATCATGAACATTATTTACCCCAAGCTGGGTGAAATTCGAACAGGATTTAGGTGTAGCAGTTTTGAAAAAACATATCGCCCATTGACTCAATGGAGCCGCGGAATGCTGGAATCAACATTATATGTCATAACATCTACGACTGCATGTATGTCTGATAATACCTACCTCCATGGTTTGATATTAGGCAGTGTATTAATCTTATACCCTATCTGTGTACGAGTCCACTGCCCGCGCCATCAATATTCATTTTAATTAGCAGGCGGGTACAGATTCTCATTTAGAGCAACTCACCTGTTGTCTTGCACAACTAACTCAGGTAGCCACTACCACCCCTTAACCTTAAGGGGGTTTCACACATAGCCGGATCAGACGCAGGAGCGTCCCGGAGGACAACTCCGGAATACTCCCGCATACTCCGGGGAAAGGCGTATAGACATCTTGTTCATGTCTGGGATTGTCCGGCATTGTCCGGCATTGTCCGGTAACACCGTGGGACTCCGGCAAAAAAATTAAACATGTTTAATTTTTCATGCCGGAGATCCCGGAATAGTTAAATCCGTGTTGGTCCGTGTAGATCCGTGTAGATCCGTGTAGATCCGTGTAGACTCCCAATTTACTCCGCCGATCTCCGGGAATCTCCGTATTGACTACGGCATATCTCCGGCTACATCCGGCGTCAACCGGGCATGAATATTTCGCCGCCATTAACGCCGGAGAGTACAAGGAGCCACAACGGATCCACACGAATGAACACGGTGTAAAGACTGGTGATATCCGCGAAGGCACCGTGAAAATCCGGTTCACTCCTCACTCTAAATGGGACAGTCGTGTTAGCTCCGTGTTGCTTCTTGTTGAGACCGTATTGACATCGTGTACACATCGTCAAACATTTATTTTTTGTTGACATTTAACAGCTCTTTGATCCCGGAACCCACCGGAGGTAATAAAATGTTACTCCGGGACGCTCCGGCGTCTGATCCGGCTATGTGTGAAACCCCCTTTAGCAGAATTTCCTGAAACTACACAATTTAATATATACATATAACCTCACAAATGACATGTTAAAAAATGTGGGTTGAATCTGACGAAGTAAGGGGACCAGTCACACCCTATTAAAGAAATATGGGATTTTAATTGACCCTACATCCATTACCCTTTTAAAATATATTGTGTAGTCTTTCATGATTAAATTCTCGCTTGTAAAATATTTTTTGTTTAACAATATCGATTTTAAGCAACAGGTGTTTTGAGCAGGTAATTTTCTGCATGCACTGGCCCTGCAGCCTATGTTAAAAGCCAACATGAAGAGAAACATATTTCCATGCTTTGGCTACAACAGACTTTTCTCAGAAGCAGCCAAGCTGTTAGCATACATGTGGCATGTTGCATTGCATAATGAACTGTTTATGTATTAAATATGTACCCCAGTTGACTGCATATTGTATTATACAATAAAGGCAATTATCTTTTTAATTAGTGGACTTTAATGCATATAATAATCTTCAACAAGAATTTTGATCGTCGTTCGCTGAGGTTTGCTGCGTACGTATCAGTGCTATGTTTTTTTTTTGGGATTTTTTTTTTTTTTGTGAGTTTTTTGTTGTATTTTCATGTTCTGTGCTACAAATTCATTGAACTGCTTTAAAAGCCTCTTTAAATTGTTTCAGTATTATATTTTAAACATACCTGTTCAAACCTGTTATCAAACATAAACAACTAAGACAAAAAAGATGCAAGAGTTAATGCAAGAGTGTACATCTCTTTGATCAATTATCAATAAACAACATCAAATTAAGCATGATGTTCACCTTGGTTCATTACACAAATACACTGGGTGATTTCATCATCATAAATTCATTCCAAAGACCTTATTAACCATGCCTTATCTTTTAAATATCAAATTAAAGTGTACTTTTGTTTTAGTTTTTTTGTTCTTTTTTTAATGTATTTTTTTCTTTACAAGTTTTTTCTTTACGGCCTATGAATATTTTTAATGTCTTTGCTTTATTTTCTAATACAGGCATTGCTGCTGAGTCAGTCCTAGAAGTTTTTGGAGACTACTTCATCAAATATGTTTTGGAAAATGGTTACGACACAATGCTTCGTACTCTTGGCGACACGTTTGAGAGTTTCATTCAGAACTTGGATTCCCTGCATTCAATGCTCAAGTTGACTTACTCCAAGCTGTCAGCCCCATCTTTCAGGTAAATTTCTAATAAAAGGTAACCTTTTCATATTTTCAACTGTGATTTACTTGCAGTTACCCTAATAATACTAAAATTGACCATAGGGTAGAGACATCAACATTGGATGCATTGCCAATGCCAGTGTATCAATGCTACTGGGCCTGAAGCTTTATTCCCTATCATTTGAAATATTCAAGGTCATACCATGGGTTGATGACGAATATCCCCGATATACTCCCCTGAGACTCAGTATATTCCCGAGACCCTAAGACCTTTTTATCCCATGCCTAAGATTTTTTATTTTTTTTATTATTATATATATTTTTTTTAATCAGTCATACAGGTAGCGTTTCCCTTAACATGCCTAATATTAGTATATTCCCCTATACAGCTAACTTTCCCAGGAAAAGTCTCCTTGGCATGGGATAACGGGTGATACGGGCCGGGTGATCTGTATGTCATATCACACAGACTTACGTTAATGCATGCCCAAATAAGGAAGCACAATTTCCATGTGTGATTAGCCACATGCAGTCTGTTATTATTAAAAAAAACCTACGCACCCACATCATCTGATCCGTTAAAACAGATCAGTGACTCGTGTGGTTTTCCTATATAGCCAGCTTATATTACCAGCTGCCAGAGGCGGACGTAATGTTGAGATGATAAGGCTTAAGAGTCCGCACCAAGTTGCACCTTAACCCCATGGGGAGGGTTTTTTTTACTTGCCTCAGCTTGGAGTCCGCACCATATTACGGGCACAAGACATCTCCGATTTAACATCTCATGCGATCGACATCCAGCTGGGATGTAGTGTAGCTCATGAAGACTGCATGCTGGTTAGGAAGAGACATTGAGCCTGTTTGAATACAATATATATATATGGGTTTAGTGCAGTATAGCGGACCCAAATTTATGTGGCTTCCATTAAATCTGAAAAAAGTCAGTTTTGGCAAACAATAAGAATAACATATGTGCGGAGGTTTGGGGGCAGCAGCCCCCAAGAAACAGCAAAAACAATAATAAACTGCGTTCTTGCCTTGAAAATGATCACAGCCGCCGTATGTTTGTGACGTCACATATTAAATTCAAGCATTTGACGTCATAGGCCTGGCAACGTCGCTTGTAAATATGGACATAAATTTGGGTCCGCTATACTGCACTTTTTCCCAATATAGGCTATATAAAAGAAAGTAAGCTGTATTGGGGAATATACTGATATTAAAAAAAATTTGATTTGATATGCAGGATTTTAAAAGACAAATTGGCATCAATCGATCATTAGCAAAGACTTACCTGAATGTAATCTGCACAGGACACATTGAACAATGATATCTTGGACTTCAAGCAATATCATGCATAAAAGATGTGGACATGCCAAAGATGTAGACAGGTCTACATGCTGAATATATTATATTAGAATCAAATCTATGCATTAGGTTAGATTATTAGGTAATAAACAAACACTGGCAACTTTGCAATTAGGTAGGCCCATTCAATGGTTTACCCATCTTTTAAGGCTGAATAATTCTCAAGGAGTTGACCTTACTGCCATTTCACTAACCTACACAAAACTTTCTCAACTCAATTTAACTCGTATCCAGGGTTTTACGTAAGAAAAAAAGCCTGAATTAATTGGTGGAGGCCTGGCACTTGAGTGCGTCAGGTAGGTAAATTTGCATTTAGTGCATTGACCTGTTTGATTGGCTTATCAACATTAAGCAGTTCACTGTTCAAGTGGAACCAGACATCCATTCAGTTTTAGCAACGTCCAGTTAAGTTAGGGCATGACGGTTTATCTGTTGATAGCCAATAAAATTAAGGTTAAAACATGACAGACCAAGCTAAACAGACTGAAATGAAATTAATCTGTGTGTAGTGGTTAGTGAAATGGCTGTAAGATCTGAGTTGCTCAATCCAGCACCATCTTTAATCAGGTGGGAAATCAAACCTACTACTTCAGAATTGGTGATAGAACGCCTTATTGTCCTTAACCACTAGACCATGAAATGTAAGATGATCATCAAGAAAATTTCAACAAAATTCCGCTGCACGAACAATAAGATAGTTTCAAGATTCAAGATAGTTTATTTCCACAGAAGAAGAAGAATATCTATATAGGATATATATATCATATGAATTTACTGCGGAGGGAGCTCCCCTGAGACAATCAGTTTTCGCTACTGTTGTAAGTGGGAAACCTCTGCCTGCCAAGCTGTGAATTACAATTAAATTAAGATATAATGGTCTTATCACGATGGATGGGGGGGGGGGGGCGGGGGGGGGGGGGGGGATTGTTAATGGTAATAGAATGACAAGAGAGGATGAAACACCACAAATTAGTCAAATTGTGTGCAAACAAAAATTACGATATAAATATATTACAATAAAACTGATTCTCACACTTCATGTTATTTGTTTGGAACTTCACAAATTCCTCTTCTCTATAGAATTATTAAATAAAATCTTCTCTACAGAATTATTATATAAAATCCCTTGGAAAATTTCTTGTAAATATTGATGCCTAATGAATGGTTGGGTCATCATCCATCGTCGAGCATTAACCATCACCCCTCAAACTAGCAGTTTATGCACTACAAGCATTTTTATATATTGTGAACTATGTGATTTTACACTCATGTACATAACTGTGCACGATGCCTTGTTATATAGGCCTATACTCCTAATTCAAATGTTGTTCTTAAATTAACATTGTGATAATGAACAGTATTAACTGCAGTAATATATGTATTTAGGGTTACTGTATACATGTGATATATGTCCATATATATATATTTTTTAACAATATATGTATGTTATCGAAACTTAATGTTCATATTACCGTGCTATTGTTCAGCAACTGGGACCATGGATGTATAGATAATCCATTGATAATGTATACCTTTAACTTTTTATACCATGTATATATATATTGAATATAGAAATAGTGAATAGAAGTAGACTTAGTACACGTTTTTTTATCTGTTATTTTTGACAAATGTATAATGTATGATATTACTGTGTCAATAAAAGCATATATATATATATATATATATATATATATATATATATATATATATATATATAGCTCTACTCAGTAAGTCTATGTAAAACTACACTTACAGAAGTATGATATACAAGTTCTCATTATTTTAAACATAACATATAGCTTAACGTTCTACATTAATAGGGGAATTTTCTTTCAGATGTGAGAAAATATCCGATGGAGAATACCTGCTTCATTACTACAGCACGAGAACAGGACTGCATCCTATCGTTTCTGGTATGTTTTGCAGCAAAAATAATTAATGAATATGTTGTATTTGTTGTGGGATTAACTTGACTTCAATGTTATTTCATTTCAACCATCTTATAATAGGGCATCAACAGGGATTGTGCTTTTGAAGTATGCCGTTTGTTCTTGGTAATCTTGAAATATTAATGCAATGTCCAGGTATCGAGGTATATATTTTGCCAGATTTAGCATGTGAACGAATTCGTGGTTATGCAATCACGATCACTTACACGACTTGTCTGTTCGTGCATGTGTTACGTGGTTATGCAATCAATTGCCAAGAGCGAGCCTTGTGTTATAGCACGAATCATATGAATTTGAGAGTAAAGCCCCGTTCCCACATAGCCGAGTTTGTCGTAGTCAACTCGTAGTATTACGTAACGGCCAAAATTCGAGGAGTTGGCGACGAATTCTGGCGGAAAAAGTGACTCGGCGGGTTACTCGCCGAGTTACTCGGCGGGTTCGGCGGGTTACTCGCCGAGTTACTCGGCGGGTTCGCCTGGTTGTAGGAGTGACTCGCCGGGTTAAGCAAGGTAGCTACGACAGCGGCGAGTCACCCGTCGAATGATAGGCCGACGCCAGCCTACCTGCATTCTCAGACGCATATCTCGCTTAATATTTGGTCTATTTTCGATCTGAAAAGACGTGTGGAATTAGTATGAATTCAATCATATTTAAGATAGCAAATAAAATCACAGATCAAATCACAAATACTAATTACAATATCAATATTAGATTTAAATTTTACAAAAATATACACAAATTTATACTGCTTATAATATCACAAGATTCAAATTAACACAAACAGATAAGAAAGTTATACAAATATAATCATTGCCTGGTAATTACAATAAAATATATTGCTTTTAATTAATGAAAGCAATTACATATTTTTGTAATTGTGAATGACAATCAAGACAATGTCATATTACTGTGTCATCTTTGAACAAACCATGAAATGACAGGTCAAAGAACCCCAATTTAGGCAATTAGGCAATTGACACATGTATTGAGCATTTGCTGTATTCTCTACACCCATTCTTTGTATCATTCAAAATGCTAATAGCAATTACTGTGTCATCTTTGAACAAACCATGAAATGATAGGTCAAATAAACCCAATTTAGGCAATTAGGCAATTGACACATGTATTGAGCATTTGCTGTATTCTCTACACCCATTCTTTGTATCATTCAAAATGCTAATAGCAATTACTGTGTCATCTTTGAACAAACCATGAAATGATAGGTCAAATAAACCCAATTTAGGCAATTAGGCAATTGACACATGTATTGAATTTGCTGTATTCTCTACACCCATTCTTTGTAACATTCAAAATGCTAATAGCACTACTAAGAGGGGTAGGTCTGATCCCTCCCTAGTTTCAATGCTAATTTTCATCCTCGATGTCCTCTAGCTGACCCCCCCAAAAATCACCAAAAATTTGACCCCACTTGACCTTTCTCTTTGCACCCAGGCACTTCCCATGCTAACTTTCATCGACCCCCCCCCGCCGACCCCCCCCAAAATCACCAAAAATTTGACCCCACTTGACCCCCACTTGACCCTACTTGACCCTCTTTGATCCCCTGTCCCCATGCTAACTTTCATCGATCCCCATATCTAATTAGCACACGGGCACTTCCCATGCTAACTTTCACCTTTGATCCCATGTCTAATTAGCACACCGGGGCACTTGCCATGCTAACTTTCATCGACCCCCCCTTGATCCTACTTGACCCTACTTGACCCCTTTGATCCCCTGTCCCCATGCTAACTTTCATCGACCCCCCCTTGATCCCACTTGACCCTACTTGACCCCTTTGATCCGCTGTCTAATTAGCCCATCACCTGGCACTTCCCATACTAACTTTCATTCTCTATGTCCTCTAGCCCCACCCCCCCCATTTGCATCCCCCCTGTCTAATAAGCCACTCCCTCTCTAATAAGTCATTCTAATCTACTCAGATATATAAACAGATAGTCTAGAACAAATATAGATAGGCTAGACAATTCTAGACAGATATTCTAGGCTAGACAACTAAACACTACAGTCCTCTGACCTAAAAAGCATACCTCCCCCCCAACCAGAGGGCTGCTGCCATTTCCCCTTGTTACTCACCAGGGGGGAGATCTGCTATTTTTACCCTTGTGACTCACCAGAGGGGAGACCAGTGTTATTTACCCTGGTCAAAGGTCATGACCTCACCAGGTGAGAGCTGTCACCTCGATCCTCTCCTTTGAAGGATGATAGTTTAGCCTAATGCTTACAATTCTACCCCTTTGATCATTGTTGACAGTGAAAATTGACATTATTTCACATGAGTCAGTTTCTAAAAATAAATTACCTATATGCATTACTATTATATACTAGGCTCATTATACTTAATTATGGATACATCCTACCCCCTGTCTATCCTTTGATGTTATTTGATGGTAACTGATCAAATGTCTCACTACTTCATCTTATGACTCATCTGTTTGGATCTAAAAATACTCTATAACAGCAACATGATCATACATGCTGAACAAAAAATAACTCTGGTCTCTATAAATAAAGAGAGAGAAACATTTTATCATTCAGAAATGGAAAGTCACACAGATAAAATCAGTCTTAAAAAGCTTACTGTTACTTTCAATACTGAGAAAAACATAATTCACCCAATAAATCCTGATGATGAAAGTAGAAATGGCATAATTTGGCAACTTGAAGCTATGAGGAGATTGAATGAAGAAGGAACAAAGGATCATGACCCCAATGAAGAGACTGGTATGAGTCATTCACTGCAGGTCATCTAAGGTCATCAACTGTAGGTCATCTAAGGTCATCAAGTATGCTGCATGTCCAGACTTGTTTGGCCCTCCCATGCACATAGACCAATCAAATTACACAATAATCTCATTCATACAGCACAATGATCTCAGACAGGATATTGTTATTCATATGAGACCTGAATCCCTCCTCACTAGAAAGACCATTATGGACCACATGGAAAAATGTATGACCACCGGTCAGGGCCCAAGGGCATGGACAATTTTACTTCTTGTCATAAAAATAACGAAAATAAAACATCAACTAAAAAAAAAGGCAAACAACAAAAACATAAATCTATCTTAATTATAAAACACAAGCTTATTTGTGAAATTTTAAAATGAAATTACAAGAGTAAAAAAAATTAATGACTAACGATATGCAGCAATTTACATACTCAGACCTCATAATTTCACAACAACTTACATACCTCGTTAATGGTCGTAAGTTAAAATTACATAACCTGTACATAGCTCATTAATGATCATTATATTTTTCTTTTGTGTCAAGGTGTTCATAATTAACACGTTTACATAACTCATAGGTCATCAAGTATGCTGCATGTCCAGACTTGTTTGGCCCTCCCATGCACATAGACCAATCAAATTACACACTAATCTCATTCATACAGCACAATGATCTCAGACAGGATATTGTTATTCATATGAGACCTGAATCCCTCCTCACTAGAAAGACCATTATGGACCACATGGAAAAATGTATGACCACCGGTCAGGGCCCAAGGGCATGTACAATTTTACTTCTTGTCATAAAAATAACAAAAATAAAACATCAACTAAAAAAAAAAGGCAAACAACAAAAACATAAATCTATCTTAATTATAAAACACAAGCTTAATTGTGAAATTTTAAAATGAAATTACAAGAGTAAAAAAAATTAATGACTAACGATATGCATCAATTTACATACTCAGACCTCATAATTTCACAACAACTTACATACCTCGTTAATGGTCGTAAGTTAAAATTACATAACCTGTACATAGCTCATTAATGATCATTATATTTTTCTTTTGTGTCAAGGTGTTCATAATTAACACGTTTACATAACTCATAGGTCATCAAGTATGCTGCATGTCCAGACTTGTTTGGCCCTCCCATGCACATAGACCAATCAAATTACACACTAATCTCATTCATACAGCACAATGATCTCAGACAGGATATTGTTATTCATATGAGACCTGAATCCCTCCTCACTAGAAAGACCATTATGGACCACATGGAAAAATGTATGACCACCGGTCAGGGCCCAAGGGCATGGACAATTTTACTTCTTGTCATAAAAATAACAAAAATAAAACATCAACTAAAAAAAAAAGGCAAACAACAAAAACATAAATCTATCTTAATTATAAAACACAAGCTTAATTGTGAAATTTTAAAATGAAATTACAAGAGTAAAAAAAATTAATGACTAACGATATGCATCAATTTACATACTCAGACCTCATAATTTCACAACAACTTAACATACCTCGTTAATGGTCGTAAGTTAAAATTACATAACCTGTACATAGCTCATTAATGATCATTATATTTTTCTTTTGTGTCAAGGTGTTCATAATTAACACGTTTACATAACTCATTAATGTTGTATAATGTCACATGTCCACATTGGTACACAGATAACTCATCATAATTTCACAATCGCAATCGGTATTCACCAATACATAGACATAACCAGGCCACCATTGACTCATCACAATTTCACAATGACTATTGATATGCATCAATGCACAGACAATTTCACAAGAGGTTAGTCTCACATCAGTGCACAACAGTGTAGAGAACATGTCAAGACATGTATGACCACCTGTCTGGGGCCCAGGAGCATGGACACTTCTACCTATTGTCATAAAAAGAATAAAAATAAAACATAACTAGAAAAAAATTAATATATGAAATAAAAAGGCAAACAATAAAAACACAAACCTATCTTAATTATAAAACACTAACTTATTACTGAAATGTTAAAATGAAATTACAAGAGTAAAAAAAATTAATGACTAATGATATGTATCAATGCACAGACATATTCAGACCCTCTATGACACTCAGATGACTCATCATAATTTCACAATATTTTTACAAAAGTAAAACATTTAATTTTACAATCTGCAAAACTACAAAAACATTAAAAAAATGTCAACTGATCAATTTTAAAGATTAAAACTTAAATATAAAATAACAATTGTCTTCATTAAAGAAACAGACTAATTGAACTGACCGTAGGGAAGCGTATATTGACTTATTTGTTTCTCAATCTGTAATTAAATCACCTCAATAACCCTTGTAGTGTAAGCCTACTTTGAAAAAAGCTAAAGTAAAACAGAAAAACAGCTGTGTACTGTTAGGCAGTGTTAGCCACTTAAAAGACTCATCATAATTTCACAAAGGGTTGGTTCCACATCAGTGCACACAGCATGTCCACAATGGCTGACTATATGCATCAACGCACAGATATGGCCAGACATCTATGACCACCTGGTCAGTGTCTTAGCTATATTCAAGATCCTATATGTTGTTGAGATATGGTTCAATGATTCATTTTCAAGAGATCATGTCTTCTATCCTATATGGAGAAGGTATGTTTCACATCAGTGCAAAGAAAGTTCATTGTCATAAAAAGAACAAACAAGAAATACATATAACTAACAAAACAAACTGCAAAACATGCACCTATAATAAAAATTTAATTTTGAAATTTAAAAAGTTGCATCTTATCACTATATTAAAAATTAAAACTTAAATATTAAATTACAAAATAACCATTGTCTAAGTTAAAGTAACTGTTTAAACTGACCATAGAGAAACATATTTTGACTTACTTTTTTCTCCCATCTGCAATTAAATCACTTCAGTATACACTATCCTTGCAGCCACTTTAATTGTGTTATTTGTAAAAAATGTTACCAAAAATTAATATGACATAAAGTTACCAAAAACCAACACTACATACTTATTTCTCTAATTCAAAATCAAATACAAACGATGCAAACCTTTTATCCAAAACTAAACAAAAGTCAATAAAACGGAAAATTTCAGAAAAACTGTGCACTTAGTAGATTGCACAGTGGGAGTTAGGTAGTGGTTTCATATCAATGCACATGAATGCAGTGAGTATGTGAGGAAAATAAAACTTAGAACTTAAATATATAAACTACATGCTCAACAACAAGATATAATCATAACTGAAAAAAAAAAACATATGCAAAAACATATATCTAATTTTGAAACTATTTCAGATTTACTTGTAAAATACATTAAAAATTAATATGACATAAAGTTACCAAAAATAAACACAACATACTTATTTATCTAATTTAAAATTAAATACAAAAGATGCAAACCTTTTATCCAAAATTAAACAAAAGTCAATAAAACAGAAAATGTAAGAAAATCTGTGCACTGTTAACCACTTAGTAGACTGCACAATGGGAGTTAGGCAGTGGTTTCATATCAATGCACGTGAATGCAGTGAGTAAGTGAGGAAATTAAAACTTAGAACTAAAATATGTATATAAAACTACATTCTCAAAAACAAGAAATAATCATAAATGGGAAAAACACATATGCAAAAACATGTATCTAATTTTGAATCTATTTCAGATATGTAAAATCAAAATTAGAAAAATTAAAAAATTAAATATTAAAATATGCAGAATGTCAAACTTCCCCAAATTTCATAACCATAATGACTCTTAAGATAGTTTTCCCCTTAAATATATGTTGAGGAAAGCATCCCCTATTTGTCCCAATTGCTGCCAGTTTCTCCATACCTGCATGATCAGAGGGCCAGCAATGGGGGCTATAATTCAATACCAACATAATCAAAGTAGTATATGCCAGTATACTATCCCAATATTTACACAACATGCATCCACAAATTGCTATAAGCATTTTCTAAGATGCAATGCAATTGTGAAAATATATTATAAGATAGTTTAGTTTCTTGTATGGAAGGTAGTCACAAAGCAAGCCTGCTCAGGTAGTTCAACCAACTTGAAAGGTGAGAGGTTCATATATTACTCACTAATAATACAAATAATCAGAAATATATTGTTCACATTTTACTGAAAATGTATGAAGTAAAGATAGCATAACTGAAATATACATAGAATAATTTATCCTACTCAAGAACAATAATACAATATAGTGTTAAGTTTGAAAAAAAAAAACAAGATCTGCATAACTTCTAAATTATCATTTGGCAGTTAAAGAGTAACTCAGTGACTCTGGGTGGAAAAGGTTACACAAATTGTATTTTCTTCATTATATTGCAACTAACATTAATATCTCCAAGCTATTGTTTCGATCAAACAATGCAACAATGCTTTCCTCTTTGATGCAAGTAGAGACTTCAAATGTGGTATATGCAAGCAAGGCAATCATCACATGACATTTTATTCTGATCTATAATCCTCAGTTGAGACATAGGCACAGAGATAAAGTCAAATATGTTATTTAATAGTCATGTTCTAGCAGTTGTATGATCACCCAAAGAGATTATGTTTAATGATAGGAATAACCCATATTTCTTGCCTAAACCTTTGCTTAACTAGACTTGGTGGAAGTGATTGTACAGAGTAGCTTGTGTATAACCTGTGCTAATGATATACAATATAAAACATTGCAGCTGGTGATGTATTATTTCTGAGAAATGAATGCATCAACTACTAACCACTAGCAATATTGTTTATAAAAAGTTTCTATTACCCTGAGTTTGTTGTACTTCATTTAGATGGCAAATTTATTTGGCATTTTGCTGTGATTGGCCGACTCTCTAAGCAACTGATATTAATTCAAATGAACAGGTCAAGTCTTGTTTATGACAGATTTAAATTTCATAGAATAACATGCATTATATTCTAAGCATTAAACCTTAATAGTGTGCATAATTGTTTTACAATTGTCTACTGGCATTGTCCAAGAAGCAGAGGGTTAAACACTGATGTCCAGAAAGTGAGACATGTTTCCTTAACTTTATTATTGTATAGACACTGTCAATTGCTTAGTAGACTCAATAAGTATCTTATTTCTCAAATTAAAAAATTGCATAATAAAGGTAAAAAAAATATGCCTGCAAAATACACCAAACTTATTTATTACCGTATCAAAATTCTAAGATGTACATATATTACTCAAATGTAACACAAAACAAAAGCCCAATATCAAAGCTAAATAATTACAAAATTTATAAAACCAAATTACTATGACCCCTCTTTAAGCTGAGCAAGACTAGACCATCTTTATTATTTCTCACTTCCCCTAATTTATTACTCCCCTTAATCTGCACTGGCTACTTTAGCCATCTTGTTCATAAATAATCTCTCTTAGGCAGTTTCTCCATTCTGACAAAAATATATCACAGTGTATGGTGGCATGCATCCCATATTATGTAGATCACACAGAATTCATCACCACCTCCATGATCAAAGGGTCACCTACCTGCATACTGTCCATTATATTTTTTCAGTAGGCATTCAGTAATTAGCAATTGGATGCAATGAAATTGTGCCAATATATAAGTCAGTTACAAATTTAGTTTCACCCAGTCAACCTTAGTTCACCAGTTCTAACTTAAAAGGTGAGAGAATTGACAAATTATCAATATATCAGGTAACATATTTTACCACAACATTTATTGTATAATTTGTAAAATATTGATACATGACTGTAATATTTGTTACAAAAAATGTGCATGGCTTCATGATAAAATGTAAACTTATGTCTCAAATTTAATATAAAAATACAAAGCTAAAAACCTTAATATTACAAACTATGTGGTTGGCCTTCTGGGTTCCTATAGGTGATGACAAATGTCTCTTAAATAGTTTTTCATTATAATCTAACTTAAACCTTTAGCAATATGTAGTGGAATGCACTAAATTCTAGCAGCAATCAAACATTTGTCCCATGGACATGGTCTCTGTTATCATAAGATACACTTACATATTTTGAAATTTAAAGAGTAAACTTACAAAAAAGCATAATTATTTCCATCAATTAGATTCCAATCAAATGTTATAAGAAAATATTCTTTAAATCTAAAAAAGCTTAAGACTTTTAAAGCTTAAATTTTTCTCTCTCCCTAGTTCATTACACCAGTCTGCACCATCAATCACATGTTTTGTGAGCATACATGCCCCAGGGTATTTCACTTTTGTTGTTATGAAGAAAACTACAAAAATGTCTTAAACAAAAAATTATATATAATAAATATTGCAAGATATGTGTTTGCACACCTCCTATGCACCTGCTGGCAGCAGTGAAGGCAGAATTCACTGCTATGATATCAAGGGGTCATAATATTATATCGACATAATTTCCACAATGTATTTATAAAACAGGTACTTAATGCCAAGCATTTGTGAGATGCAATGACATTTTTCGGTGTGTAAAAATAGAAGACTTCAGTTTCATAAAAGTCAATCACAAATTAAATCTGCTAGCTCGAAATAACTACAGTTTATCAGTACTTTTTGTCAGAGGGGAGAGATAAATATAAATATTATTCCTTAACTGTCAACCTTACAATGGTTTAAAGACAGACATTTATGCCAGGAACAAATCAGAAACTAATTATAGTTTTCACTTTAAACTGAAACTTCACACAAGTTAATACATTTTGTTAAGACATGAACTAACTTTCAATTAAATTAATCTGCCAAAAAAATGTTATACAAATATATAAATATATAAATATATAAATAAATATTTCATGTGCTCAGTTAAAAATGTATATGCATGTGCTTGTGAAAAGGGTGGGGGCACCCACGCCGCAATCTATGAGACCGCCCGGGCGCAAGCACGGGCGCGAGCGCGTGTCAGAGGGCGGATTCCTCTGTCATGCTAAATAGAATCCGCCCTCTGACCCGTGCTCGCGCCCGTGCTTGCGCCCGGGCGGTCTCATAGATTGCGGCGCGGGTGCCCCCACCCTTTTCACAAGCACATGCATATACATTTTTAACTGAGCACATGAAATATTTAGAATTCCATCAGATTTATTTTTGTTCAGGAGCACTGTGTTCCATAAGTCATGTCTTTTTTAAATTATCAGATAACTGGCTATTTTGTATCTTTTGTAATAAAAGATGAAACAAACTAATGCAGAATTATTATCAGGAACTTGGATGTGGTCCTTTTCATATACCTGGAAGAAAATGAAGAAGGTGCTCTACATTTGGCTCTCATGATTTTTAAATGTAAAATTTTTACCCAAAGTCACTGATACACACTCTAATTACATTATAATGATTTAATGGAAATCATCCAGCAGATGCTTTGCTGGGCTTATAAAAAGAAGTTCAAAGTTATTGTCCATACCTCATGATATTGAATTTTCTAGTGGAAACAGACTGATTTATATTGATGACAATCCACAATTCTAGTAATGATCCATGTAGTGAATAATTTGTAGTACTTGCCAATGTTTTACAGTAAGGAAAACCAGTTATGTAATAAATGTGTTTACAATAGTACCAACTTGTAATTTTCATTCCTAAAATTCTTATTTTATTCTATATATATATAAATATTTGTATAACATTTTTTTGGCAGATTAATTTAATTGAAAGTTAGTTCATGTCTTAACAAAATGTATTAACTTGTGTGAAGTTTCAGTTTAAAGTGAAAACTATAATTAGTTTCTGATTTGTTCCTGGCATAAATGTCTGTCTTTAAACCATTGTAAGGTTGACAGTTAAGGAATAATATTTATATTTATCTCTCCCCTCTGACAAAAAGTACTGATAAACTGTAGTTATTTCGAGCTAGCAGATTTAATTTGTGATTGACTTTTATGAAACTTAAGTCTTCTATTTTTACACACCGAAAAATGTCATTGCATCTCACAAATGCTTGGCATTAAGTACCTGTTTTATAAATACATTGTGGAAATTATGTCGATATAATATTATGACCCCTTGATATCATAGCAGTGAATTCTGCCTTCACTGCTGCCAGCAGGTGCATAGGAGGTGTGCAAACACATATCTTGCAATATTTATTATATATAATTTTTTGTTTAAGACATTTTTGTAGTTTTCTTCATAACAACAAAAGTGAAATACCCTGGGGCATGTATGCTCACAAAACATGTGATTGATGGTGCAGACTGGTGTAATGAACTAGGGAGAGAGAAAAATTTAAGCTTTAAAAGTCTTAAGCTTTTTTAGATTTAAAGAATATTTTCTTATAACATTTGATTGGAATCTAATTGATGGAAATAATTATGCTTTTTTGTAAGTTTACTCTTTAAATTTCAAAATATGTAAGTGTATCTTATGATAACAGAGACCATGTCCATGGGACAAATGTTTGATTGCTGCTAGAATTTAGTGCATTCCACTACATATTGCTAAAGGTTTAAGTTAGATTATAATGAAAAACTATTTAAGAGACATTTGTCATCACCTATAGGAACCCAGAAGGCCAACCACATAGTTTGTAATATTAAGGTTTTTAGCTTTGTATTTTTATATTAAATTTGAGACATAAGTTTACATTTTATCATGAAGCCATGCACATTTTTTGTAACAAATATTACAGTCATGTATCAATATTTTACAAATTATACAATAAATGTTGTGGTAAAATATGTTACCTGATATATTGATAATTTGTCAATTCTCTCACCTTTTAAGTTAGAACTGGTGAACTAAGGTTGACTGGGTGAAACTAAATTTGTAACTGACTTATATATTGGCACAATTTCATTGCATCCAATTGCTAATTACTGAATGCCTACTGAAAAAATATAATGGACAGTATGCAGGTAGGTGACCCTTTGATCATGGAGGTGGTGATGAATTCTGTGTGATCTACATAATATGGGATGCATGCCACCATACACTGTGATATATTTTTGTCAGAATGGAGAAACTGCCTAAGAGAGATTATTTATGAACAAGATGGCTAAAGTAGCCAGTGCAGATTAAGGGGAGTAATAAATTAGGGGAAGTGAGAAATAATAAAGATGGTCTAGTCTTGCTCAGCTTAAAGAGGGGTCATAGTAATTTGGTTTTATAAATTTTGTAATTATTTAGCTTTGATATTGGGCTTTTGTTTTGTGTTACATTTGAGTAATATATGTACATCTTAGAAGTTTGATACGGTAATAAATAAGTTTGGTGTATTTTGCAGGCATATTTTTTTTACCTTTATTATGCAATTTTTTAATTTGAGAAATAAGATACTTATTGAGTCTACTAAGCAATTGACAGTGTCTATACAATAATAAAGTTAAGGAAACATGTCTCACTTTCTGGACATCAGTGTTTAACCCTCTGCTTCTTGGACAATGCCAGTAGACAATTGTAAAACAATTATGCACACTATTAAGGTTTAATGCTTAGAATATAATGCATGTTATTCTATGAAATTTAAATCTGTCATAAACAAGACTTGACCTGTTCATTTGAATTAATATCAGTTGCTTAGAGAGTCGGCCAATCACAGCAAAATGCCAAATAAATTTGCCATCTAAATGAAGTACAACAAACTCAGGGTAATAGAAACTTTTTATAAACAATATTGCTAGTGGTTAGTAGTTGATGCATTCATTTCTCAGAAATAATACATCACCAGCTGCAATGTTTTATATTGTATATCATTAGCACAGGTTATACACAAGCTACTCTGTACAATCACTTCCACCAAGTCTAGTTAAGCAAAGGTTTAGGCAAGAAATATGGGTTATTCCTATCATTAAACATAATCTCTTTGGGTGATCATACAACTGCTAGAACATGACTATTAAATAACATATTTGACTTTATCTCTGTGCCTATGTCTCAACTGAGGATTATAGATCAGAATAAAATGTCATGTGATGATTGCCTTGCTTGCATATACCACATTTGAAGTCTCTACTTGCATCAAAGAGGAAAGCATTGTTGCATTGTTTGATCGAAACAATAGCTTGGAGATATTAATGTTAGTTGCAATATAATGAAGAAAATACAATTTGTGTAACCTTTTCCACCCAGAGTCACTGAGTTACTCTTTAACTGCCAAATGATAATTTAGAAGTTATGCAGATCTTGTTTTTTTTTTTCAAACTTAACACTATATTGTATTATTGTTCTTGAGTAGGATAAATTATTCTATGTATATTTCAGTTATGCTATCTTTACTTCATACATTTTCAGTAAAATGTGAACAATATATTTCTGATTATTTGTATTATTAGTGAGTAATATATGAACCTCTCACCTTTCAAGTTGGTTGAACTACCTGAGCAGGCTTGCTTTGTGACTACCTTCCATACAAGAAACTAAACTATCTTATAATATATTTTCACAATTGCATTGCATCTTAGAAAATGCTTATAGCAATTTGTGGATGCATGTTGTGTAAATATTGGGATAGTATACTGGCATATACTACTTTGATTATGTTGGTATTGAATTATAGCCCCCATTGCTGGCCCTCTGATCATGCAGGTATGGAGAAACTGGCAGCAATTGGGACAAATAGGGGATGCTTTCCTCAACATATATTTAAGGGGAAAACTATCTTAAGAGTCATTATGGTTATGAAATTTGGGGAAGTTTGACATTCTGCATATTTTAATATTTAATTTTTTAATTTTTCTAATTTTGATTTTACATATCTGAAATAGATTCAAAATTAGATACATGTTTTTGCATATGTGTTTTTCCCATTTATGATTATTTCTTGTTTTTGTGAATGTAGTTTTATATACATATTTTAGTTCTAAGTTTTAATTTCCTCACTTACTCACTGCATTCACGTGCATTGATATGAAACCACTGCCTAACTCCCATTGTGCAGTCTACTAAGTGGTTAACAGTGCACAGATTTTCTTACATTTTCTGTTTTATTGACTTTTGTTTAATTTTGGATAAAAGGTTTGCATCTTTTGTATTTAATTTTAAATTAGATAAATAAGTATGTTGTGTTTATTTTTGGTAACTTTATGTCATATTAATTTTTAATGTATTTTACAAGTAAATCTGAAATAGTTTCAAAATTAGATATATGTTTTTGCATATGTTTTTTTTTTCCAGTTATGATTATATCTTGTTGTTGAGCATGTAGTTTATATATTTAAGTTCTAAGTTTTATTTTCCTCACATACTCACTGCATTCATGTGCATTGATATGAAACCACTACCTAACTCCCACTGTGCAATCTACTAAGTGCACAGTTTTTCTGAAATTTTCCGTTTTATTGACTTTTGTTTAGTTTTGGATAAAAGGTTTGCATCGTTTGTATTTGATTTTGAATTAGAGAAATAAGTATGTAGTGTTGGTTTTTGGTAACTTTATGTCATATTAATTTTTGGTAACATTTTTTACAAATAACACAATTAAAGTGGCTGCAAGGATAGTGTATACTGAAGTGATTTAATTGCAGATGGGAGAAAAAAGTAAGTCAAAATATGTTTCTCTATGGTCAGTTTAAACAGTTACTTTAACTTAGACAATGGTTATTTTGTAATTTAATATTTAAGTTTTAATTTTTAATATAGTGATAAGATGCAACTTTTTAAATTTCAAAATTAAATTTTTATTATAGGTGCATGTTTTGCAGTTTGTTTTGTTAGTTATATGTATTTCTTGTTTGTTCTTTTTATGACAATGAACTTTCTTTGCACTGATGTGAAACATACCTTCTCCATATAGGATAGAAGACATGATCTCTTGAAAATGAATCATTGAACCATATCTCAACAACATATAGGATCTTGAATATAGCTAAGACACTGACCAGGTGGTCATAGATGTCTGGCCATATCTGTGCGTTGATGCATATAGTCAGCCATTGTGGACATGCTGTGTGCACTGATGTGGAACCAACCCTTTGTGAAATTATGATGAGTCTTTTAAGTGGCTAACACTGCCTAACAGTACACAGCTGTTTTTCTGTTTTACTTTAGCTTTTTTCAAAGTAGGCTTACACTACAAGGGTTATTGAGGTGATTTAATTACAGATTGAGAAACAAATAAGTCAATATACGCTTCCCTATGGTCAGTTCAATTAGTCTGTTTCTTTAATGAAGACAATTGTTATTTTATATTTAAGTTTTAATCTTTAAAATTGATCAGTTGACATTTTTTTAATGTTTTTGTAGTTTTGCAGATTGTAAAATTAAATGTTTTACTTTTGTAAAAATATTGTGAAATTATGATGAGTCATCTGAGTGTCATAGAGGGTCTGAATATGTCTGTGCATTGATACATATCATTAGTCATTAATTTTTTTTACTCTTGTAATTTCATTTTAACATTTCAGTAATAAGTTAGTGTTTTATAATTAAGATAGGTTTGTGTTTTTATTGTTTGCCTTTTTATTTCATATATTAATTTTTTTCTAGTTATGTTTTATTTTTATTCTTTTTATGACAATAGGTAGAAGTGTCCATGCTCCTGGGCCCCAGACAGGTGGTCATACATGTCTTGACATGTTCTCTACACTGTTGTGCACTGATGTGAGACTAACCTCTTGTGAAATTGTCTGTGCATTGATGCATATCAATAGTCATTGTGAAATTGTGATGAGTCAATGGTGGCCTGGTTATGTCTATGTATTGGTGAATACCGATTGCGATTGTGAAATTATGATGAGTTATCTGTGTACCAATGTGGACATGTGACATTATACAACATTAATGAGTTATGTAAACGTGTTAATTATGAACACCTTGACACAAAAGAAAAATATAATGATCATTAATGAGCTATGTACAGGTTATGTAATTTTAACTTACGACCATTAACGAGGTATGTTAAGTTGTTGTGAAATTATGAGGTCTGAGTATGTAAATTGATGCATATCGTTAGTCATTAATTTTTTTTACTCTTGTAATTTCATTTTAAAATTTCACAATTAAGCTTGTGTTTTATAATTAAGATAGATTTATGTTTTTGTTGTTTGCCTTTTTTTTTTAGTTGATGTTTTATTTTTGTTATTTTTATGACAAGAAGTAAAATTGTCCATGCCCTTGGGCCCTGACCGGTGGTCATACATTTTTCCATGTGGTCCATAATGGTCTTTCTAGTGAGGAGGGATTCAGGTCTCATATGAATAACAATATCCTGTCTGAGATCATTGTGCTGTATGAATGAGATTAGTGTGTAATTTGATTGGTCTATGTGCATGGGAGGGCCAAACAAGTCTGGACATGCAGCATACTTGATGACCTATGAGTTATGTAAACGTGTTAATTATGAACACCTTGACACAAAAGAAAAATATAATGATCATTAATGAGCTATGTACAGGTTATGTAATTTTAACTTACGACCATTAACGAGGTATGTAAGTTGTTGTGAAATTATGAGGTCTGAGTATGTAAATTGATGCATATCGTTAGTCATTAATTTTTTTTACTCTTGTAATTTCATTTTAAAATTTCACAATTAAGCTTGTGTTTTATAATTAAGATAGATTTATGTTTTTGTTGTTTGCCTTTTTTTTTTAGTTGATGTTTTATTTTTGTTATTTTTATGACAAGAAGTAAAATTGTACATGCCCTTGGGCCCTGACCGGTGGTCATACATTTTTCCATGTGGTCCATAATGGTCTTTCTAGTGAGGAGGGATTCAGGTCTCATATGAATAACAATATCCTGTCTGAGATCATTGTGCTGTATGAATGAGATTAGTGTGTAATTTGATTGGTCTATGTGCATGGGAGGGCCAAACAAGTCTGGACATGCAGCATACTTGATGACCTATGAGTTATGTAAACGTGTTAATTATGAACACCTTGACACAAAAGAAAAATATAATGATCATTAATGAGCTATGTACAGGTTATGTAATTTTAACTTACGACCATTAACGAGGTATGTAAGTTGTTGTGAAATTATGAGGTCTGAGTATGTAAATTGCTGCATATCGTTAGTCATTAATTTTTTTTACTCTTGTAATTTCATTTTAAAATTTCACAAATAAGCTTGTGTTTTATAATTAAGATAGATTTATGTTTTTGTTGTTTGCCTTTTTTTTTAGTTGATGTTTTATTTTCGTTATTTTTATGACAAGAAGTAAAATTGTCCATGCCCTTGGGCCCTGACCGGTGGTCATACATTTTTCCATGTGGTCCATAATGGTCTTTCTAGTGAGGAGGGATTCAGGTCTCATATGAATAACAATATCCTGTCTGAGATCATTGTGCTGTATGAATGAGATTATTGTGTAATTTGATTGGTCTATGTGCATGGGAGGGCCAAACAAGTCTGGACATGCAGCATACTTGATGACCTTAGATGACCTACAGTTGATGACCTTAGATGACCTGCAGTGAATGACTCATACCAGTCTCTTCATTGGGGTCATGATCCTTTGTTCCTTCTTCATTCAATCTCCTCATAGCTTCAAGTTGCCAAATTATGCCATTTCTACTTTCATCATCAGGATTTATTGGGTGAATTATGTTTTTCTCAGTATTGAAAGTAACAGTAAGCTTTTTAAGACTGATTTTATCTGTGTGACTTTCCATTTCTGAATGATAAAATGTTTCTCTCTCTTTATTTATAGAGACCAGAGTTATTTTTTGTTCAGCATGTATGATCATGTTGCTGTTATAGAGTATTTTTAGATCCAAACAGATGAGTCATAAGATGAAGTAGTGAGACATTTGATCAGTTACCATCAAATAACATCAAAGGATAGACAGGGGGTAGGATGTATCCATAATTAAGTATAATGAGCCTAGTATATAATAGTAATGCATATAGGTAATTTATTTTTAGAAACTGACTCATGTGAAATAATGTCAATTTTCACTGTCAACAATGATCAAAGGGGTAGAATTGTAAGCATTAGGCTAAACTATCATCCTTCAAAGGAGAGGATCGAGGTGACAGCTCTCACCTGGTGAGGTCATGACCTTTGACCAGGGTAAATAACACTGGTCTCCCCTCTGGTGAGTCACAAGGGTAAAAATAGCAGATCTCCCCCCTGGTGAGTAACAAGGGGAAAATGGCAGCAGCCCTCTGGTTGGGGGGGAGGTATGCTTTTTAGGTCAGAGGACTGTAGTGTTTAGTTGTCTAGCCTAGAATATCTGTCTAGAATTGTCTAGCCTATCTATATTTGTTCTAGACTATCTGTTTATATATCTGAGTAGATTAGAATGACTTATTAGAGAGGGAGTGGCTTATTAGACAGGGGGGATGCAAATGGGGGGGGTGGGGCTAGAGGACATAGAGAATGAAAGTTAGTATGGGAAGTGCCAGGTGATGGGCTAATTAGACAGCGGATCAAAGGGGTCAAGTAGGGTCAAGTGGGATCAAGGGGGGGTCGATGAAAGTTAGCATGGGGACAGGGGATCAAAGGGGTCAAGTAGGGTCAAGTAGGATCAAGGGGGGGTCGATGAAAGTTAGCATGGCAAGTGCCCCGGTGTGCTAATTAGACATGGGATCAAAGGTGAAAGTTAGCATGGGAAGTGCCCGTGTGCTAATTAGATATGGGGATCGATGAAAGTTAGCATGGGGACAGGGGATCAAAGAGGGTCAAGTAGGGTCAAGTGGGGGTCAAGTGGGGTCAAATTTTTGGTGATTTTGGGGGGGGTCGGCGGGGGGGGGTCGATGAAAGTTAGCATGGGAAGTGCCTGGGTGCAAAGAGAAAGGTCAAGTGGGGTCAAATTTTTGGTGATTTTTGGGGGGGTCAGCTAGAGGACATCGAGGATGAAAATTAGCATTGAAACTAGGGAGGGATCAGACCTACCCCTCTTAGTAGTAATAGCAATTGACATAACAGTCATGGCAGTTGGCAGAATGAGTAGAAATGAATTGCAATAAAGCTCATCCAAACAATGTATATAAAATGGTAAAAAATATTGACCACACCATTCAAGTCAGGGCCATACACAGAGCACCTTGCCGCCGCCAGACTACCTGCCTTCTCAGACGAATATCTCGCTTAATATTTGGTCTATTTTCAATCTGAAAATCTGTGTGGAATAAGTATGAACTCGACTATAATTCAATATTTATTTGACGAAAATCGGACTAATATTAGGGGAGCAGCATACTCGGGATACTCGGCATACTCGGCTCCAAATCTCACGAGTTCGCTACGAGTCACAGGAGTTTCTCGCCGAACATCTCTCGAGTGCGAGGAGTAATCGCAGAGTTTAGTACGAATTGGGCCCGAGAGGCGTGTTACGTAATACTACGAGTTGACTACGAGAAACTCGGCTATGTGGGAACGGGGGCTTAATTCACGAGCTATGCTCGCACTCACACTCACGAAATTAAGTATATCATTATGAAATGCTCGTTTTTACACATACACGAATGCCTATAATTTGTCAGTTATATTATTTCAATACGCAATACCGAATCTGACCAATTAAAATGAACATATGATCTTTGTTGCGTTTTCAGTTAATTAATATGAACAGTGTAGTTGCTGTGTAAAATCTCTGCCAAGGCCAATTCCTCTGCACCCATGGCATGTGGATGAGTTACACCTACATGAGTGCAAGATTTTGCATGATGACATGTCTTGCACTTATACGAGTGCTCGTTAATGTAGGTAAGCAACCCCTACAGGCTCTTATAATGCCACACATCCAAGAGTGTACGGGGTTGCAGCTAGACGAGTGCACAGATGTGCACCTGCACGAGTGATCATTATGACACATACACTAGCACCTGTGCTCGTTTTATAACCTCCACAAATTCGTCAATGCTCGTTATTTCACATGTATGAGTTCGTGGAAGTGACAAATCTGGATAAATATATATATGAGGTATCAGGGTTGGCAAATTTAATCCATTCCCCAGGTTAACCCGAGTTAAACCCGTATTAAATCCGGGTTGGGCTAAATAGACATTTTGCCCAAAGTGGGCTATACCTGGGTTTAAACCCCATAATTTAACTTATAATCTATTTCTTAAACATTAAATTTTGCATTAATGATGTTAAATGATGTTAGGAATAACCAAGATTAATGGTTGTTACACCCAATCTGCAATTGTGAAAACAAAAATTAACTTGGAGGTTTCACAATTTTTTCGCTATTGTTTTTAGCTCTGAAATTATAATATTTGGAATTCTGCGAACAAGGACATGTAACATAAGTGTTTTTCAAACTAAAACAGCATGATCCTATGGTTTTTATGGAATAATTGAATTTATATGTAATTTTTGTCCATCTGTCCGAGTGTCTGTAGATCACTAAGTCTCTGTACCATAATTCATGAATTGCATTCTTCAATTTATATTCATGCCCATAAAGTGTGTAAAGCTCAGTGATAGCCATTACAGTATAAAGTTTAAGAAAGCAAATCTATTTTTCCATATATTCACTGTTATATGTTTTTACGGAGTGGGCCAACTGAGCTGCCAACCACTGGGTCCCGGGTTCATTGCCCAGTCGAGCCCAAGTTGAATTGATGTTTCATTTCATCCATCATCTCATTACCATGTTTCCTGCCTGTCCTCATTTGCAAAAATTACAGGACGTAAAGCCCTAATCCCCCCACCACCCCTATATTTACATGTATTTCTAATAATTTGGAATCCCATGCGGTGAGCTTGTAGGAGGGTTTTCGCCAGGTTTACAACCCACTTTTGCTTGGGTTAAACCCAATTTGCCCAGGTTATACCAGGTTGTACCAAGGTTTTACCCGCCGGGCTGGGCAAAATTGATTTACCCGGGTTAAAGTCCAACCCTGCCAGGTATCTATCACACACTCCAAAAGAATGGACTTCAGAATTCCTGAAAACATTCATATACATGGTGCTCCAACCCTAAGCTACTGCTAATTGTTGAATATGGGACAGCCCTTCGTCTGTTTGAAGTCTCTTTTTCTTAAGTGATCCATAATAATTGCTGTCTTGCCTGTTCTGTCTATTCAAGCTTATTTACCTCCCCAGTAGAGCATTTATGTTAAATAAACCGCAATTCCTTTTTTTGATTAAATTACATATAATACTGTTTTTGTACTAAGATGCTGACATATGTTTAGGGGATATTAAATAAATTGACAGAATTTATTCTATCTAACTATCTATCTATCTATCTGTCTGTCTGTCTGTCTATCATTTATCTATCTATCTATCCATCTATCTATCTATCTATCCATCCATCCATCCATCCATCCATCCATCCATCTATCTATCTATCTATCTATCTATCTATCCAGCTAACTATCCATCCATCTATCTATCTATCTATCTGTCTGTCTGTCTGTCTGGCTGTCTAGCTGTCTAGCTGTCCGTCTGTCTATCTATTGATCTATCGATCTATCTGTCTGTCCGTCTGTCTGTCTATCTATCTCTGTCTATCTGCCTATATATCTTCACCTTTGTTGCCCGGAATCACGTAAAGTCTTTACAGAATTCTGACCTCAAATCATAAATGCATGTTTCTTTCTTGCAATAATATCACATACATGATTTCAAAAACATCAAAGTATCAAATCATTCATTTCCAGGCTGTATCAGGGCAGTGGGGAGAGAGCTTTATGGTGTCACAATGGTAGGCGAAGTTCTGGAAATCTCTGAGACTGACAATGAAGGAATCACCAAGACCCATGTCCTGTTCAAAGTGACAGTTGAGGGCGAAGCAGCATTAGTTGATGAGCTGTCCAGCAAGAAAGAAATAGTTCCTCTGTTACCAAGGCGACAGATGATCAATGCTCACACCTTTTGTATTCTGTTTCCCTACCATGTCATCTTTGACCAAGATCTTGAAATCCATCAATGTGGTGTGAAACTTCGACAGTTGGCTTCGATGACCACGATCCTAGATGAAACAACAAAAATGTCAGACCTGTTCAAGATACTGCATCCTCCAATTCCTTTCACTTTCAAGTCCATCAAGAACTTCATCAATGCCAATTACCTGATGGAGATCCAGAACACAAAGGAAGATAAGGGAGACCCACTTTTGATGAGAGGTATGGAGAGGTCCACCTCAGTTTATTTTTGTGCCTCACAATTTATTACTGTGCCTCACAATTTATTAGTGTGACTCACAAATTATTGCTGTGCCTCACAATTTTTTGCTGTGCTTCACATTTTATTGGTGTGACTCACAAATTATCGCTGTACCTCACTTATTTTTTTTTGCTGTGCCTCAGTTTACTAGTGCCTCAAAATTGATTGCTGTACCTTGCAATTTATTTGTGTAGTGTGCATGCGAATATGATTTTTTCTCTTATTTATAATTCATCGACAGGTGCTCTTTCTGTAAAGCAAGAAGTAAGTAAGTAATTAAGTAAATAAGAGCATGCAAGGATGTAAGTAATTAAATATGCAATTGAATAAGCAAGTAATTAAAATGATGAAGTAAATAAACAAGTAAGGTCATAAGCAAGGTAATAAGCTGGTAGGCTAGTAAGCTGTATTCAGTAATTAAGTAAGCAACCAGTGAATGAACAAGCGGGCAAGTAAGTAAATAAGTTAGTGAGTAACCAAAACAGTGAGACTCAGTAAAGCAGGTAATCACGAAGTAAATCAAGTAAGTTGAGTACTTAATGTTGAATACCTGATACTACACTGGAAATCTGTTTAATGTGACACAGAAATTTGAAAAAAGAGCAATTTTAATACAAGAAATACATTGTATAATGGAAAAATGTGATTGTGTTGTTTTAGATCTTACAAGGTCTTGATTTGTTCTTGAATCTTCAGGCCAAATGATGCCCCTGCCTGACGTCTCTCACATGCTGTTTGTTGGGTCCCCTCGTCTTGGAAGTTTAACTGAGATGATGGAACGACGATTGTTCTTCTCTGACATCCCTATTTATGACGTCACAAGAGAACTCATTCTTCTGAACCAGCAAAGGAGTGCGGAGATTGAAATCAGGTAAATTGAAAAAAAAAAAAAACATTTATTTATTTATTATCAGCAATAAAATATATATATATATATATGTGTGTGTGTGTGTGTGTGTGTGTATGTGTGTGTGTGTGTGTGTCTGTACAACAGAATAAAGCAATGAAAGGAGCCTATTACTGCAGAGTTTATGCGGTACGTTTTGTGTACCTGAAGGTGATCTGTATCAAACAGTCGTTGTTGTGAGAGGTGAAATTCATATTGTGGAGGTAGGGTCAATTGGTAGGAGATGGACACATATCAAGTATTAATTGGAAATGTAATAGCCTTCACTGATGCTCATATAGGCTCTAGCTCTGTCTGTTAATTAACAAATACGTATAATGCATCATATGAGATACGATAATTCCGATCGAGCATATATCAAAGTGATTGGATATATTTATAGAACGGTTTCTACAAGATGTGGTGGTGGTGGGTGGATTAGTGCTTTACGTCCTGTATTTCTGCACCTGATGGGCTTATTAGGACAGGCAGGGACTTAGCAAATAGATGATGGATGAAACAGCCATAACATGAAAAAAAAATTAAAGCAGCGCCAGAACAGGAGAGAACAGTGAAAACTCTATAAAATAATACTGCAATTTTAAAGAGCTTTTCATTGGATTAGCCTCAGAAACCAGGCCTTTTCCTTTCAAATGGCGCCTTTCATTGCCTATTAATGGCCCAGCGGAACCCTTTGATACGAATCATTGTCTTTCAAAATTCCCGGGTCCTCTGCAGGAACTCTCCTGTCAAGGGGGTGCGTCTCTGTTGAGACATTCAGGTGGTAAACCTTTAAATACTAAACAAGACATAACCTTTCCTGTTGAAATTGACCAATTATTCACTGAGTTATGACAAATAAAAGCAAAAAATTAGTTTAATAGGCAAAAGCTTACTGCAAAGTCACAAAAGATTCCAAAATGAAATAACTAATACTATACAAATCATGGATTAAATTATGCATCTTTTACCCGGTTTTATTTTCTTTATTTGTCAACTGAGAAGATGTAATATTAAAATAAGTTGTTTTGATATTGTTAATTATCTCTAAATTTTTGGTTTTTGGTCAGTTGCTCTCATAAACCGTGAAAACAAGAATTTTCCTCAGGGGTACATATCAACTGTAGCTGTTATCTAAACATTTAAACAGAAGAAGCGAGATTGAGGAATAAGTTTGGAGTCGGCATTGAATGACTGATGGGGTGCTGAAGTAAAAGTAATGATTATCATCCCAGTGTTTCAATTTGACAAAATACAAAATATTGAATTCTCTATCTGTTAGCAGCTCTTTAATTATTTCAATATAATACCATTTTAGCTTCTACAAATGGCGACACATGATTTTCCTTAAAAAGATTTGTTTAAACTGAATTGTTAAATGGTTATGTATGAAAAAAATTTGATTAATTTACATATCCCCATTCACAATTGATCAGAAGTTCTGATCTATAAATTGAAGTTCAATTCTGATTCAGAACTACAGACTTCCTCAATTTAATTTGCTTCGGGATTTATACAAATTATAGGTATGCTTAACAGATACCTACAATATGTTAGTTTTATGCAGGACAGTTCAAGTTATTTCTTTAGCTGCCAAGGTATACTTAACTATGCCTAGTGTACCTAGTCATTTACAGGATATCATGTAAATACACACTTACTTCATTGGCATCATGGATATACCCAAAAATAGGGTAAACAAGGGTAAAGGGGTGAAATTCGACTAAGCAGCAGTTGATTGCACCCCCCCCCCCTTCCCCCATTAGCATGATCATAATAGTGCAAACGAGACAGTGATTCTACCTTTGATCTTCTCTCCTGTTTCGGTGATGAGCAACAGAAAAGTTTTGTGGTCAAAAGAACGCAGGGTAATAAAACCTTGTCTGCCTCAGTGCTAGCTTAAAATTTTGTCTGAAAGAGATGCAAACAGTGTGATGGACTCAAATGTTGATGAGTGAAAAGACATTGTAATCAGTGAATAAAATGTAGAATACAAGAAAACTGATTATGAACTAAAGTGTACATAGTAACTCAATCATACATAATTCATATTATTTAATTACAACTGTAGATTAGATTTTCACAATTCAAATGTTTATATCTAGGGTGTGAGTAATCTGTGTAAGAATCAGATCACCCACCAGATGCAGGTTATAGCCATTTTTGGTTGTTCATCATAAACGATCGTAAAGTTTCAAGAGCATGCAAATGATGATAATTGTGGAAAACAACAGCATGTCAAGATTATTAATAGTGTGTGCACTCTTTACTCTTTTTTTTTAGTATAAAATAGATTCAGATATGTAGGAAGGCTGTGAAACCGCGTGCACATATAATACCATGAAAAAATATAAAGGCTGTTGCATGGCCCTCATTCTGCGAAATCGGACGCAAATGAGAGCCATGCTTGCATGGCTAGTAAGATTGGTGGGAAAAGTAGCTTATTTACTGGTATCTCTGACATTTTTATGCTTATGTAAGCAAAGAATCCAATTAACATAACCGTCTAGCGACTACTATTGTCAAAAAGAATAAATGATTCCTTCTTGTTTGAAGCATCAGTGTTTGTGCAGAGTGTACACAAATTATTGATAAATATGTTGTTATAAAGGTTTGCATGACTAAATAATACAATGAAAATTTGCATGACAAAATAATACAATGAAAATAATACACATGCTATTCTTCACAGACATACCTGATTTCTTACGAGTTACTTAGTGACTATTGTATTATGTTAAAATGTGTAACATCTAGAAAAAATTAAATCAGTGGTGATTCCTTAGAGTACAAGATGCAGTTTGTGCAGATGACAAAGAAGCTAAGCATCCTCTGACTTCAGTTGGAAACAAAAAGTTCAAGATAGAAATAACTTTAATCCTTCTAGATCAAGAAGTTGTTTAAGAGACAATTTATTTATTGATGAAATATTTCTTACTAGGGAAAGAAGGCCAAATCTGGCCTCCAAATCATATTGTGAATTTGTGCCAAGTGGGTCCAAATGTATTGAAAATGTATAAGATACAATTGTATATGATCAATTGTTATTAATTTTTCAGCAAAAAGCTTGATGAGACAACTGCCATGTTGAAAAGAACATCCCGGTTGCTCGAAGTTGAAAAGGAAAAAACAGATAACCTACTGTACCAGATGCTGCCCATCAAAGTGGCCAACATGCTTAGAGAAGGTCTCAAAGTGGAAGCAGGTATGACGAATGGTGAAATGCATACAATGCGAGCTATTTACCTCAGTTTTCTATACACTTTATGTGCACCAGTTGTCTAAGATTTGACTTATTTGAGAATGCCTAGAATGACTGCCTCCTCATACATGTAGAAGTGGTCAAGGCGCACAAGACACAGACAGACAAAAGGCTCATAAGATAGCTAGGCTGACACAACAGACAGACAGACAGCTAGACCCGCTAGACCATTCGGATAATGAGTGGGCCCTGTGTTGCTTATAATGAATGCAGGGGCCTGACATCATACCTTTTGTAGCCAGAATGACACTGATCCGTCACGAAAATGGTCCATTGTTCATCCCAGTAATAAAAGATTAATGCACAGAGTTCCAAAAGATCATATACAAAAGAAACGGAGGTAATCAAGTGTAATGTATTAATAATCCAGATGTAATTTTGGATAGAAAGTGCAGCTTTGCGTACTCTCAAATCAACAATCTGCACCTATCTTTTGGATTGTGTTGTCTTGATTAGAGACCTTTGGCTTTTTTGCCTTACATTTGTTACCATACTTAATTAGGAAAATATATTAATCAAAACTCAAAGAATAGGAGATAAAATGATTTCACAGGCCATTACAATTATTGTGGCGTGGAACCATTGTCATAATGGCCTGGTGGGCAATTTGTTTTATAGTTTTATGGAGCAGGGTTACAGGGGCTTTGCTCAGTGGTAGCACGCTGGGCTGCCAACCACTGGGTCCTGGGTTTGAATCCAACCCATGTTGGAAGGTTGCCTGCCTGTCGTGATCAGACCGACGTAAAGCCCACCCATATAGTTTGTTATTTAGGCGGGCCAGACTGTCTTTGTCTTGTCTAATAGTGTGTACAGTAAGTTTCATAAAATATGTGTACTCTAGACAGCTGTAGCTACCTATTCCTGGCTGTAGCTGTAACTGGCTAAAACCAACTACTTCTGTCTACTCCTAGCTTATAGTCAACTTACACATACCACCACTAAAAAAATATAAATGTTGGTAAAAGTAAGAGATTTATCTACGATGATAGATATGTTATTGCATGTATTAGATTCAATTTGGCCATTCTTAATGAAACTAAATTTAATTGGCAATTTTACAAAATAGATGGAAATAATCAACGGTGACTAATCGTGCTAATCAGTATATCGACAGGCACAATTAAGTTGCAATATTTTTCATGACAAACTACAATTAGAAACTGCCATTACAAACTGCCATTACTGAAACTGCCATCACAAACAAATGGGTCACTGTGATGATGATAGATTTTCTGGTATTTTTTTTTTCTCTTAAATATAAAAGACAAAACAAAACCCTTGTTTTTAATTTAATTGAAATATACCTGTATAATTCTGTGAGAGATTAAACACATAAGTCATATGATGTGCAAGACTGAATTAATGTACAAGAATGAATTCAAAAAATAGTTGCAGATATTATTTGAAATTTGAAATCATCATAATCTCCTAAAATACTCGAAAAAATAAAATTGCCTGGATTTATTTAGAACGTTATATTGCGAATGCAAATAATATTATTTGGGTGTATTGTAAATGTATACAATCAACAAATATTTGGTATTTTGCATCCTGTCCTGTCATGTACAATCTGCTCAAAATACAATCGTTATTAAAATATTCTTCTATTCAGTGAATATTAAAAATTCTATCAGTTTATATAATAATCATTCTATTCTATTTTTCAGAGAAATACACCAGATGCACAATTCTCTTCAGTGACATTGTGACGTTCACTAACATAGCAGCAGCTGTCCAGCCCATGGAGATTGTTCAGATGTTGAATCGCCTTTACTCCAGATTTGATGCACTCACCAGTGCCAATGATGTTTACAAGGCAGGTTGCGGTTCACAAAACAAGCTATAGTCAAGTTTCATCTGCAGATGTTGTCTATGTAGACCAGCAAGACAAATTAGAGTTGCATGCATGTCGTTGACGTTATGACAAAACCAAGTTTTCGTTTTTTTGTTGTCTGTCTAGCTGTCTGTCTGTTTGTTTGTTTGATGTATAGTATCAGTTAGTTTAAATTTATATTAAACCCAAATTGAGATACACAAGCTCTTTTTTTTTCCTTAACTTAATATTATACGTTCTTTTATTTCATATTTTGTACAAGTTTGAATTTAAAGGGTGTTCACGAAATGGTGAAATAAATCATTTGGTGTTAATTAAAATTCCTTTCACCATCTATAACATTTTCAATAACAATATGATTTATTGGTCATCGAAAATGTGAATTTTGTTCACATGAATCCATAACAAAACTTGATAAAGTATTTTCCTCATACTATCGATTTTAGTTTGTATACGGTTTAAGAATACTCCGAATAAATTACAATTTGTAAATTATATATTTTATGCTATAGAGTGCAGTCTCCAATATATTCCAAAACATCTATACGATTTTAATTAAGTCCAATTTTATATTATCTATCTATGTAAAGTCTAAATTTTAATTCTTTACTATGTGTATTGCATGCAATATGAATTATATAAAATCAAAATTGGTAAAAAAATTTAAATGTCAAATTGTATAAACAAAAAGATCTTTAGTTTCTTCTTAGATAAATCTGGATTGTCTGTTTTTTAAATATATTTTGGGAGTTGGTTCCACCATCCACCATGGATCCCAACAAGCCATAGGAAACCACACCCTCCGAGTTTGATCTCTCAAAGCAGATCTGGGACGAGTTTTTTCCTTTTATTCCTCAATTAAGTTTATCCGTTTGAAAATTGACGGAGTTATCGACGTACACACAAGACAGCATCCACAGCGTCATGAACGTCTTCGACTCCCGATTTATTTTATGCATAACTCAGTCAATTCTTGTCCGATTTTCCAACTTTTAGCTTTTTTATATCGATAAATTCATAAATATTCGAATATACGACTGTTATCAATTTCTCAAACAAAATGTAGTGACAAGGGCGGTTTTTCGGCAGTACACGTTTCTTCCATATTTGGACATAGCAACGTCATGATCTTCTTTATTTGGGCAATGCATGAACTTCATTCTTTGTGATATGAAAAGCAGATCACCTGGCCCGTATCACCCGCTATTTCAGGTAGTGGCAGATGTCGGAAGTTGTGGCCAACACCGGAATTGAGGTGGTCTTTAATTCTGACGTCCAGGGGCGGATCCAAACATTCTGAATGAACAGGATGATAGATATCAGTGTATTGGAAAACATCTATCTGTCAGTATGTTCTGGATCCGCCCCTGGACGTCACTACTGACGTCCATAACTCCGATGTCGGCCACAACTTTGATGTCGGGCACTGTAGGACACTATATATATATATATAGCAACTTCGTCTCTTTGACCATTGTAATGATAAGGCATGCAGAGAAAACATACTGTTTGAAACTTTCAGGATCACCTTATTTGATCAAGTTGATTACCTTCAAAAATGACGGGTTCTTCTTACAGACTTCCTTTCATGATTATATACAGTCAGATTTTGCTAATGGAAGATTTCTTGAGCACAAACAAGCTGTGTACAGTGTCCCTCCCAGAAGCACTAAGCCAATTCATGACCTCGAACTTTCCGAGCATGCAATTTACTAATAAGGCCCCAAGAAGTTGTCAAAAGAGAAGAAGAAAATATAAATAAGAAATAAATGAATAGAGAACAGAAAACCAAAACTGACGTTTGGCTGATATTGTATAAATCCCAGATGTTGTCTATTTAAAACAATAATTTCATAGTTATGTTTTCATTGTTCGTATGTGTATAATTGCAAAGAGCTCTAGGGACTGTTTAAATTTCAATATATATTTCACTCTGCATTATCTTTACATCAAGATTATTGGTTATAAGACCTTTAAATATTGTTTTATAGAATTGGCACATGCATTGGATTCTAATTGCACCTGTTACCCTTATTAGTCCGACAAACAGGCAGTTTGCATATGGCAGCAATGTTTCGGTCTATGTTACCCTATGCCTTTTTTACCCTATGTTTTTTGTTTTCCTATTATAGTTAAAAAAATATGTAAAAACTAGCTACTGTGACATCACTTGCCATCTGTGTTATCATGCTTCAGAATATTTTTTGCTTATTAACGGTTGGTTGGCTACATATTATTGCGATTAATTACCCACACTTTACAAATCCATAATGATGACAAAAACAATATTTCTTAAATTAATTTCAGGTGGAGACGATAGGTGACGCTTATATGGTCGTAGGAGGGGTTCCTGATGTGTCAGAGACGCATGCGCAGAAAGTGGCTGATCAGGGACTTGGAATGATTATTAAAGCAGCGGAAGTGTGCTCCCCTGCCACTGGCATTCCTTTGCAGGTATCTATCTATCCATCTAACTATCTATCTATCTATCTATCTATTTAACTATCTATCTATCTACCCAACTATCTGTCTGTCTGTCTGTCTTTCTACCTATCTATCTATCTATCTGTCTATCTTTCTGTCTATATGTCTGTCTGTCCGTCCGTCTGTCTGTCTATCTATCTATCTATGTCGGGCAAGCTATAAGTGCAGTAAACTGCATAGCCTTGAATAAACTTTTCTGCATGCTTTTGACAACATTCATTAATAAAGAAATGAAATTTATTTTAAAAGCTTGTTCTTATTTTTTAAAATAATCTCATCACTCCCTTATCAGACCTTGTATGCCTACCTCTATTATTGTATTATTTTCACTCTTTATTAAGCAAATAAAAACCAAATGATGAACATGGGGAAGATTGCAAATTGATGAGTTTTAATAGATTGACAATGATGGAGATTCATGAAATGATTTCATACATTGCAACATTGTCCTGATCCATTTTGTGTTGATTCACTTGAGAAACAGAGAGCTTAATATCTACTTTAATTATTTCATACCTATAAAAACGATGTTATTTTAAACGGTAACTATGGTATTTCGGCTTGTTTTAATAACATAAATCCATCTTAAGCTCTCTTTAAAAGAGACCTGAAGATAGACAATGCCATACTAATGGGATAGAAATATGGGTGCATTGTATTGTATTTTCATTAATGACACTATCAACTGACAACTTGTAATGCATTTGAGTAATGTTTAGTTTAGCCACAACTTTCACAAAGATCTCATCTTAAATCTCTGGGAAATGAACTTTCAGAAGAGGTCGCATATATTATGATAATTATGACCAAATATGGAGAATTTCTGTGTGATAGACCTACATATCACTGCCTGTATCACATGCAATTCTCTTTATTGTCACAGCTGAGACACCTTAGTTACAGATTCAAATCACATTAGTTTTCAGGAAGGAAATAATGTAGTAGATTATGCAAATATATTAAGCTGTTGTTGAGATAATAACTGTTGCTAGGCAGTTTTACAGTGTGGGGCTCCAACAGGTATTTGGGAAAAACTTCTTACAAAGAGGTGCCTCTCTCAGATGTTCCAAATGGGTTTCCACTTCTTGTAAAGTATCTTTTGAATGGTCACAGCTAATTGCATTTTGACAATTTTTGGAACAGAGTCTTCAATATAGTATAAGTGTCTCCGCATTAAGACTCTCCTATGATGTAGATTTTCTATAGGCTGAGGGCTCGCCTACAAAAAATAATGAGTAACGAAAAAAGAAATAATGTAATAGGAAAAAAGAAAGAAATAAAGGAAAACAAGAATGTTTTAATAGGACTATAACAAACGTTTTTCTTTTTAGATCCGCGTGGGCATTCACTCGGGCCCCGTTGTAGCGGGGGTGGTGGGGGACAAGATGCCCCGCTATTGCCTCTTTGGAGATACAGTCAATACAGCTTCTAGGATGGAAAGCCATGGTATTCCAGGAAGAATTCATTGCAGTGGAAAAACGTACAAGTAGGTTAAGCTTGGATGAACTAGAGAGAGTCTCAAATTTTTCATTGTTCACTAGGGTGAGTCACATGTATAGATCTGTATCATATAGATATGCAGATACAGGCGACTCACTGCCCAGATAATATAATTTAGTGAATTTAAGAATGTCCATATTTCATAGGCCTATACTCATTGAGCACTATATCCTATAGGCTGATCATGTAGGCCAGCTAGTGTAGTATTTTTTGAGTTCGGAAGACTTGAGAATTTCTCTTAACTTAGCATGAACTGGCTTAAAATGGGCAGAAAAACTGTTATAATTAACTGTTATTCATGGCCAGCAGATATTACAATGGATAATATGTGATAATCTTAATAATGAAGTTGATGAAAAAAAAGGGGGGGGGGGGTCATTTTGATGTATACAATGTTTATGTTTACGTCTATCGTGTTAGTAATAAATATCAGCAATATTTATTTTATTAATATTTTGCAATATTTCAGGGAATTGTGCAAAAACCCAAAATACCAACTAGTTCCAAGAGGAGAGAATATGATAAAGGGCAAAGGAATGATGCTGACGTATTTCCTGTACACGAACGGTGACGTCACAATTGACAAACCAGATCCCCCGGATGAAACGAAAAAGGAAAATCCAGAAAACAAAGAAACCACGGAAAACAATGAAGATGTCCAACAGAAGAATGGGGCCACTCCCGTAGATGACGTCAAGACGTTGGGTGGTGACGCATTACGTCATCATGGTGTCCACGTGACTGACATGCAAGAATGCACAAGCAAAACTTGCGAAGTCATGTGAAGAATGTGACTATATATAATATGAGTGACTGTATGTGAATATGAATAGTGACGTCTTGTATTATGTAGATAGATCTATGTGAGACATTTATTTATTTATTATTTATTAGTCACCTTTGCAATTTTTTTCAATCATGATAAATATTAAAAAATCAGGGCATAACTGGCTTCCCACCCCAGATGTAGCTTATTTAGTTGTGCATACTTTCCCAGACCTCAGTTTCAGGTTCCTACCTTGTGTGAGATTAGAGTTATTCAACACAATTTCAATGCAAGTCATTTGTCGCATTGTTTCCAAACGGTGGGGTTCTGTGAGACAAGCTGAGGGGTAGAGTGAAACATGGCTTGATAGTACAACAGAAAAGCAAAATGTCTCTGAATACCCTGATTGCTGGTAAAATAACCTTAGCAGGTTATTTTACCCGAGACAGATGTGAAGATGAGATGGTAAGCCTTAAAGTCAACATAGTGTTACGCATTTGCCTATTATTGGGGTCATTTACTTGGCCTGGCATAGACACTGGGTACAAGGTCAATTCAAAATGTCATGCAAGTGACATCCAGTAGTAATTTTCCCAATGAAGAGTTACATTGAATTGACTGTCTCACCCTGCCCCACTCACCTTTTCTCTCACTCTTCCCCGTGCCGTTTTCAATATGAACTTGTGACCTTCTGAGGTCCATATGGCTATTGCACTGTTTATATAATATCTAGAATTAAAATCCACTTTGCAAGATTTTGTATACTGTAAGAAGATTTCATAATCTCCAAGTACAGGAGAATACGATTGAAGTCATGTGTTTAAAAAATTACTTTACCTGGTGTAAAACCCAAAACGGGAATTTCAAATAAAGGATGGACATATAAACTTTAATGGCGTTGATGCTGTTCCCCGTGTCTCCCCTATATATCCTACACACATTTAATTTTATAAGTAAGTTTATATCATACATGTGAAATTAAAATAGATAGAATCTATGAATTGTTTATTGTTGTTTTTTTTTAATTTGTTTATAATCTAATTGGAATATGTTTTAGTAATATATATCAGTTACAATTAGGCCTAGTTTATTTGCCTAATGGGCCTCATGAGGCCTCAATTGTGCTCATTGTGATTATCTTTTCATTAATATTGCATTTAAATATTTATAGGCCTAATCAAAATGAAATAATCAAATTAAATTTTCAATTAATGTTTCTTATCATGACATTATATATTATCAAATGTGTACAATTTACTGGATACACAAACAGTAATGCAAGAATAATTGTTAATTTGTACAAAATAATCAAATGATAATACAGCATGTTTGGAGAGATAAAACCAAAGCATGACTTTAACACCAGATGGCGCTCGTACTTGATATGCAGCTGCGCCATCTTGAGAGTTATCTTGTTTACAAACAAACTGTTAGGAAGTGTTTTCTGATGTGTGGATTTGGCTGCTCATGAAGTGATATTTTGGCCTCTCGGGATATAATATTTTAGGTAAGTGGCTTCTTATACTGTTGTCAGCTATGTGGGTGCAATTAGAAATACTCTGGCTTGAAATGTAAGCGGTATTTCAGCTAGAATGATGTTGATTTCATTCAGGACGTCGAGTAAATTGTCATGCATGCCAGCTGGGCTGGTTCAGTGTGCTTTGAAGTGTCACACTTCGTCACAACTTTTACAATAATAATGCAATGTCCTTTTTTATGTCATTTTCGTTTGACTTTAGCATGCGATAGTATACTTTTTTTTTTATACTTCTACATTTTGAAGTTAATTATTTTAATATTTTTAATCATGTGTTCTGTGTTCTATTGAAATTCTATTTTGACCTATTTATAATTCAACAGATTAATATTAAGCAATTTCGGTTTAACATGTCAATAGGTAGGCCTATGGCTACGTCCTTTTTTGATTACTGAGTAAACACTGACACCTGGTGCTACACTTGTACCACTAAGTTGTTCTCATATATATGGTTTTTCCCCTTTATTTATTTTTTTATTTTGTTATCAACTGGTGTGTGATACTGAGAATGCATTGCTGGAATCTAGACCTATTAATAGGATCCTATGTCATGTGGATTGCTGAATGTTCCAAAATATTAAAATGTTCTTAATTGTGGGGTTTCACAGAACTTCCACTTTAGATTCAGAATAAAAAATAGCGCCATCTTATGTTACATTAGGGAAATGGCGAAAAGCCATGGCCGCCGGGGGGAGGGGGGTTTTGGGCATGATGGCCCCCAGGGTTAATTCATAACAACCTGCTGCTCTCAAATCAAAGGATATCAAAGGGGTTTCTTGAGATGTTGATGGTTTCTCTGAACCTAACTAAGAAGGATAAATGCCACTGCGAAATGGGCAGGTGTCTTCAACTAAAAGCTCTGCCAAAGTGCCATTGATTTTAAGGGATACTTTTCTACCGAGATGAATAATTTAGGTTAGGCTTACTAAGGATATTAGAAGTCAAGAGACTTTTAATCCGGCGAATATTTTTATTTGTGTTTTGTTAAATGGTTAAATTATAGAGGGACCTCACTATTAGGGCCGGCTGTAATTCAGACCACTTGGCCGAGTACTGAAAAACAATGATATTACTTAAAAACTTTCAGAATTAATACCATTACAGTGACAATGAATACATTATATATTCACTCCATAAAAATCCCATACATGGAGCAAGGAGACACCCCAATGACAAAGAATTTACCTATATTCACATGAAGCTTTTATGAAAATATGATACATGTAATGTATATTGAAAAAACATTAAAACAAAAAATATTAAAAACATGCACCACAGAAAACTGATTAAAAAATTAATTGCAAGTAAACTGCCATTTATACAGTTGTACATTCATTACAGTGAGACTTAATGAATTTCTTTTTTATGTGAATTTTGAAACCATCTATACTTTATAAGTGTTAATTTTTTCTTTCCATGTTAAACAACCAAAGTAAAGAAAATACCAAAGTGTCGAATATGATACATGTATTTTCTTTTAATTATTTATAATCATATAGATAGAATCAGAATCATTTTATTTTTTTTCAACACATCACACACATTTCATTCATGGTACACTATAATTTCTTGTTGACATTGACTTTGTGCTGAATTTATGATATGAAAATAAATATATATGTATTATATATCCTAATTACTTCTTAGGAATAGCCTAAGGATTTTGCAAATAAGACTTGCCAGTAGTTTCTTTCAGGAATTTCTAGATTTAATCTCATGCCCTGTTTTGAAGTATAACATGTCAAATGTTTAATTTTCAAAGCTTTCAAGTCCAATTTTGTTTATAAAAGATGCAAGGAATAAGCCTTATGACTGTCAAACCTTCATTTAATCCCTGTTTTTGATATTGCAAGCGAAGACAAATTCTGTAATAGTTGCAAGAATGTGCTTTTGCAGTGTTTAGTTCTCAACATAATTTGTTCTTCAGTTCTATACTTTGCTTTACATGAAACTCACATCATTTCTTACATGTAATTTGGCATTAATTACAAAGTTGTCAACACTGACATTCAGTTCATGATGTACCTCACGGAAGGTTCTCTATATTTCCACCAGGTGGCTATGACATAATACTGCAATTCTATTGGCTGAACAAACTCCCGTCCTTGGCTGTGATTGGTTGAAAAAAAGTGCATCCTTGCTGGTGTATTTTTAGAGCATTTTAATGTATATATGACATCTTATCATTCAGTTGATTTCTGTTATTTCCCAGAGAAAATTATATTAATGGAATCAGTTAGTTATGACCTACTATGTCTGAAAAGCAAAATGAGTAATAAGAGGGGAAGAAAGACTCATGTTTTGCCGAATTCAGGGCTGCTCAGTGAAAAAAATCTATTGTTCTGTATGTTCTGAGCGAGATACAATCAATGAAATGTTAGTTAACTCCCTCCTGAGTGCCAACTGAACTTGTCTTGCGTAATAAAGGCAGTTAAACAAAACAAACAAACAAATGAGTAAATATGCCTGATGGAGTATAAGTTATATCCCTCATAGTCGGGAGTTAACTAACAAAACTGTTCGTTAACTCCCTCCTATTCCGGATATAACTATTTCCTCTCTTTCACAGCAACGAAATTTGGCAGTGAATTCAAGCTAACTATCAAGAGAAATAAAATATCATTTATGTATATGTTTTGGAACTAGTACCCATATATCTACGATGTCGATTTTATGAAACTTGAAGTGGTCCAAACTTGGACCGATCCATCAGTCGCTACATAAAACTGTGTAGCCAGTGCAGGTTCGAACCCAGACCTTTTTTCAGGGCAACCACTTTGACACCTGAGCCTCAGGCCTCATTTAATAAAGACATTTTCCTATTATATGAACATGATGAAGCATCAGCAAAAATATTCTGGGTTTTAAATTTGCTCTATGCCTACATTTGCATATAGAAAACAACCTCAGCAAAAACATTTTCCTCAGGGATTCCAATGATGGATGGCAGAAATTATAAACCTTAATGGCATAGCAGTAGGCTGCTTATTTAATATTAATATTTAATATAACGTGTAGCTGAGATGATGTGGCTGGCGATTTATAGCTTGGTGGGATGCGGTTATAACCGTATAAGTTTGTGAATTGACCATGTCTTTACCAGGCAGTTCTAACAGATAATCATTGAAAAGGCAAGAATTATTCATTGGGTCATTTTTTTAATTAATGTCCATTTTGTGCTTAAAAGGACACAAAGTTGACATTAATTTTGAAACCTACAATGGTCAGGTAAATTATAGTGGGGCTTTGTGCTGAGAGTCTATGCTGAGGCAAGTTAATGATACTCCTAGAATGATTGTGCAATTGTATGTCATATTTATGTGTTCTTTTTGACTCCTGCATTGGTGGGTGGGCGGATTATGTCTTTACGTCCTGTTTTCTGCACCTGATGGGCTAATTAGGACAGGCAGGGACCATGGCAATATGATGGATGAAACAGCCAGCCAACTTAAGCTTGACCAGGAATTGAAACCGGGACCCAGTGGTTGGAAGCCCAGTGCGCTACCACAAGCTAGGCCTCTACCCCTGACTCCTGCATTGTGCCTTATCCTTGTTCACCCTCTGGCCCGTAGCTGTAGTGTCATTATGACGTACGAAGTTCTTCCAGGAATATGGTCTAATTGGAGTTCCAAGAAAATGTGATATGAATCTTTAAATTCCTGACAAAAACTGCATGTCAAGGCAATGATTACAAAAGAGTTTCCAGGAAAAGTTTTATTACAATTAACAGATGTTTGTTATCATGACAGCACTTAGCAGGTCCCCCTGCGCAACAAGGATGGGACCAATTTCAGTCAAAAACATCATTTTACGCCGCAAAAATGGCAATATTATAAACAAAAATAATTTTCCTTATTCAAAGTAATAACTTTCATTATTCATAGGTATTTACACTTATTTTGGGGGGAATTCCTTGCCTGTTCGCTGGGAATGCCCAATTATCATCTCTAATGGCAGCTAATTTGCATATTTCACCATCTACGCACATGATGGTTCTTCCTGATTGGCCAAAATCTCCCAAGCACTATGTGCTGTCAGCTTCAAGCCAATTAAGTGACCTAACTGAGCGATCTTTGTTTGAGAATTGAGTGTAATCAATGCAAGCAAAACCAATTGATATGCAATTTCACTGTTATACATTCAATGTCATAAGCCAGCCTATAGATTATCAGGCGAATTTTTTTGAATTTAAGTCTAACTGGTAAATAAGCAAAAGAATTGCCATCAAGCTCAGGGCATTTCCTAATTAGGTATTCAGCTACAATGTCATATATGTTGGCAAATGCCTGTGAATTAACTTACCAAGTTATGGAGATGTTATTGTGCCTGAAACTTCACGACAGCTTTTGCAGAAAATGCTCTTTTCTTGAGGCGTAATACTGAGTATAAATTTAGGTAGATAAACGTTTAACATATTGCACCTTGAATATATCTGTAGAAAATTGTATATGTTACTGTTGTGCTATGTGGTGGTCATACCATACAGGTGACAATTTGCTCAATAAAAGACCCTGGGACCTGCTACTAATCTGTCTCAATGCTACTGGGTCTGAAGCTCAATTAGCTTACATATTGTATATGGTCAGCTGCAAGAGTCACACATAATGATGAGATGATAAGGCTTGGAGTGCACACCGTGTTAAAAATTTAGGTTGGGTCTTTTACTTGCCTCAGTAAAGACACCGAGTACAAGACATCTCCAATTTAACGTTTCATGAAATCAACCAGCTGGGATGTATAGCAGAGCTGGCCAATATTCAACTCAGTCTGGTGGATGCTTTTAAAACAATTAAGCCACTCAGCTGTCTACTAGAGGCTTTGTTTTGGGAGGGGGCTCTTCATGGCTGGTATATTGCATGGTATGTGTATGAGTTACAATACAAGTCATTGTAATAAAGTTATGAACAGTGTTTATATATATATGCCCATGTATGACTTGAGAGCTCTGAGCTGAATGTTGGTGTATACAGTTAGTTCCATTAAAGACGGCCTATATGATTTTACCTGCCACTAAACTGCCTGGCTATAGCTGGCTACTCAAAGCCGCATCTAAAAGTACATGCAGCACCATTTGGTGATAAGTTGCGAGTTACGCATATTTGTCATCTTTTGTTGAAAAGCTTCATGTCTATTGCACATACATATTTATGGTATAATAGATAATTTCTCACATTTACCAACATTTATATTTTTTCAGTGGTGGTAGGTGGAGTAGACAGAAGCAACTGGCTTCAGCCAGTTATAGCTACAGCCAGGAATAGGTCGTTACAACTGTCTAGAGTCGACCATATTTTATGAATCTAACTGTACAGCTTGGTATGGCTTGTTTCGGCTTATTGTAGCTTCAAGTAGCCATGGGTAGCTATAGTTGAATGTTATTTATGAGTTTGGACTCCAAGCAGCCTTATCATCTCATCATTACGTCTGCCCCTGGCAGCTAGTCATATAAGCTGACTTAGCTTCAGACCCAGTAACATTGAGACATTAGCTGATTTGAAGTTTCCAGCACATTTTGGTCAGTTTCAACTCGCAACCCCAACATCATATAAGCATAAATGGAAGTTAGTGAAGCACCACAATAAACATCTATGTATGCATTGGAATGTGAAATCAAATATAAGCACATGCAGTGGGATGTGAAATTGTCTGCAGCACCCATGATGCAAGAACATATCTAATAACTCCTAATAATACACGACAAAGTTTCTATGGAGTAGAAAATACAATCTAAACTTGGCAACTAATCATTTACTTTGGTCGTGCCATGGGTTTTCGGGGTACTGGGTAACTTTGTCTGTGTCAATAAGCTTAATGCTGAAACCTTATCTTAATGCCACAACTTCATCTTAAAATCATCTTAATGCCACAACTTCATCTTAAAATCATCTTAATGCCACAACTTCATCTTAAAATCATCTTAATGCCACAACTTCATCTTAAAATCATCTTAATGCCACAACTTCATCTTAAAATCATCTTAATGCCGAAACTTCATCTTAAAATCATCTTCATGCCGAAATTTTGTCTTAAAATCATCTTAATGCCGAAACTTCATCTTAAAATCATCTTAATGCCACAACTTCATCTTAAAATCATCTTAATGCCACAACTTCATCTTAAAATCATCTTAATGCCACAACTTCATCTTAAAATCACCTTAATGCCACAACTTCATCTTAAAATCATCTTTATGCCAAAACTTCATCTTAAAATCATCTTAATGCCAAAATTTCATATGAATCATCTTAATGCCAAACTTCCGTCTTCAGATCATCTGATTGTTTAAATCATCTTACAGTCAAAACTATCTTAATTGATACAGCTGTATTGGATATGATGGGTAAACCCCTCCTCCCAGCAATTGAGGCCCTGAAGCCCGTTCCATAAGCCATAAGGCTATGAAAATAATTACATATACCATATATATGTATAATGAATATTCATAAATACAAATGTATTAAATGACACATACATACATATGCGTATGCTGCTGAGCCATGAATATTTTACTGATATGGCTTAGAGTGAAATGTGTTATACTACACATGTAGACCGAAACATTGCTGTCATTTGCAAGCGCGTCGTGAGGCAGTGTGTCGGACTACTACACATGTACATAGTGCATTGTGAGCAGTAAAGCAAAACTCAGCGAGCTAGAGGCAGTATCCGAGTATAGATTGCTGGTAAGATGACTAAGAGGCAAAAAGGCCTGGGGACTGAGACCTTGACAAAGGCTGAATAGTGATGCACATCAGCCAGCGAGATGTCTGCCTCAGCAGCAGCAGCAGCAGCAGCAACTCTCAGTGCCCAAAATATTCAGTAATGCCCTAGACCCAGCAGTGTCAACTGTGACGGGCGTGCTGTGAATGGGCCATTGCGTTGCAACAGAAATGTCATAACGTGGCTACAACGTCATTTTAGCGTCATCTAAAGCATCCAAGCGTGCTGGTAACGTCTCAGACTGTCTGTCACAAGTGTCAATGCTTTCCACTTAAGAAATTGAGTCGGCCAACAATTTGCCAGATCTCAATGTCACGATGTAGGCCTGTGCCAATCACTTGTCCATTTTGCGTAGCCTTGTGGTACTTACTCCCTCTAGCTATATCAGCTTGGTGGTCTAGTGGTAAGACGCTCGCCTGCTTCTCTGAAGGACCCGAGTTCAATCCCAGGCTCGGGAGCAACATCCCAGCTGGATGCCATTTGGATGAGACATTAAATTGGCGGTTCCTCGTACTCAGTTTCTATGCTGAGGCTAGTGAAAGATCCCACCCGTGGGGTAAATGTGTGACATGGGTGGACTCCTCCTCTCTCTCACCTCATCAATCAATCCTGATAGCGGCAAGAACTTGCCTTAGAGGGCTGCACTTTCCACATCTATCTATCTATCTATCTATTAAAACCTCAGCTGAGAACAATGCATGAGTTGTGGTTGGCATTGTAGGTATTGTGGAACCCGCAATTAAGACTACCCACTATTAAGACCACTGCAGCTTTAGGATCACTTTAGTCTTGAAATTATCGACTGATTTCATGGGGAGACCACTTTGATAAAACTCGTTATTTAAAATGTTTAAATTCCAACATTTAGGTTATACCTCGATTTTAAGTCCATTTCAGTGATTATTGCTTAATTGTAGGATTCTACTCTGATATAATAGATAAATGCCTTACATTTTCCCATACTCCCATGCAGCTTTGACTTGTCAGGGTGGTGACATTTTCCAAGGTTTATATTTTTTCAGTAAGCCGACTTTAAGCTAGGAGCAGACAGAAGTGGCTGGCTTTGGCTAGTAATAGATACAGCTTGGAATAGGTTGTTACAGCTGTCTAGAGTCAACCATATTTTATGAAACTAACTGTATAGGAACATATATATATAGGCCTACCTGAAGCTGCATGCCAATGGAATATTGTTGTTCTTGGCATGGACACTTAAATTGATGCTCAGGAAGACTAGTGTGACCATTGTCGGAACAATTAGTTTTGTTTGTAAGCATAAGTACACTGGATTTGTACTCTATTTTTAGTCAAATTGACCAACTATGCTTTGCTTAGACTGACATGAAAACAATGTCCATGTTCACTGAAAGACCTGCTATAATCATGACTAGGAAGGTTATCTGCATTTTCTCCTGCTTTCATGATGATTGGTCGCATGTGCGCTGTAAACTTGGCCAGAGTATAACAAATTACAGTGTACATAATTTCACTATTACACCAATAGCTGTACCATGTTACTGGCATCTCCTGATAAAAACATCCACTCTGTGGCCATTACAAACGTTTTATCGTGTAATAGGACTCTTTCATTGGCAATTCTGGTGACCCGAAGGGGCTGGAAGTCTTAATAGCTACCAGAGGGAAACTGCATTGCCCGGGTATTGGCCTTTTTGCCAGAATAATGTGCTCCACCAATTGCTTTATCCAATAAGGATCTCATAAACGTGACAGAACACGCCTACTTCTTCATGTGTTGCCCACAAGACCGCGTTAACTGCAACAATATCAGCAAAAAAGAGTCTGTCATTCGTTCAGAGATTTGGAAGAAATTGCTGCTGTATTTCTGGGCTTTTTTTTGGAAGAGTTAGAAGTTCTTATTTGTGTCTACATGGCCAAATGTGCCACATGCATTTTCCATGAGAAGGATAAACGCATGGAAAACGCGTGGTTTTTAGCTAATTATAATGAGGCAAAAACCATGCGTTTTCCGTGCATTTATTCAAACTCATGGCAAACGCACGTTTCACAATTGGCCATGTAAACATGAGTGCTGCCGTATAATTCGATAAACTCACATTTTTGTGGCGGATAAACTTGAATTTGTGGCTTCAATATAATCATTTAGGAACTTCAGAGAGTGGGACTCAATGGCTGTAAAATGCAGGCTTAAGAAAGGAGAGACTGTATAATGGTTGGTCAAGGCATGCAGTCAGCTGGTCAGTAAAACTCTACTAAATACTAAATCGGCTCGCTGTCGACCTAATCGTGGGTTAATGGCGGCTGCTGTGGACCCGATCTTGATGTAGGGACTGAGACCCAGAGATGTACGCTTTATAAAATGTCAAAATAAATTTCCAATCCTGTTATTGTTAAATGTGTTTCAAAATGCTATTTTAAGTGTTTTACTTTATTTTTTTTTTACCCAAAACACCCACCCACATATCCTATAACCTATAACTGCACACATCTCGAGATGAGGATTTCATTGCAAAGTCTCTGGAATATTAGACCATCAATCATGTCTAGTTTACTTTTGCTGAAATCAATACCATATATGAGCAGCAAATTTCGCTTGTGTTTAGCGTGCCTATAAAACCAACAAAAAAACCTATTTTATTATCGTTGTAATAATTACAAAAATTGTCTTTCAAACTTTTCTTCTTCATCAGTGACATCATGAGGGATTTGGTCAAACAAACTGTAAACTGCTAAACTGTTTTGATTAAGTCTTAGTTATGTCAGATAGGCTTTTACAGTGCTATCTTGTTTGGCTTGAGTATTGTTTTGTTTCTTTAGAAAATGAAACACGTAATTCATAGTGCAAACTCAGGATAAAATTGTGACATCGATTTCTTAGAATCAAGAGAAAATTGAGGAGTGATTCACAATGATAAAAAGCTATGCTATAGTTGGAATCAACCAGCCATTAGGTAAATACAATGATTATTTTATGTGTGTGCAAACTGGGAGTCTTATCTACACTTGATCAACAGCTTTGGCACGAAGTACAGTGCTGTAGGACAGTAAGTGGACTATGGAAAATAAATCAATAAAACTTATAATTCTTATAAACAGCATGTACTGACCATGCTGATAACGTTTAAAATTCTGGCAGACTGAGCAATGGCGGATCCAGGGGGGGGGGGGGACGGCATTAGGGCCATGCCCTTCCCCCTTCCAGTCTCAATGTCTAATGGTGGCCCTGCAGCAGACTGCCTGGCGATGATGCCAGCCTGACAGCCCCTGTGGGTGGCCTATGAGGTGACTGATTGGCCATTTGGCTGCCACCCCCCCCCCCTAGAATCAGGGCTGGATCCGCCAGTGAGGGTGATGAGCCCTTGTGATAATGAACGGTGACGTTATGCCATGATGTGATGTCATGCTGTTAAAATAAGCTGGCCAATCCAGTTCAACTTGGTTGTCTGCCAAATCGACTGTTAATTCCAGGGAGGGTCTTAAAATTAAATGTGGGCCAGAAGGTTTCGCAGCAAGCTTTACTTATTTAATTTTATAACCCCTTCCCCACCCACAAGTATGTAGTAACTATAGGATTGAATGAATTATTTCTACACATTAATTTAATGATTTATCATTTATTACAATGAAATACAATTAGTAAAGTATGTGATACCATAATTTAGCTCCATTGTAATACTATTTATATTTTATTGTTACTAAATTCAGGTTAATTGAATATAAGGGGCCTCTCAACGTTGCAGAATTTTTAGCCGTAATACATGCAGTGGGTATTATGATATAAAATCGCCAGCTGGCGCTTTTGGTTTAATTAATTGGAATTTAGATAAATTTTACCACAAATGAGAAATTCACGGCTGATTTAAGAATAGTTTGTGAGTTGACTCTTAAATGTATAATTTTGATCATCTATGAATGATGATGGATTTATGATTTATGATTTTATGATTTTATGATTTATGAATTTATGATTTTATGATTTATAAATTTATGATTTTATGATTTATAAATTTATGATTTATGAATCCATGATGATGGATTTATGATTTATTAATTTATGAATCTATGAAATGAAGAATGAGAATGAGAGGAGAAATGGAAAGACAGAGACACAGGGCTGAGACAAGGACATAGATAGACAAGTTATTAAATCATTTGTTTAGCAGCCTTTGGCAGACGTAATGATGAGCTGCTAAGAACCTAAGATGACAGTTTTTATGTACCAAAAATGTTTAGGGCCTGATCATTATTTCGATGTATCATTTTGTGTAGTAACCGTACTGGTATCAGCCAGATGGAGATGTAATGATGAGATGATAAGACTAGATTCTTCAGTACATTACAAATTCACGTAATAATAACCAGTCTTTATTTGTAATATACATCTTAAATGCTGAACCCATTCTTTTGTAATTTTTTTCATCTTTGACCTGAGTGTGTTGAACTCACGTACTCGGTTTCTATGCTGAGGCAAGTAAAAAAAACCCACCAATGGGGTAAATGTGTAACATGGTGTGGATTATAAGCCTTATCATCTCATCATTACGCCTGCCTCTGGCAGCTGGTCATACAAGCTGGCTAAGCTTAAGACCCAGTAGCATTGATACACACTTTTGCATGCTTAACTGCTATTATGTTATATTCTCCAACTAACTGCGCTTGTGGCTGGGAAATGTATTGGACAGAAAAAGTTATATTGGACGGAGAAAAGTTATATTGGACAGAAAAAGTTATATCAATAATTGATCAGTATGATTAATGGTGATAGGAAAGTCCTGCAATATAGAGTTTTATTGGTTTCAGAAAGCTATATTGGACTATTATTTATTGCACTAATATATTTATTAATAGTATCTGTAAAAATGCTAATTAAAAAGTTGTTTACCACACAAGGTGGATGGATGATAGCAGCATGAACTTTGTCGCCGTGTCTCTGTCGTGTAATACAATATTGCTGACACTTCTAATATTTATAGAATTCCAATTGAACTGCGTCAGAACATGACGTCACTTCAGGTCTAGTCTGCTAATCCTATTTTAATCCTTATTTTGCTGATTCAATTTCCAAGTTGTATGAGAAACTTGGTAAACAATTCAAAGAATACAAAAGAATTAAAATTATGTCAAAGGAATAAGGCAATAAATAAATAAGCAAACAAAAAGACAACAAATATATACAATAAAACAAACTAACAAAGCACATGATTGGTCAAACTATTTTTTTTGTCATGTTCAGTTGTTTACTTCAGAAATGTTAAGAGGGTCCAATCACACGCCTTTAAATGCATGATCACTGTGTGTCGTGACCTCTAAGCCCAGCTACCTAATTATGGACATTTTTTGCTCGTTTTCTCTTCTTAAAAAAACTAATCAATTTCTCTTATAGTCTATAGGCTAACTTTTGGTATTAAAAGTCTTACAATGAAAAAACTGAATAATTAAATGCGTATGTGCTGTGTTTGCGCAATTCTTGTTAGGACAAGCAGGTAATTCAGAAAAATTGCAAACTAAAAAAATATGAATCCATTTAAGAGAAGATTTCTCAAGTCAATCCACAGCTTATCGGCTACATAGTTTAGCCAATTATATTGTTTGACCAGGTAAAATTGCAAAATATGTGCATAATTAGGTCGCTGGGCTTAACTGAGGGCAAAAAAAAATACGACTAAAGTGTATTATCTAAAGGGGCGTTGCAGCATGTTTAGCCGTGTGTCCACAAGGATCACGTTCTACTACAGTTACATACTTTACACTGAATGTTGTAAAAAAAGCACTATCATTATATCGTAGTCCCCTAAAAATGAGACAAACGAATCATACCACAGATGAAATAGCCTCAGCATAAAGGGGATTCAAGACAGCTGTTACATATCACCATGGGTCTCTTGGGAAAGAGAGTCCTAAGTCCTATGCCAGATGCCTCAGATGATGAAACTTTGGCTAGTCAGAGATACATACCAAGGGCACAGAATGTCACACAATTACATAGTTTTGACACCTGTCAATATGAATTAAGTTTCCAAACTCATAAATTCTGTATTTCTGCAACTGATGGGCTAATTAGGACAGGCAGGGACCATGGCAATGAGATGATGGATGAAACAGCCATCCAACATAGGCGCGACCGGGAATTGAACCCGGGACCCAGTGGTTGGAAGCCCTGATCACCACTGAGCGGATGTTGGCTAAGTATTCCGCCTCGTCAGTCTGTCATACTCAAGGTTGAATCTTCCACATGTAAATGGAACTGACTTGTCAAAGGTCTAAAAGCCATTTTTAAAATGTCTCATGTTGCATAAAAGTGTATGTGGAGGAGGACACAGAGAACTTCATGTGCACATATAAGGAATTACTTTAGGCACTCCACAGTAATTCTAGATGCCTCTGTGAAGCCCTTGCCCAACTTTTTGTTCTGACTGAACCATTTGAGGTTAATAGGAACTGCTGAGGGCGAGTTTCTAGGAGAGGAGAGGAGAGGGGGAGCAGAGAAAAGAAAGGAGATGAGAGCAGAGAGGAGAAGAGAGGAGAGAGGAGAAGAGAGGAGAGAGGAGGAGAGAGGAGAGAGAAGAGAGGAGAAGAGAGGAGAGAGGGGGAGAGGGAGAAGAAGAAAGAGAGGAGAGGAGAGGAGGGGAGAGGAGAGGGGAGGAGAGGAGAGAGGGGGGGGGGGGGGGAGGGGGAGAAGAGAAAAGAGAGGAGAGGAGAGAGATTACCGGGGTTCCATTGTGTCTACTATGTTGGGGTTATTAATGAGGTAAAAATTAGTTATGTTGCAGGCAGTCTGACATACATAACTGGTAAGACTATGGTCTTTTAGACTTATTGTAGCTTCAGGTATATACATGTATGTTCCTATACAGTTAGTTTCATAAAATATGATTGACTCCATTCAGCTGTAGTTAAAATAGGAAAATTTTTCCCAAAATTGAAGAGCATGCATTTGAAAAAAATTTTTTTGACAAGCTGTAGTACTTTGTAGTGCTAACAGGTCAGATCTGGCCGATAAAGGACCAATGTCGGCAGCTGTCGGCCGACCCTGGGCCGACTTGGCTTGTTATCTTATTAGAAGCAGGTGATGTCATGATAAAATTTCTGGAAGTTATTTTTTGTATTTGAAATAATTGTAAAACTTTCTGTAGTTTGACATTAACTTCATCCTCAGACACCTTTCAGGGAGCACGTGATTGCAGAGATCATGTGACCATCTCTTAATCACGCATTGTCACGCAATTTCTTGAGAATCACGTTTTATTCTAACAAGAATCTCTTCTTGGAAAACTCCAATCTCATTTTCTAGGAAATAATTTCATTTATCAGATTAATTGCATTAAAAAAAGGTATCAGCATTTAAAATGTCAGTTCCAAGAAGCAAAATATCGTATTTCAACAAAATTACATGGGCAAAGTTTGGTTTGAATTTTCGCCCGAAGTTTGGCTTGTTTAAATTGAATACTGACATTTACAACTTGTTTTTATTTCATGAAGTTGCCTAAAAATATACATTGTACGTCAGAGCTATATCATCAGTGTACACCACTTTTGATGATTAATAACAATCACACTTGATAAATATTTAGTGTATAAATGAACATATAATTGCTATTATTGTAAGTTGTTCATAAAAAACTTTGAGATAATAATTGATAATGAAAGGATATTAAGGCCATTTATAATTTCATGCATACTTATTGATTTTATCTTGCATAACTTTTAATTCTTAAAAATGTAAACATGTATTTATGCTGAATAAAGGATTGAAACATTACACATATAATCATACATTTGTACAAAATATAATATAATATAATGTAACTGAAATTGTAAACAAAGGCAGTTATCAACTTGACAGTCTGGGCACAGATATGTTTACCTAGAAAATCATGTCCTGTTCATTATCATGTGTCAAATATCAGACCATTCTCCTGTGTTTGTATCGGCGCTGGATAAGTTCAAGTGCGTGAAAGGTATGACACATAATGACAGATATTTGGACAAATGTAGAATGTAAACATAGACTTATATATGACCCAGTTAACTGTCATTTTATGAAATACATTTGTATTGTTGACCTATATTTCAATGTTTTCCATAATGTAGCCCTTATCCTTTGCTGGGTGAACCTTACTCCATAAAAGGTCAAGGTCGAAGGAAAGATTTTGATTTAATATCTAATTAAGGTTGCGTTGCGTAAAATGTTTATTGTATGAAGTAGGTCATAGGTGTTTGTAGAATCTTCAGTATTCTGCGAGTTATTAATCAGTCGCACTAATCTTGAACTGGCTAAGGCTTATTATACACTGAGTGCAATTTATATAGATAATTAAAACCAGGACAAATGATTATTTTAAATTTCAAATTATGTTGTTGTGCAATCGTCCTAATTAGAAACTGGAACTCAGTTGGCTCTATTTAGGGTCTAGTAATTTGTAATTACAGCCAATTTCATAAAGTTGGAAACAAACCTCATAGCTCTGGAAGCTAAACTTCATGTGAGTCCAGGAATCTTATTGGTTGAGGGACTGCTTTAGCCAATGGGAGTCCTGGATTCACATGACGTCATCCGGAGTTTAGCTTCAAAGTATATGAGATTTGTTTCCAACTCTATGAAATTGGCTGTAAAAGGGGGAACATTATTCATCCTTACCACTGAAACAACTGGGACATGCTGTATTTTTTAATTTTAATTTCATTCAACGAAAGTGAGATTTTTAATTTTCTTTACAAATAGAGGGAATGGTATAATCATCGAAACTTTAAATGGGTTACAGATTTGCACGATAACCAAACTGTCGAATCCTTTTTATTTGGGTTTCCTGCCAGAATTTTAATGGTTAACCACAATGTATCTTGCATGACAGTGATCATACACCCACAATGATGATATGTTAACATGTCAGTTACATGATGGCATGATGTCAGTTACATGTCACCAGGTTGTTTGTGGTGATTTCTATGAAGATATTAACTTAACTAAAAATTAATGATAGGAATTAATGGTAAATGGACTCTTAATGCCTGTGGGATAATAGAGTCTTTTCACTGAACAGCCCTAAATTCAACAAGACATCAGCCTTTCTTCTCCTCTTATTACTCATTTTGCTTTTCAGACATAGTAGGTCATACCTAACTGATTCCATAAATATAATTTTCTAGGGGAAATAACAAAAATTAATTGAATGATAAGATGTCAAATATACATTAAAATGGACTAAAAATACTGCTGCTAGGATGCACATTGCTTCAGCCAATCACAGGCAATGGTGGCAACATTTTCAGCCAATAGAATTGCAGTATTCTGTCATAGCCACCTGGTGGAAATATCAAGAAACTGCCGTGAAAATCCACTATTGCTTGATACAGTTAAAGTGTCCTTATAAACTACAATTCAGTTGGCTCTAGGGTCTAGTAATTTGTAACTACAGCCAATTTCACAAAGTCGGAATATTAAATATTATAATTTTCATTGGCAATATAAAATTTTCATTGAATTACTTTCAATCCATGGAATCACCTAGCAGGTAAATGGTACAACAAAATACAATTATTAGGTTCAGCACCTTTTTTAGTCAGTAATATCTGTACTCGGTGTCTGTGTTGAGGCAAGTAAAAGATCCCACCCATGGAGTATATGTATAACGTGGTTGGACTCCTCCACTCTCTCATCTCATCAATCAACCCTCAATAGCGGCAAGAACTTGCCTTAGAGATCTGCACGTTCCATCTATCTTTGCTTAAATGGCGATATCATTCAATCATAATCTTCATTCACCCATTCACACCTGCAGTGTTTATCATTGGTGGTATGACACAATATTGTAAGAATTAGAAAATGGTCATAAAGCAAACATTTAGGCATTTGCCAAAACCTCAAAATGTTCAATTCATAATTTTGAGCTAAATGCAACTAATAGTATTTTATTTTTCCAAGTATTCCATTGGATATAGTTTTTATTTAATAGTGTATATACATCCCAGATCACATTCCAAATCAGCCCAGCATCGTTTCCATATAGTATAGGCCACTGTCGTTACAACATCGTATTAACATCGCCGACATCGCGCCGACGATGAAACGATTTGGAATGCTATCTGGTATGTATATTTCAATCTTGATTTTTTTTTTCGTGTACCATATTTTAGCACACAATGTGTGGTTTAGTCCCCATCCTGTGGTGGTTTACTAAAAATTAATTAAATTAATGACTTCCTCTTCATGGTGTTAGCAGCTAACCAATATAAAGACAACATTGTCGGTTGTAAAAAGACATAGTTTTATAAAGCAAAACGTTATGTATGTTAAGATTAACAGACATTAAATTTGCAAGTCAAAACATGCATAACAATCGATAAAATTCCTCAACAACTTGACCATGCTACGACAGCCTCTCTCGACCACCTTAGGATGCTTTTGGTTCAGCAGGTGGTGATGCCACGCCACCAGTTGTTGTGCAATGGACCACCGCCGTCCACATCCCCCTGGGCCAGATGGCCGCCCACGTCCTGGCTAATTGTAACCCCTTGTGGAATTTTTAAAGACCCTATACAGTTTAGCCTTCTAGCTCTCATTGAATTGATGACAACACACTTAGTGTTTCCTGTGCACGATAGAGCCTTGAGCTTCCAAGGGTATATGGTGAAACCACACATTACGAATTTCAGGTAGGTAGGTAGGTAGGTAGATAGACAGATAGATAGATAGATAGATAGACAGGTAGGTAGGTAGATAGAAAGATAGACAGGTAGGTAGGTAGATAGAAAGATAGATGGATAGAAAGATAGATAGATAGATAGATAGATAGACAGGTAGGCAGGTAGATAGATAGATAGAAAGACAGGCAGGTAGATAGATAGATGGATAGATGGATGGATAGATAGCTAGATAGATAGTTAGATGGATGGATAGATAGACAGGTAGGTAGGTAGATAGATGGATAGATAGATAGACAGGCAGGTAGATATATAGATAGCTAGATGGATATATGGATGGATAGATAGCTAGATAGATGGACAGATATATGGATGGATGGATGCATGGATGGATAGATGGACATATAGATATATAGACAGATAGATAGATAGACAGATAGATGGATGGATGGATGGATAGATAGATGGATAGATCGATGGATAGATAGATGGATGGTTAGATGGATATATGGATGGATAGATGGACAGACAGATGGACAGATAGTGAGATAGACAGATAGATAGATAGATAGATAGACAGGTAGGTAGGTAGATAGAAAGATAGATGGATAGAAAGATAAATAGATAGATAGATAGGCAGGTAGATAGATAGATATATGGATGGATAGATGGACAGATAGAGAGATAGACAGATATATAGACAGATAGATAGATAGATAGATAGACAGGTAGGTAGGTAGATAGAAAGATAGATGGATAGAAAGATAAATAGATAGATAGATAGATAGATAGATAGATAGATAGATAGATAGATAGATAGATAGATAGATGGACGGATAGATAGATAGACAGATCGATAGACAGATAGATGGATAGATGGATGGATGGATGGATAGATGGATAAATCGATGGATAGATAGATAGATAGATAGACAGATAGGCAGGTAGATAGATAGATAGATGGATAGATGGATAGATAGACAGATTGATAGATAGACAGATTGATAGACAGATAGATGGATAGATGGATGGATGGATGGATAGATGGATAAATCGATGGATAGATAGATAGATAGATAGACAGATAGGCAGATAGATAGATAGAGATATTGGTGTTATGCACTAAAAACAGCTATGGCAGGTAGTCATTCTACACACAGACCACAATGAAAATGTTAAAAAACCATAGTAAAAACATTTTGAGTTTGCAGTGCAGTTATATAACACTGACAGAACTTATTAATACTGAATATATTGACAATCCTGAATATGAGTTCACTCTTGTCAAGTCGCAAAACAAATACATCTAAATATACATGACATTCCGACATATCTCGTCGTACTCTACGAAAGCGCGTCAGATTCAACGTCAAAGTGGAAACAGTAAAGTTGCAAAAAAAAAAAAATCTTAGTATACATGACATTTCGACATATGGAAACAGAACGTGGGAGATATGAAAGAACAAGAATGACGAAAGTATGATTCTCTATACGGAAGCTGTTAATAAGTAGCACCCACGTATATATATATATATATATATATATAACTATAAAAAGTAAAAATAATAAAAATCTGAGTTTCTGTATAGGTACCATTCGACCAGTGCATAACTATCACACCTTCACCAAAATATTTGGCATAATGAATTCATTCCTCAGGAGGATATTTTATGCAGATAGATAGATGGATAGATAGATGGATAGATGGATGGATAAATAGATGGATAGATAGATGGATAGATAGATGGATAGATAGGAGATAGATAAAACGTTCTCCCAGCCAAGCAGTTTTATCTTCCAGCAGTAGGAGAGGGCGGGGCAAAATGGGCCTGCTAACTTTGAACCCCTATAACTTGCAAGGGTTTAATCTTAAAACCACAAAGTTGTTACAAAACTGTTAAGGGTACACAGATTGATCAGTTTAATGACAATTTAAAGCATTAATTACATCTTTCAGGATGACCACACATTTAAAATAATGTAAATGCTGTTTTTCCCTTTGTGCCCTGTGCCTGAAACGGTTAAGTAGCCAGGATTGGGCTGCCAAGAATAAATCTTAAATGTATACTATAGTCAGTAAAGACCATTTTTTCTCTATAGTGGTAGAAAAAAGGGAAATATTTAACGAAAGATATGAATTTTAATTTTTTGTTTTCATGGCATACTAACACAAAGTTTCAGCATCATTCATTTCGTATTGCTTTGCACAGAAACCTTAAAATGTCAATTCCTCAATTCAGCAGCATAGTGAGTATTAGTGACCATAAAATAGAGGTGTTCTTCACATTAGGTGGTTTTAATGCGTTCCACCATGTTGATCCTTCAAATCTGATGTTCCATGCATTAACGGTAGCAAAAGCATTGAGTAGGGGAAGGCGGGGCAAAATGGGCCCAAGGGGCAAAACGAGACAGTGAAAATGCTCTTAATTTTTTCACTGCCACTAGGTGTAAATGGTATAAATCAACTAATGGCTTCACAAAGACTTCCATGAACGTCTGGTATTTTCTCTTTTTTCAGCAACTTATGGATGTTTCCATATGTCATGCCACCCTACTTGCGTTTCACCTTGGCCATATTGCATAGGATGGAGGACCTATTAAGTTTTCCATCCATTACTAACAATCTAATTGGCTAACAATTGGGTACAAAGTGATATTTAAAGGCTTTAAGGACTAAAGGATGATCAGATTGGCTTGGCTTTTTTTTTTGCCCAGGAGTGTATGTCATATTTTGCATAGCTTAAATAAAAAATCTTTTGTCTGTCTGTCTGTCTTCAGCATGCCTTACTTATGAATCTGATGCCGAATATGAACTTGATGATACTGACAATGAAGTTTAAAACCGGAAGTAAAATGTTGATTGGTGTAATGTCAAACTCGTTCTGTACTTAATTGATAATTTTGATACTATCAAAGTCTCTGTGTCTAGGATGTTTTGTAAGTGATTTTGATTCTTGAAGTTCTTGCTGCATCTTGCAGCGTTTCTTGTTGTTCTTCTGACGATATTTCTCAACATTCAGATGTACTCTGAGGAAATAAAAGTCGGTTGAAAGCCTGAAACATCATTTAGCATGTTTAGACTGTAATAGACATAAATCTGTCATATCATTTCAATCATTAGCAGTTATATTCCCATATAATTTCCTTAAATTCCCTTATATTCCCGTTACTGGTGTGATGTGCTTGTGGCGTTTTCAGTTTATTCTTTGTCTCCTTCTTTTATGGACTGTACACATCGCTTTGTTTTGTTTCCAGTAAATCAATGGGTCCTTTAGAACAGTTTTTTAGTGAGGACTTTTAAAGATAACATTGCCTCTGAGCTTTAGGTAAATTTATTGATTAGTGAAAAATGCCAAGCTGCAAAACGAAAATAAAACTGCTTTTAGCAAAGCCATTTTAATGCTGTGAAATGAATTATTAGAGAAGATTTCAGGGCATCTGTGGGAGGGTTGGAGCTGTCAGCAGGGCTCCATATCAGGGAGTATTGCAAGGCGCACCATTGTCAGCACCATTGTGTCGAAAGTGAGCCTGTTATAGGTTACTGCAGGATGTTGTCTGTCACTTGAAACGCCTGCAGTGAGGTAGTGCACATCTGCACATGTCCAGTATATAATGTGTTCCCTTTTAGGGACGAGTGTCATAAAACATTACTTCACACTCTGACAGCTCTCAGCAAAATGAATCCTAGTGCGTCACAAACTTATGCAATGTGTGTTAGGGAATAAATTTGCAGGATTACGCAATATGCACACCAGACGTTATATCCAGTGGCTATGTGCACTTGCCTATGCGAACAATACTTTCCTATTAGCAGTGCAGTAAGTCCTTACAAATTCTCACAGATGTACAAAAACTGTAGCAGTATGGTTCGATTTGGTGACCAAACTATTTTTACTACAAAATTCAATTTTAGATATTCACTAGCTCCTCTGGCACACATTGGTGAGGTTGTTAAATGAGCTCATATTTATCATGTTTATTTAGATATTAAATTTGTATTACTTGGTGTGTCATGATTGGTAATCACCTGATGTTTGTTTCATAAATATAATTATATTAAATATGCTTGATGAATTGCATATAATATATGCATTACATCAGAAATATTCACTGAAGTACAATCTACACATTATGAAGTGAGATAACTCATGTTAGAATTGCAAATTTCACCTTGAAAACCACCTGAAGTGCCTAGATTTAATGACCACCTCCGATTTTGCCCACCGACTCTTCGCCACACCCTCCTTATGTCCTGGTCTAGCCACTGAGCAAAATACAAGAAAGTTACAGTCTAAAAGAACTGATCTACATTTTCGCTATAGCCATTGTCTTGTGGGCCATTTGTGGGTGGATTTCACTCGTTGGAAAAACTACAATGAAATGTCATATTCTCTTTTGTGAAGTCACTTGAAATACCAGAGTATATTCTTGGTCGAGATATGTTATGAGATACTGCGTGGGGGTATGCAAGACGAAATATCAAATCCAATTTGTTACGTGGTCTTTTTTTCACTGTTTAAACCGTGTTATTTTCAGAGTAAAAAATCCATTTTAATTAGTTACTTACAACAACCAAAACACTTTTGGGGGAAAATAGTGCTCAATGAATTGTATTATCATGAAACTATCAGTCTGAAACCCAATTAGCTTATATATATATATATAGCTGTCAGAGGCAGATGTAATGATGGGATGATAAGTCCACACCGTGTTACACATTTACCGCATGGGACTTATAGTTTTTGTAAGCAGTAAGTGTATTAATTTGCAAATATATTCTCCGGGCATTGAACTTCATTCCGCAGTCATTTCCACATTTATCCTGTGCTTCAGAGTCTATGCATATGAATGCATGGCAAAAGCATGAGGTTGAGTGCAGTTTGATCCAAGACTTGTGTCTGCTTGGCTAGATGTTAAGCCACACTTTTCCTGGAATTATGTGAAAATGAGAAATGCAAACGCTATAACTCAGGAATGGCAAACGCTCATTATCATGTATATTGAACGTGCTTATTTACATTTCATTTAATTCTTGAGTATAACCTCATTTCGATTTTGGAAAAGAGGCACCTTGGAGGCACCATGACTGCGGTGAACAATGTGCGGCTCATTGTTCATGGATTTTAAGTTTCTGCTCTTCAAATGTACATAAAGTTGGAAGCGTTGCCCTTTACTCGCACATGTTTCTCAATTTGATTATGGGCTTCCCTAAAAAATTTTACAGGTCGATACACGGGGTTTGATATTTCTACTTACGAAACAGGTAATCAGAATGTGATCTTTATTATATTGCTCTGCGCTGCATTGAATTATAGATTTAGTGCAAGAGTCAAAAGGCAAAACCACAATACTGGATGTACAGTATTATATACGATGTCTTTACTTACTCGTTGAAGCGAATGCTATGTATCTGCTTTGGTTTGTAAGTTGCGCAACTTGGACATTTGGCAGTAGGTTCTCGGAAAGAGACTTGCAGTTCTGATTGATACAACGCAGGGTGGTCGAGAATGCAGTCTTTGTTTGCACTTGAGTAAGCAGCTTAGGCTCAGGGGACCCCTTCGTGCAAGTAGAAAAGGTTAGGCTGCTTAATCCACCACTGTACATATCAGCAAAGCTCCAATGACCCTGTTGGAGGCTGATGTTCCTACCAATGTTCCAGAAGTTATTTGAAACTGTATCGACGTCTTCGTCCGACTGAGTTTTATGACCAGTGATTCAGTCACGGATGTCCAACATTCAGTTCTATGATTCTGGAGGCCCGTCCGACTCGTGAAGTTCCTTACTGAATATCCGTGATGAATGTCTATAGCCTTTGAGCTATGTATGTTGGATGGTGACACTTGACACAGTTTGCAGAAGTCTTTTGCTGAATTGGACCTTTATGAAATGTGCTGACTGCATGGCTTTCGGTGGTTTTGGCAGGTATGATGTATGAGCATTAATAGTCAGGCATGAAAACCCTGAACGACTTTTCCCTATAGTCCAATCACTCTGGATGGATCTGTTAGTCTATTTGCAGGTATTTTAGTGCGAGGAATGTTGCATGATGAAGCATAATTTTCAGGACGGAGTGCTCACTCGTACAGCGGAAACTCACCATTTAGGTGAAATGTATAGTTCCTACTCATAATGTGTTCATGTTATAGAAGAACAAAAAATACTTATTATTTAAAAAAAAGCGTCGTCCTACAACGAATTTACTCCTAGCTGCAATGCAAATGTGGTATTTTACACCATGACATTCGTGATGCGCTTCAAACACATTCGAGTTGTTTTGGAAGCGTGTACAGCTGTAGCCAGATTTGGGATTTATGCCGCCTTGCTATGGATGCTCTTCGTTTCTTCTCACCAGATTCCTGTGACTGCTTCTTATCGTTTCTTTGAACAATTGCAGATCAATATCACGGAGACAGCACTCATTAATATCGGAGATTATACAGTTAGGGCCTGTCAAATAGAATCTAGATAACTTCTGCTATATGATGCTACCGGCCACTAAAGGAAACGGTCTGGCTATAACTGGCTACTCAAAGCTGGATAGAAAAGTACGTATTTATGATATATTAGATAAATTTCTTATATTTGCCAAGGTTAATATTTTTTTTAGTAAGCTGACTATAAGCTAGGCTTAGACAGAAGCGGATGGATTTAGCCAGTTATAGCTACAGCCAGGAATAGGTTGCTACAGCTGTCTAGAGTCGACCATATTTGATGAAACTTACTGTAGCTAGCTAGCTCATGTTAATGACACCAGTTACAAGATACATCACATGTGACTTACAAATTACAAAATCTGTACAGACTATGCATTACAAAATATGTGTGTGTTACTTAGACATTACAATAGATATGTAACTCGCATACCAGCACATCAGCATACATTGACAACAAAACAAGATTAAGTACAACAGAGTCAAATTAAGAAGTGAATAGAAGTATAATAGTAGTAGATATTCCACGAAATCTGGGACATATTCTTCACAAAGTCTGTGTATGGTAATACAATCAGAGGAACTATAATTTGATTTGGAAAGGAAGGCTGGGAAGTATCTTGTTGTAATTCATTGTATGCCAGTCTGATGTGCAGACCAAGTCCATGATGATGACTCTGATGGGATTTATGAAAGACCTTGCCTTGCTATTGAAATATCAATTAACAGTTCTGCTGTCTATGAAATATTAGGCAGCAGCAAAACCAATTGGGTCCAACAAATTGTATAAGGTAATCTCATGGCAAGCCCCAGGACCATATTTGATAACTCAAAGTGTAAAGTTTAATGAGATATTGCTTCTCATTTCCTCTGTCTCAAAAACCAGCCCCGGTGTGTAGCTATTTTTAGCAGCGGGGATTACATTCAGCAGGGATGATATCCAGGAGGCAGAATTGGATTACGGTAATTGTATTTGGATATTCTTTATCAACATTTGAATTTGCTGCAGGATGGTACTGGAAAATTCAGGAACCTCCTGTTAAAATTAATTTGGCATTATCTACAGAATATGTTATTTGCGTTTCATGTGATCCATATGCATGATATAATTTTGGTGTACATAATATTATATATTGCCAGTATATGCACATCATATCTTCCCCACAGAACATATTCAGGGGCAGATTTAGGATTTTTGGAAAGGGGGGGGGGGGAGGTCAGGCATAGGAATTTTACAGGCCGCGAAGGTGCGATTTCCTGCTCGGGGGCTCCCAGGGCATTTTTGCCCGAGAAAAGGGGGGGGGGGTCAGGACCACCTTGACCCCTCTTACTCCGCCCTGATATTTGTGAACATTTCAAATAGAATATTCAAGTACAACCAAAAGGTTAATTTTATAAATATGTCTCTTATCTGTTTTTTTTTTCTCAACCAACATGTACTGGATCTTAAATTTGAGCAAATGTGCATCAAGCCTTCAGAAGCATATTTGCTGGCTTTCGGTGGCAAATCATCACCGAGGAATGAATATCTTTTTAATTTATGGGAGTAACTCTTAAAAAATGTCTAATGCAGTATCACTTTTCCTAGAAATAAAATATGTGGGTGTCTTCATCTGGGAGAAAGGAACAGCTCACACTAAGTACGTAGCACTATAGTGCGATTCTAAGTTTGTGTCAACATATTTTTTTGACAAATTTGAGAAAAAAGACAGAAGCCAACTGAATGCAATCATATCAAATTTTTCAGTTGTTGTTGCTACAAAAGATGTGCATTTGACTCCTTTCGATTCTGAATGTCATGTTCACTTTAATACCCAGATAGCATTCCAAGTTGTATCATTGTCGTCCCGATGTCGACGATGTTGAAACGATGTTGTACCGATGGCGGCTGATATAGAAACGGCGCTGGCCCGATTTGGAATAATCTGTGTAAGGCTACTTAAAGAAGCGTATTCAATATTAATGGGCCCTTCTTATGCGGCCGATAGCTCTATGTAGGCAAAAACATATGGCCAACATTCTAATCTTAAAGGCGAATAATTTTTGGCTAAAGAAGTGTTTTATAAAACAAAATTGTTCAAATGTGCCAACAGCACTTTGTCAGCAGAAACATGATTATAGCCCACATTCTATGAGTGAATATTTTTGCCTAAAGAAGTGTGCTATGAATAAATAAACCTGAAAAGAAAATCAAATAAGCCTGTCTTAATTTAAACGAATTTTCATAAAGCACCTAAAAATATCTGTTGAATTAGCTTTGAAAAGCATTTAATTAATTGACCTTTGTGCAATGAATTCAGTTACTGATATAATGGGTGCTTAGAATGAGTCATTGTCCCATCATTGCCATGTTTATCCTGTGATTCAGATCTATGCATTAGGGCTGTATTTGTTTGATCCAAACGATACGATATGCATCACCGATACGCGATTCGATGATGCGCGATATGTATTGTCGTTACACATTCATAGTAAATGTGTTATATTCTCAGCTGTGTTTTACTAAATATTTTGCCATCTCGGATTTTATGCTAGGCAATAGCTCCCAGCAAGTTGGGGTGGGGCCTAGCTCAGGGGTAGCGCGCTGGGCTTCCAACCACTGGGTCCCTGGCTCAATTCCCGGTCGTGCCTATGTTGGATGGCTGTTTCATCCATCGTCTACTTGCCATGGTCCCCACCGGTCCTAATTAGCCCATCAGGTGCAGAAATACAGGACGTAAAGCCCTAACCCGCCACCACCACAGCTCCCAGCAAGCTAATCACTGATTGGCTGTTTTTTTTTAAGGATTACCAATCACAGCGTATCACACAAAATAATCAAAATGGCGGTTGTCACTGATTATCACGATGACCGTAGCTACGTTGTGAAAGGAAATTGGTTAATATTTTGCATCTTAGGGGCAGAAAAACATATTCTAAGGTATACCGATATAATATTGAAAATCACAAGTTATATATCAGTTATTTTGTCGATTACTTGTTACCAGTATGACCAGTAATTACCGAACTGGTGTAGAGCCCTACTATGCATATATGAATGTATGGCAAAAGCATGAGGCGGAGCGTAGTTTGATCCAAGACTTTTATTTGCCTGGCTAGATGTTTAGCCGCACTTTTCCTGGAATTTGTGAAAATGAGAAATACTTATCGAATACCAGTGTTCGTCGACATACATATGATGTCAGTGTTTTCGACTGAAACGGTATTATGTGCGATTATTTTTGACTACTTTTTCAGTATTTGATATAGTACATGACGAAAGATCAACCAGCTAAGAATGATTATATTTATATGTTAAGATTTTGTAATCTTCTCATGTGTATTATATGATTCTTGGATTAATTCGGAATTCAAAGTTAAATTGAACTTTATTTTACACGTATACATATCAGAAAGGTGGGAAAGTTTTGTTGCAAAAAAAGTGCTGTTTGCACCTAAACTGAGTGAGCCATTCCAGAATTTTACACCTTGTATACTTCATCAATATTATTAATCCACAAAGCATGGTCTTGGGTTTTTGCTTCCTTTTATATCAAGTCCCAAGACCATAGTGCCATAGACAAAAGTAATTAAGCAAGGGGGATTTGGGAAAAATAATTGTATGGTATATCAGTTGGGCCAGCTACTTTCAGACAATTATCTTACAACAGGCACAGCTGTACCAGGTAATAACCATGATTAAATTTACCATAAATATCAGGTTGCTGAGGCACATTGTTTGGTGAAGCTGCAGTCCGGTGGGAAATAGCATATTTATAATTATATCTCATGCAGGATGTACAATTGTACCTGACACCATCTCATGAATACACATATTGTAACTGCTTCTTTAAAAGCTCTGGTTTGTATAGTCACATATATCAATGGTGGTGGTGGGTGGGTGAATTAGGGCTTTATGTCCTGTATTTCTGCACCTGATGGGCTAATTAGGACAGGCAGGGAACATGGCCATGAGAAGAAGGATGAAACAGCCATCCAACTAAGGCTCAAACGGGAATTGAACCCGGGACCCAGTGGTCTGAAGTCTAGTGCGCTACCACTGAGCTAGGCCACCCACCCATGTATATCAATGGAGCAGCCATTAATTTCATGAAACAAACATCTATAGTCACAGTAGAGTGTCTCTGCAAGTGTGAGTCTCAAAAATCTTTGACTCTATGGGGTTATTTGGCATCAGCCTGCATCCTTATGACTGAAAATTTCAAGGACAACTTACTATTATATTATTATTTGCTGCAAGCAGTATCATCGTAATCTGAAAAGGATGGACTTGAAAGAATGTGGTTTGAGTTATTATGTATTCCAGTCTGATGTCTAGACTCCATCCATGACAATACCACTGAAGAGATTTTATGGAAGACCATGCCTTGCTATTGAAATATTAATTACCAGTCCCATGGAATAGCGTGGTCATAATGAAGCCAAGTCATTTGGCTTCAACAGATTGCAAAATGTAATCTCGTAGCAAGCCTCAGGGCCATATTTAATAACTAAAAGCATAAAGTGTAATGAGATAGTGCTTCTCATTCTCTTTGCCTTGAAAAGAAAAGGGAGGGAGAGCTACGAGCTATATATATATATATATATATATATATATATATATATATATATATATATATATATATATATATATATATATATATTCAGAAAGCCGAGATTTAGCTTGGAGGATAGAAACGAATATTAGTTTTGAAATGCTATATATACACTGAAAGCTTCTCTCCATCTACTTGGATGGCTGAAGCGACTCACAGCAATAACAAAACTCGTCCCAGCTTTACTTATTAGCTTGAATCGATGTCATTTCGTGTAAATGCTTCTGAAGAATCTATGTTTGTGACTGTTTGATAGTTATGATATATGCAAGTAGCAGTCAGAAGTCTGCCAGTGGGAAAGGGGAATTCATATTTGTAATATGCAATATCCAGTCCTCCTTATGATGTTATTTTCCTATTTCTTATGAGCTATTCTAATCTAATTCAGCTGTTTTAACTTTTATGGTAGTATTGCGTGAGCTGCACTTCAATGATGCCTTGTGAGACTACCAATCAAATATATATTTATACATATCCACACATATTTCTAAAATAATGACAATATCCATTTTCTCTGTTTGTATATATATGGTGAATAAACGATTGAACATATTCATCATTTTATAGTCCTTCTTGCTGATTTTTGGACCAAACTCTTTGTGTACACTGCATGAAATAGTGCTTGAAAGTTCCCTATAGCACATGCTGCCGCATAAAATATACTTTTTGAACAATAATTATTTGTATAGATCCTATTGGATTGTATGTGTTTGTTCAGAACCATTTGCATGCCATATCAATTTAATGTCTTCAAGCAGATAGTATTCAGTGGTATTAGTTTTATAATTCTTTTACAACTTTGGGTTTTCCATTAGCACTTTTATCCCCTCGTCCATCAAGAGATACCATATTAATGTTATCATCCTTGAAACTGTTGTACTAGCATTTTTGTTGCTTGAATCCTTCCTCCTAACGTATACTCCATTAGGCATATTTAGTAGTTTTTTTAACTTTTTTGTTTTGTTTTAGTGGTGTTATTAAACAAAAAAGTACTGTTTGTACTTAGGAGGGAGATAAGTAACCTTTTCGTTGGTGATAAACCTCTAAAAGTGATTGAAATGTATTAGGGTGAAGTATAAATGATGTTATCGAACAGGAGTTTGTTTTTAGCAGTGTCACGTTGGAAACTTTTCTATCTTCATGCAGATTTTTGAAATCTTTGACTTGATAATTTTAATTTTTTAATTCTATTCATGGGAACTTCTGCATCAAATTCCAAGATTCGGATGGCTTTATGGCATGACTTGAGGAGTTCAAACAGACAATTGTTTTGAACATTTTGTTTCTAAACAAGGCTGCTACTGTCACTAGCCGCTTCTTTTGATTCATAATGGATTTTGCATTGAAAACTGTTTCTGATTGATCCTGGATTTCAATGTCTTTTCCCATATTGCAACATTTGTCACAAGCGTGTTTCTTAAGCTTGCGCACATTCACGCACGTGGAAGTGTATTGACGCGCATCTCCAAGCATGTTTATAATTCAACAAATTTAAGCATCTACTAAGTCTGAACACCTATTGCACCCATGAAAGGTATAGGGAAAATAATAAATTTGTATAGAACAGAAGATATATGTTGGTAGCTAAGGATACCATAAAGATAATCAATTTAGAAAATCAGACTTAATTACCACTACTGTCCCATAAAGGTATAATTAATGTGCAATTTCTTCAATTGCCATACAATGACCTATGTATTCAAATGTTCATCAAACGTCACATTAAGGTATGCTAAAAACATCGCACTTGTTTTTGTGACAAACAATCGCGTGTGGGCGCTTATGTGTTATGGATATGGCATAACCACGCACCTTCTAAGTTGCACTCTGACGCACATACGTGTTTCTGGCGTCACTTCAACGTACATCCACAGGGGTGGATGCAAATGAGCGGGGATGTGCGCTAGATATCAACACAGATTCAGAATAATTTTATTTGCCAAATACTTTGAAATTAGATATACAATTTTATGATAAAAAATACACATTATCATTGATTTTGCAGAATTTGGCAGGGTGACCTCCCAAAGATATTCAATATATCGCGGCCACCCATTCACACATTCATTATAGATAAATTGACATGACTATTCAACAAGTGACAGTATTAAACAAAGGGGAAATTTAGAAATTTACAAATTAAAGGAAAATTTACGAATTTGGATAAAGGAGGGTTCAAATGCACTATTACAATATATGTATATATGTGTATATCAGGGAGTATGTAGTCTGATAACATGTCCAGCAATAAATATACCTCCTTTTAGTTCACCCTATTCAGTTCAGTATCCCCAAATGTTCAATTCCAGCTCCAGGAGAATTGTTACACATGGACAACATAGGAAACTATAGGGTGTTTATTTCCATGGCAACCAAGTCAGCTTACCTGACCAGCTCCCAGTTACTATAGCAACGAATCTATGATTCCTAAACAGTCTTTGTATTTCCTGCCTTTTCTTTGAGTTTCTTCTTAAGATACTCTAACAGATACTCTTAATTAGGGAAGCTGTATATAAGTAATTTGACCCCCAAGGTTAAAGATCAAAGTCAAAGTGAGAATTAGGATTTTGTAAAGTTAGATTGTTAGCTGGCTAATTTTAAACGAGTAAACAATTAGGGCTTTGGTGACCTGCATAATTCTGTTTGATCTAGTTTCTTGTGGAATGTTTTTTATTTGGAATTTCCTAGGATTCTAAAAGCTTCTTGTTTGTAACTTGATTCTGAGAAGAGTTCCCCATCATCGGATCAGGGCTTTTTGGAAACATATCAAATTTGATGAAAGCGGGATTTCTCCAACATTTCTGTTTTGTTGACAGCTTGGTTAATTCTTTAATTCCACATAATTCTCTATTCTTTTTGTTTGAGAAATAAAAAATCCAGAATGTAGGCGTTTTGATCTCTGAGAGGTTTGAAAAACTCATCCAGGTCTGTCCAGTTTTAACAGTTTCGCTGTGAGGGAGGTGGGGGTTTTTTTTTGGTGATTTGTAATGACTGGGTAAGAGAGCTGTAGTTCTCTCTCAATTGGTCAGTCTTGCCGAAGGACCTCTGAGCACTCACTGACTATAATTGCAACTAATGCCCTAACGGATGTCCTGGGGAAGCAGTACAACTCTCTGCATAGGCACTGCATAGGCACTGCATAGGCACTGCATAGGCACTGCATAGGCACTGCATAGGCACTGCATAGGCACTGCATAGGCACTGCATAGGCCACTGGACATAATGTGTGCAATGTACACCATTTTACTCCTCAGAACAATAAGACCCCTAGGTTAAATGGGTAACATGGTGTGGACTCCAAGCAGCCTTATCGTCTCATCATTGCGTCTGCCTCTGGATGCTGGTCATGTAATCTGACGTAGCTTCAGACTCATTGAGACATTGAAACGTTGAATGAACGGCCGACTATACTTACCCAGAGCAAGACATCCACTTGTAAAAAAAGTTTTCGGTATTATGCTAGCAAATTGTGGATGCATATACCAAGTAACATCAGAAGCAAAGTATCACTCAGTAGTTTCAAATCCGCTGTGACTAGCTGGCTGAATTCTCAAAATAATACAAATATATATAATTGTTTTATAACTGTAGATGTGACAGACCAATCTTGTCAAAATTTGTGCATTGAAATATTTAAGAATCATTTGTGCAATCTTTATTTCCTCTAAGGTGCTGAATTGTACGGTGGAGTGCTTTATATGTGTGCTATTATTATTATTATATATATACTATATTGTAGAATAGATTTGTTTTATAAATTAGTTCTATACTTATACTTTCCAAACTGTATATTACTGTTCCTAATATGTCGTACAGAAGCTTCGGCTTGGGTCATATATTTTGTATTGTACATTGAATGTGACACCGTGATTTAAAACGACTTTAAATAAATTTTACTACTACTTGTTACTAAAACCCCGTTCCCACCGTGCCGAACTTCTTGCCGAACTCCCACGAACTACTAGTTCGTCATAAAGTTCGTGAGAGATCGTAAAAGTTCGTGACAGTTTGTCAAAGTTCGTGACAGTTCTTACAAGTTTTGGACATGTTCAAAAACCATCGTAACCTTCTACGAACTTAAAGGATTCCGTAGGACATCTTAAGACATCGTAGATTATGGCTCTAAAATGTCCGTGTATAAAAATGTTTACCCATACTGACAAATACTTGGCCTTTACTTCCAAATATCCTACATATACACTTTCATACATAACAGCATGCAAATAGCAGAATTTAGTGAGAAAACACATTGTGGAAATGCTGTGGCACTGATCTCATAAGTGAATTTTTCGCGATCTCCAGAAATCCACATTTAAAAGGTATATCAGCAGATCAGAACAGATATATTAAACGTATCTTTGCTCTTGAGGTTACAAAAATAGCCCATTGATATCATATGAAAGGGTTTTGCCTTTAGGAGACGCAACATTCTGCATCAAAGTAGTATAGGGCTTGAACAAGATGGGATTCCAACTTCAAATATATCTAAAATACTGAAAGAACACCAAAAACAAGATTTGCAAGGTATTGGCGGTAAAGTTGCACCAAATGTCATGTTTTAAAACAAGCCAAGTATGCTTGTTCAATAAAAGCTGTGCTCGTACGTATAGATACTATAACTTTCAATTGTAGTTTAATAACTAGAATCCACTCTGTTCCAAGGAACAGATAGAAATGATTCACTGTACTGTAGCGTGGTCATCTTTGTATATATAGAGAAGATGAGAAATAAAATACCTCACCCTAACCCTAACACTAACCCTAACCCTAACCATACAATAGCTATATTAATTGAAAAAAAAAATTCAGTCATGTGAAAGCGTTAAATGGAAAATTTATTTGGAGGAATTCTGATCATATGGTACCGTTTTTGGAGCCACCCCGACCAGAAAGTTACTATGGGAGGCGTTCTGCGACACTAGCGTAAACGGGCTGTTATCACGGAGAGTACTGCAGCCAGAGGGCTGAAATTTAGCAGATCAGCAGTTTCAAGATATTTTTTGAACTAGCTAAAAGGGCAACTGTGTCAAGCCAAGCAGCTTTGAGATATGGTGGCTCAAAGTTTAGGATTCATGTTTTAGGATTCATGTCTCATTTCTGTCAGTCGGTTAGGGCTAGACCTAGAGCAGATCGAAGGTAAATGCGTTATTAAGCACTGTGACCTTGACCGTTTGACCTTTTGACCTAATTTTTTGCAGGAATCTTCTAATACGTGTGTACTAACTGCAAAATGTATATGGGTCAAATCCAAGCATTCCTTCTTAGAAAATAAAATGACAACTTGAATTTTCAGCTAAATCTTATTGGATTTTTTTAAGCTCTGCAATTTCAGGGTCCGGCGATCTTTTAACCGATCAGTCTACAGTGCTAGGCTACATCTCCGTTTAAAGAGGGGAAAATGAGCTTTCTAAATATCTCTATGCCAATTCTATAGCTCAATTAGAACCGGAGCTAGAGCCCATGGAAGTGCAGACACTGGTTTAGCTCAGCCAGATGACAATGCCAAAGTAGCGACACTAATTCTGCTCTGTGACCTTGACCGGTCGACCTGGAGACCTCGTGTTGCTCAGATTGTGTGTAGGGTATTAGGGCAAAATCATACTTAAAGATCAGCCAAATCCAAACATAAACTGGATTTGGTTAATATACAGTTGAACTATAGTACTTACCCCATTCGAGAGTAATTACCCCATTTATGGGTGGTAACTATGCTGAGGTATCTGAGATGTCATGGAGATGTCACTAAACATCCTAGCAGACAGTCTTGAGGCATTTTTGTGCACGAAAGTTGTCAAAATTGCTAGTTTTTCACATTTGACCTTTACTCGCATCAAGGTCAAATATCCCATAATACTCTAAAAGCCCTATGTTACATCATGTCAAAACACTTTGCTAAAAACTCATTGATCAAAATTAAGGGAGATACAGCCGTTTTAAATTCATAACTTTGAGGTCAACTGTGACCTTGACCTTTTATCCGAGGTCATTCGTATTGATGTGTTACGTTAACCTATTAAAGTTTTTGAGGTAAATAGCAAAATCTAAAACACCCCATATCTCAGCAACCCTTCACCCAATCGCCAACAGAAGTTCGGCTGCACTGGATTGGACATAACACAACATAAATCTGTGCTCGTCCGTTTCCCACCATATGCTGTTCTTGAGATTCCGGATCCCAATTGACTTTTAGGGGGGTGTGTGGATCACCCCTTTCCACTTGACTGAGCATCAAAATGACCCCTCAGATTGAAAGACCTTATAGCACAAGCAAACATACTACAATATCAGAGCTGTATCTTTACCCGTTTTTGAGATATTTTAATAGAAAGTTTAGTGAAAATCGACTTAAAATTACCTGTGACCTTGAGAACTATGTCAAGGTCATTTTGGTTCTACAGAATTGTAGTACTACCTAAGGTCCACCTACCCACCAAATTTCGTCCCCGTACGATCAAAATTTGGTGGCGAAGAATAATAATAATTTAAACAAAGACAATATGATTCACCATAGTGATGGTGAATCATAAAAATTATTTTAACAAAAACAATATGATTCACCATAGTGATGGTGAATCATAATTATGTCATTTAGTGTGATACAAGCATTCACCTATGTAGGCTACTTCACTGGCACATATCCAGGCCTCCAGCAGCTGGGTGGTCTAGCGGTATAACACCAGCCTGCCACTCTGAAGGACCTGGGTTCAGTCCCAGGCCCCAGCACCCTTCATGAGCAACATCTCAGCTGGATGTTGCTTGAATGAGACGTTAAATTGGCGGTCCCTTGTACTTGGTGTCTATGCTGTGGCAAGTAAAAGATCTCACCCATGAGGTAAATGTGTAACGTGGGTGGAACCATCTCTCATATCATCAGTCAACCCTCTATGTATCTGTCATCTATGTGTCTATATATCTTCTATCTATCTATCTATCTGTCTATATATCTTCTATAATTGATACCCATCTGTCGTGGAATTCACACACAAATATGATATCTCAGAAAATAGCAAAAACAATTGGTATTATGTGTAAATTAAAAAAGTTTGTCCCTTCAATTATTTACAAACAATATATAGTTCACTGATAACTCCTTATTTAAATTATGGAATTTTAACATGGGGCACTCAATCATCAAAATTATGCAAGTTACAAAAAAAGGCTGTCAGAATTATTTCAAACTCAAAATATAATGCCCATACCGACCCACTTTTCAAAAATTTAATGTTCTCAAGGTTACAGATCTGTGTGCTCTGCAGGAACTCAAGTTTGCCTTCAAGCTGGAAAACGGAACTGTTCCATCTTATTTCACGAATTCTATGTACCAAAGACACTCTGAAATTCACCAATATGAAACAAGAAATGCAAATAATTTGGTCACCCCAGAGAGTAAGCATTATTTCACAAACAAAAGTATAAGATTTTGTTTGCCCAATATATATAATAATTGTCCAGCTAATATATAGAATAAAATTACCACACATAGTTTCCATAGTTTTGTAAATTACATCAAAACTCAATTAGTAAGCATGTATCAAACAATTTGCTCTGTAAGACACTGTTATATATGCCATTCCCTCTTGATCAATTGTGACATACACATATACTTAAGCGTAATCTTCTAAGTGGCGTCTCATCATGATATACAGTGTCTCTCATTGCCTTCTCCAAACTAGATATTTAATCTTATCATAAATAAATTTATTTAAAATGCTGAAATCTGTCTGGTAGGGTCTGCTGGGATCGGGATGAAGAATATTCTGGTGGCACCCCGGCAGCGATAGGAAATTATCTTAGGGGTGTCTCTAAAATCAGCTAAAACTAAAAAACTGTTTTCTAAAACTTACACACATTCTTGTATAAGTTCCTACTAAAGTATGTACATGTATTGAAATAATTGGTGTGACATATATTTACTTATATTGAAATTGATTGATATGAATGTCAAATGTTCGATAATTATTTTTGCTGTATTGAATTGTATTTCTTTTTCTTTTCTGTCTTTGCTTCTATGTTACATACATAATTATTAACTATTTTTCATTTTGATTAAACTTTTATAAAAGGGAGCACCCACCCTATCGGGCGATAGTATAAGATACTCGGGTGTATCCCTTGCACCAATCTGATATGTTCTATATTGTTACTATGTTGACTATAATTTGCAAAATGTATTCACTTTGTTTGGTGCAAATAAACAAACTCAAAAAACTCAAACTCTCCACCTGTATATTCCGTTCCTTTGTGTATGTATAGGAAATAAAACGAGTCTTGAGTCTGAGTCTATTTATCTATCCATCTATCTAGTGGCACTACCTATCCATCTATCTATCTAGCTATCTATCTATCCAGGGGTATACCTTATCCTATTTTATTAAAAGCCATTGATCCTTTCATTCTGAAATTTGAAATTTCTCCTTTGTTGGCTTCATGTAAGTTCTACAGCTTCTAATATTCGAAAAATCTTTTGGCATGTTTTTACTACATAGCCAAATGTGCCAGGTGCGTTTTCCATGAGAAGGATAAACGCATGGAGAACAATTGACCATGTATAGTAGCACACTAGCACACTAACACGTGTCAACCTCAAGGTCATGGTGATCTTGCACAATATTGCGTAACATCCAGACAGGTGAGTCACACCTTGTCCAAGGTCATCCCAAGGTGATGTCTTTGTCTTTATCGAAGGTCTCTTGGATGTGAAGATGTTTGTTCTGCCAAAGAATGGTGAGAATCAGCCATGTGCTGTTGTGCTGCATAAATAAGTATTTCTCTCATCTTTGATAGTTTTTATCACTGTTTATTATCGACCTATTCCAAGAATTCTGTTCCTGCTCGAAAATACTAAACGTCCTTCCAGTCCTTTGAATTGATGCACCATCATGAATTGATGCACCATCAAACGAAGTTTTGTTTGATAAGATACGGCAACTACTTCTGTCCACTGATATTCATCTACGTTTTATTCTGCTGTATATACGAAATAGTTTCGCAGCATCGCAAATAGCTTTCTATATATATCTTGCTTTGTTGTCTTTGTGTACAATGAATTGACGCACTGTTTGTGGATAATAATAGAGACTTGGCAGTGATGTTTTTTTTTTAAATTTTTTGTTGTTGATCTTGTGGTGCATCAGTGAGTACTCCGAAGTTGTCTATAATATACTTGTATACTATGGATTTTATTCTTTTTAATAATGTATAGAGCCCGGATGTAACACAACTTCTGCTTATCTGTCTACCCTTGTAAGATATATTTGAAAAAAAAATAAAAATACATGTTAATGCTACTAGGTCTGAAGCTTAGTCAGAGGCAGAAGTAATGATGAGATGGTGATCTGTCATCTCGTATGTGACTCACTTGCAATGACATTATGTTTATTACATATTAAGTTGACTCGGACCTCACGTGGTTCGCTCTTATGGGAATTGTGTTCAGTATAATGATACCGTAGAATTCGGCCATTTTGAAAATGTTGATTTTGAATTCGGGCAAAGTAACGAATTTATGTTTGCTTTGCATTCAGGCATAAAGTAATTAGTTGCTTATTGTTGTTGTAAAATGCTGTAAAATACAATTTTCCAGCTCATTAGTGAATAGAATTATTGTCTAACTTTGTTGAATTCAAAGTTATAGGGACGCTCATTTTGCATGCTGAATAGGGGCTATTCTCTGTCTAAAACGCAAGCTGAAAGTCAATGAGGATTTCAATTTAGCCCACTGGCAAACTCGTTATCTGGGAGTAAATGTAACTTGATGTGGACTTCAAACTTCAAACGTATCATATCATAGTTGGATATCAGCATTAGATAATATAAGATAAGAAAGATAAGATAAGATTGATTAGATAGCATTTTAAATATATTCCGGGGTGTAAATACACAATAAGACCTGTTACAAACCTTTTAATGAGCAATATAATACCAAAGGGCACTACAGTCAATTGTGTGTCTTCGACCTGATAAATGACCTAAAAATGACTCTAATATGAATAGTTTTAGCTGTGTCAGAGGGGCCATAATGTACGTATGTTGTTTTGTCAGTTGCGGTTCTATTTATATGTAACAGCGGCCGGCGAGTGTAGACGTTGTAGAAAGTCAGGTCATTTATGTGCAGTGTGTTTCATCACTAACATCATTGGCGTGGCACAAGTATACAGTTAGTTTAATTAAAACCAGTCTGTCAAATTAAACCTGAACAAACCTAGACAATTTCTGCTATATGATGCTACCTGCTACTAAACGGAACTGTCTGGCTGTAGCTGGCTACTCAAAGCCGGATCTAAAAGTACATGCAGCACCATATCGGATAGATTCCACACATTTACCAAGGTTTATTCTTTTTTAGTGTAAGCCTGCTATAAGCTAGGAGCAGATAGAAGCGGCTAGTTTTAGCTAGTTATAGCTACAGCCAGGAATAGGTTGCTACAGCTGTCTAGAGTCGACCACATTTTATGAAACTAACTGTATGTATAATTGATAATTGCATGCCTATGAAAACTGAAATTTATGTAAAAACTCTAACGTTTTTGAACCTCCCTAGTTTTGGGAAATATCATTTCTATTCAGTGTGATATGACGGAGGAATTGTGTAACTCTAACCACAGACTAACTGACATGATAGTTTGCTCAACTTTTTCTAATACTTTGTAATAATCATCATGATCATGAAGAGCATGGGAATCATGTAAATCATATTTCATAGCGGGTTGTTGTGACAATGTAAAATATTGTATGACTCGCATGTCTACAGTATTTGTACAAAATGTTCTGTGAATTTGAAACTTTTTCTTCTTATCCGATTGCAAGAGTAATTTGTGAGGATTAAAGAACTGTCATGAAGCCAAATGTATATTTCTAGGGCCAAGTTTTGAATGATGTATCGAAGTTGTAATAAGGTTTGCCACTCCTTGTTACCTGACACCGAGATTAGGCCTACATGTATTTTGTCGAATTTCTCTCAAACTGAAGTAAAATGATTTTATCTGGTTGTTTACACTAGAACTTGGAAAATGTCACATTACGTAGCAAATATCATGAGAAAATGGAAAGAAAATGGTAGGCAAAAGGAGTTATTATAGATTACGTGGGTAAAAATTTGACAACAAAACAAGTTGACGTATGTATAGTGTATTTAAAGTCGTATTCAATCAGAAAATCAGTTTACAAAATATGAATCTTTTATTCTAAGTATATTATACTTCTGTACGACTGATTAATAAAATATATGAAATGCAAAAAAATGATTATATTAAAGTAATTATTACTATAATACAATTTAAAATTGGAACAGTCCATAAGAATAATTTATTTCTTCAGTTGATCTTTTGAAGATGATTTTTCTGGATTATAAGTTTCGGCCAGTGACAGCTGAAATATAATAACAAAAGTCTGGTGCAGTTTCTATCTACTTGATACAGATGTCTTCACAAGTTCAGAGCCATTTGGTATGGCCAAGGTGTTGAGTAAGGGGCTACGCTACTCTTGACCGTAACAGGAATATTATTCCATATTTTTGCTCCATAATATTGGAAACTATTTTTGCCGTACTGGATAAGATTGTATTGTGGTAGCACAAACTTTTCATTGTCTCTCATTTCATACTGAAAGTTTAGTACAGTCAATAATTCTGTCACGTTTTTTCGTGTAAGTACAATACAATGTAGGTCCTCTGTCTTTATTAGGTCTCCCTAAAAGTGTTTATTCGTTGATCTGTATATAATATTATCATTTACCGTATTTGTGCATGTTTACTACAGGAATCTGAACGAGTCCTTTCTGTTAGATCGTTTAATATCGCTATTGAATTTTATCCTGGGTTTAAAGAGATCCATGCAGTTTTTGTTAATTAGAAAGATGACACACTTTCTTATCAGCTAATAATACTGTGATTATGAAGGAAATCATAACACTGTTCATGGTATGATGAAAAAAGCAGTTTTTAGAAAAGGACCACTAAACCTTGGCTATCTAAATGACTCCTACATTCAGAACTGTGGTGTATTTTTTTCACTCAAGACACATAACTTTGATTATTATAGTATAAACCATGTTTTATATTAGTATACCAAGAGTATGATTAAAGATGATATATATAAAAAAATTAATATGATTTCTTTCACTATTCCAGGATTTCTCCACTTAAGATGCTGAGGATAGACTCAGTGCTGATGAAGAACTGTGAAGACTGCAGATGCGTTGGAAGCAATGAAGATGTTTGATTTGGCATGAGGAGGCAGTTGCCTCACAAGTGACATTTGCCGTTGGAGGTGTGAGCTGACTTAGTGATGGAGGAGTGAGACCATCTACCAAAATCACCACCACCACCACCACCACCACCACCACAGCAACCCTCTGCCTCCTGTTACCATAGCAACGACTGTAATCATGAGGTCAGTGACACCACTTTAGCTTCTTATATACTGGTTTTATTTGGCAAAACGAGTTGGTTAATTTTAAAGTGCTCTAACTATAGACCTAATGAAGATTTGTCCTGCTGGTTGAAATAGAAACGGGTTATTTTTATTATAGTTTGTTCAATCTAGTTGGACTGCATATATTTCAAAAGTAAACTGAAGGGTTGCACAGTAACTCATTTGAATTTATTGCCAAAACACTTAAGGATACAGTACTAATCAACACAGAGGGAGATATATATAACCAACGAAAATCTTATTTAACCCCCTCCTACTTGACATATAACTTTCGTTTATAGTCCTGTAGATCTTAAATATTTGGCAGGAGGCTGAGGATAACATATAGGTCTGCTGAACTAGAGCAACTAAAAACTCATGAAGGAACTATGTCTATGTTTCCTCATACATCTTGCATCTTATAGATATTAGTTGTTTTGTTCTTTTTTTATACAGAGACAACCTGACACTGTTTTTGTTCTTGGAAGATCTATTAGATCAAAGTGAAAGCTATTAGTCTTAATGAAAGTATTTTACAAGGCTTTCCATCAATTTATTGCATGTGGACGTCCCGTAATCATGTTATCCCACGCAACAGACCTTAAATAAACTCTTAAATGATCGATCTTTAACTGCAGAATTGGCGGGAAGTGTACTTAATTTTAAAGGCTTCATGTCATTGAATGCACTGTCGAGAAACTGCTTGCCTATATTCTAAAATTACTTGCGTGATTATGATGAAAAAGATGGGTTTATAAGCAATGGAATTAGTGGAATAGGCGGAATTTTGGGAGCAGGAATTTATGATAGTTGCCCAGTACAAAGCAAATAAGCAGTAATGAATTGGTTTCGCTTTAAACTGCCCAAAATTGATTTACATTAATTTTACAATTTTGTATTCAGCCACTGGTAGCTTGTCATTTAAGCTGACTAAGCTTCCATTAGTGAAAGTCATTTTTTGACCATTATGGGATGTTGTTGTCTAGTGGCTAATAAGGTGTTGGCCTGCTATCCGCAAGGTTGTAGGTTCGAACTCCCACCATGGCATCAAGGAGTTGGGGGCAGATCCTTTTCAACCATTGCCTCACCCCACCCGGGTGCAATGGGTACTTGGCATTAGGCACCAACATTAATGGCACTGGTGTGAGCTCTTAAGCCCCTGCATTTAAACCCGCGTTCAAGGCTGAATACTCCACGGGGAGTTGAAAAAGATTCTAGATTGGGCTGTCAAGGATGTTATTGTGAAGTCGGTTGAGATTCTGTTAAGTGATAACAGACTATAAACCCGGATTTAAATTAACATAAATTTACACTATATTGAATCATATGACATGGACTCAAGAACGACTAACTGATCAGTCTGAAAGTGACTAACACTCTACCCCAAGTGGTCATTCAGCCGTTCTAGATGAAATCAAAATGTCTGAAGTTTTAACTTAAAATGTCTAACCTTCCAATCAGATGGATTTTCAATGCAATACTAAACAATGCTGCTTAGAAATATCGTAGAAAGGCACTAAGATCTACATTAAACTACACCATCTTCTAGTGACCATTTTCCAGTTATAATTTCTCCTGTCTCTGTGGCGTATAATCTTCGCCACTTAATTTGTGCAAAAGTGGGTAATCTGACACATCTGCTGCAGAAGTGATTGATGGGGTAATGGCTGTGAAAGGGGTAATTCCTGCGCCCCTGGGGCAAAGGATGATCTTCAGCTGTGGCTAAATTTAGCTGGATCCAAATTGGGAGTTCTGTGAATCATCTGGTGCTGCATGTGTGATGTGGATTCTTAAACTGTAACAGAATTAATGTTTGGTTTAATGCTGAAACTGGTGCACATGCATGGCATAGGTAATTGAAAATTAATAAATTGTTATTTTTACGATATATCATAAGAATAAATTAAGAACAACTCATTATCAAGTATAAAATATTCATAAAGATTACATATAACATATTAATAATTTCAGTCCATTTAATTAGAGTATGCTAAAATACATAAATTTATTGCCTAGATAGCATTCCAAATCGGCCCAGCATCGTTTCTATGTTTGCCACTGTCGTTACGACATTGTATCTACATCGCGACATCGTGCCGATGTTGAAACGATTTGGAATGCTATCTGGGTAATGTACAATTTACATGCAATTAACATCATAGATTTATTATAATGTGAAATTAACTTACCAAGTATATCGTAAATGTGTTGTAAGATTAAATACCTCATAAAAAGTTTATATGTCAGATTTCAGTTGATCGATCTGACCGATGATTCTGCGGTGTAAACTTACAAAATAAATAAAACATTTCCTCATCAGGAAATATAGAATAGTAACATGCCTTTGTAAGTGGTGATTGGTCTGAAACCCGTTCATATTTGTGGTCATATCAAATCCGCTGTGACTGACTGGTTACATAATCAAAATGACATTATGAATATTAATTTTTTATAAACTACAATCTCACACAAAATGTAAAAATGACTAGTCAAATGCATTGATTTATTAAAGAGCTGTTTGTGATAACTTGTAACAATGCTGACTCAAAAGGTGCTGAACCTAAAATGAAGAGCTATACAGAAATGTGCTATATTCATTATATAATTGTTAGTTCTATTAGATTTATTTATTATTATTAGTATGTCGTACAGAAGCTTCTGCTTGGTTCGTGTATTTTGTCTTGAACAATGTATGTGATTCCGTGAATTGAAACGACAATAAATAAAATTTTACTACTACTACTACTACTACATATTCACCATGTTTACCAACGTAAAATGTGACAAACATTCTACATATTATGAAGCATAACTTGCTAAGTGCCCGCACTCCGGTGCTTCTGGCAACAAACTTTGTAAGCATCTTCCCCGAGTGCAGGCTATTTTCGTCCTACAAATTTGTATTCGCTTAGTTTGGAAGTTTTTCCATGTTGTGTAGTTCCGATTTTGTAACGAACATGGAGGTCATGGAAAGTTTTGCATTTCCGGCGGAATAATATCACTTTGCATTTTTCATTATAGGTGGAGCCACTTTGCATTTTTTATGGAATTTCCATTTGCAGACGACAGTTATTGTGTTTCTATATTTAGCCTCTCTTGAGAGCCCTGCCGCCATTATCTATTGTGGCTCCACCTATAATGAAAGGGCGCCATTCAGAACCTGAGTAGATAGTTTCCAAATTACAATCCACATTTTGTGGTCATTATGTCCGTATTATGTACTTCAGCGGCTGTGTGGTGTCTACTAGTTCATCCAAGACCTATTCTATTTGATTCAATTCTATTCTACTTCATTATATTCTATTATATTCTCAGTGATTTTATCTATTCTATTTTATTGGGTAGACCATGATAGTGTGGCCTCATTACAGCAGATTTCAAAAACTTGGAAACTAAACTCCAAATGATTTCATCATGACATGTGAATTCATGCACTCCCATTGGTTAAGCGGTCACTCAGCCAACGGGAGTCCTGGATTCATGTGACGTCATGACGGCCTCTGGAATTTAGTTTCCATGTCTATGAGTTCAGCTGTAAAAACTAAAAACAACATGGCAGACCATACAAGGTGACAATTGTTTTGCGATCACACAGAATTGGGTAATTATTGGGAGTGGTTGCTGGCATCATCAACTGGATTCAGCTGGAAGTAGTACAATGTATATTATACTATACAAGCACTATTTAGTGCAACAGTATTACGTCACCATGCACTGTGTCACCCTATACCTTCATTCAATCAATTGAGCTCAGCCTAGTGCTATGGGGAGTGTTGTTCTCCCAGTCCTCTAATTGTTCATTGCTTATCCATCAAGTGGACCCCACCTGTGGTCTCAAGTTGCAATTGCTTAGTGTCCCTAAACTCATCAGTCTAAACATCATCTGAATGAAATGTTTGGGTCATTTGGGACACAGAAATAGGGCACAGAAATAGGCCACCAATGCTGTTGCAGTTATTGGATGGGTGGATTGGGCCTTAAGCCCATTGCACACAAGAGTTTTTCCATGCCGTGATCACATATGATTTGGTCATAACCCCTTCTTATGACCAAATTTTCCTGTGTGCAGCAGACTATGATCGCGTCACATATGACTTGTGACGAGATCATGGATAATAGCACTGCTAGATAATCCATGATGAAATCAGAGACTTTCCATGATGCAAACCCCGTGTGCAGCAGTTTATGCCGTGATCACAGGGGCCTGGCCTGCTAATAGCCAATCAGATGCGAGGGGTTGTGATGCCATCACATGTGATTCCCGTGTGCAATGGGCTTAACATCCTGTATTTCACCTGATGGGCTAATCAGGGACCATTGAAATGAGATGAAAGATCAAACAGCCATCCAACTTAAGCTCGACCGAGAATTGAACCCGGTACCCAGTGGCTGGAAGCCCAGCACACTATCACTGAGTTAGGCCTCCACGCCTGTTACAGTTAATAGTGGTGGACATCTCTTCCCATTTCACACGAAGATAGAAATCAGCAGTTTGGCAGAAAACAAATCGTCTTGCTTTAGATACAAATATCCTATCAGGCCATCGCTAATTAAATTGTCCCCAGTTCCAGTCACCACTTATGGGAAGTGTCTTAAATCACCAGTGTTGGTGATTTTACTTTATATCATTTGCCAGATGGGAAGTCGACCCCAGGAATACGAGAGAAGTCACTAAACCACTATGCTGTTGATAACCCATGTTGATAACCCAAGTTGATATACATGTCGAGGTAGAGAGAAGATATAGGGAGATTGTCCAGTTGAATGTTTCCCCAACTATAACCCCCGCAGAGGCCACAGTTGTTCTGATGAAAGATCAACCCCACATGGGTTCACCTTTGACCTTTGTCAATGGAATTGTCCTGTCTGTGTCCAGTTGTGTACACTAGTGTCCAGCGGTGTCCAGTGGCTAGCTGTGGTCAGTTCGTTTGGCCTAATGGAACTTAGGAGAGTTCTCTGTCTGTCATTTGGCCCAATCTGATCTGGTGAAACCCTTGCTCTATGTTCACCAAGTAAACTACATTTTATGCAGAGAACTTGCAGGGTTGCCCGTGAATAATTCCCATTGTTATGCACTTTCAATTAGATTAACAGGCAGTGGCGTGGGACGTAGGTTGCGCTGCCTGTCACTTCCTGTTGTATATTTTCGTTTCATCGCGGTTGGTCTTTTCTGTTGCATGGGCAATTAAACCGGAAACAGATTAGCTGTGTGACTCTCAGACACAATTGTGACAAACTCTCAGACACAAGTGTGACAAACTCTCAGACACAAGTGTGACAAACTCTCAGACACAAGTGTGACAAACTCTCAGACACAAGTGTGACAAACTCCTAGTTACTCTGGTGTCAAGTTGTTAAATGCACTTGCGTGCTCACCTGGTAATCCTAGAGTTAGTTTCATAAAATACGGTCGAATCTAGCTGCCTGTACCTGGCTGTGGTCTAAACATGCCAAAGCCAGCAGCTTCTGTCCACTTCTATAGCTAATAATCGGCTCACATCTATCACCAGGTAAATATAAACTTTGGTAAATGTAAGAAATTAATCCAATATATCATTTTTATGTACTTTTAGATCCAGTTTTGAGTAGCCAGCTATGACAGCTTTGTCTAGTTTCAATTTGACCGGCCGTTATAGATGAAACTAACTGTAGATCCGATCACCAGATAGATGGATAGATAATTTTATTTGCCACAAGCCATACATGTAGATTATTTTTAATTGTTGATATCAAGCATTTTGTCCCTTTGTTGTCATTACAAATAGGTATTTAAGTACAACTTACTGTATGTATATGCATGAATGGCAGTGTGACATGAAAGTTTGTTTAGCATTTTTTTTATAGGATTAGCCCTTCACATTATATCAAATATTAAAATCCCAGCTTAAAATATGTCGGAATTGCGTATTTAACTGACAAAAACTTCCCAGTGAACAGATGAATTGTGTGTATCAGGGATTTATCACACATTATATAACAGCAGATTTGTCAAAGTTGTGGCTAATCCCGTGATATGTCATAGATATGTCATAGATATGTCATAGATATGTCATAGATATGCTAATACTGTACATTGGTATCACAGATGTGTCAGGTACTAGTTTTTGTATGCTATTTGTGTCATCTGTCGGACACATAGTAGATAGAGACTAGTAATAGATGGACATGTTATGTGGACAGCTAGACCGACAGATAGACAGACAAACGGACAAGCAGCTCAACAAAAATGTCATACAGACTGACAGCGACACCGACATAAATGTATACAGATGTAATTGACTGACTGGCTGAAAATTACAAATGAATGAATTTTATCGACATAATACATACAACTAGTGCAAGGGATGTCAAATTCCTTCCTTCCTTCCTTCCTTCCTTCCTTCCTTCCTTCCTTCCTTCCTTCCTTCATAAATGAATAAATGACATAGTGACTACAAATGTAATTGACTGACTGACTGACTGACTGACTGACTGACTATTACAAATGAATGAATGAGTTTTACCGACATCATACATGAAACTGATGCTAGGGATGTCAAATATTCAAAATTCCTTTAAAAAAAATGGAGAGTTCTGTATTCCATATGCCATCATACGTATGAATCATGAACAGTATTGCCATTTAGTGGCCTTTTCCAGCTTCTCGAAAAAGTTTCCTGTGGCTGCCATTGATTCGTTTTCAGTGACATTTATGCATAAGGAATTTTTCATATCATGTGTATTCCAATTGGCATTCGTGTAATTCCACTTGAGACAAAATGACACTGCTTCTTTGAGAACAAGACTTTGGGACACACCAGCCTTGGTTTGTGGCACTGATGTATTTGTGTGCTGGAATATTTATGAATGAGAATGTGCTATGCAGGGGGAATGTACTATGCAGGGGGAATATGCTATGCTGGAGAATATGCTATGCAAGGAATGAGCCAATGCTTTGATGTCTAGATGTCTAGCTGTGTTAGATGGTGACCTCCCACGCAATCTCTTGGAAACTACTTGTACAGTGAAACCTCGCAATTAAGACCACCCTATGTACATTGTACTGGTCCTAATGGCGAGGTTGTCTTAATATTGAGATGCTCTTGAATTGTGTTACTCTTAATGAAGTCTTTTCACTGAGCAGCCCTGAATTCAGCAAGACATAAGTCTTTCTTCTCCTCTTATTACTCATTTTGCTTTTCAGACATAGAAGATCATAACTAACCTATTCAATAAATAAAACTTTCTCTCAGGGAAATAACAGAAATCAATTGAATGATGAGATGTCAAATATACATTAAAATGCACTAAAAATACTGCTGATCACAGTCAAGGGCGGGAACTTTTTCAGCCAATAGCACTGCAGTATGATGTTTTAGCCACCCGCTGGAAATATCCAGAAATTCCGTGAAAATCCTTATATCCTATTTGTAAGAGTGAACATTGAGGTCTATCATGTCATCCTTACATCTGCTGGTCACACGGGCCAGCCAAGTGGACAAGTATAGGCCTGGATAATAGAAGTGATTTTAATTAACATTCCTTTTTTTTAGTTCTGATGCGCAGGACACACTGTGAAGTGTTGATAAGGAGAAAAATGTTTAATGCTGATAGGCAATATATATATCTAAGTAATATGTATATCCCTGCCAAATGCATATACTCTGAACGAAGTTGCCAGAATAGCCAAAGGTAGTCATACAAAATGTACTACATTTATGTACAATAATGTATAATAGGTTAGCTAAGTTTATATTCTAGCTTAGGAGCAACTGTCAGAACGGTGTATTGCATAACTGTCATGCAGTGTCTCATATATACAGGGTGCGCATAAGAAATTGCACCAGCAGCTACTGCTACCTCTTCTGTTTTTATATCAAGTGATAATCATCACATGCAGCTGCAGTCATACAAACTAAAGTAATTATAGTCCTACATTATCTTCATTAATATATTTTATTATTTCCTCAGGAATTATTGATAATATGGATCCAAATACAGCACATGCACACTTATCACACCTTCGGGTCATTTTCACCTCGGCCTTTGCTATACAAGCACTAGATTATGTCACTGATCATACAGATGTGTTACAGTCACCTTTGTTGACCTTTGCCACCAAAAACAGGACAAATAGATTCATTTTTAATAAGAAGGTAGACTATTGACACCTTTGAGGTGGAAAGTGCCATTTTGGATTCTGATCAATTTTCTGTCTTTTCTGTCTTATTAATTGGCCCATCTTCCTAAAAATCATGTGATTTTTTCCAGATTAGTTGTAGATTCAAAAAGTCCCTCTGGAATACCATTATATATCTCTGTTTTAACTGTATGACCTTGCTGGATCAAAACTGAAACCAACTTTCTTATCATCTAATACCATAATATACACATTCATGAATAGAAAACACTGAAGGAGGATTCTCTGCAAATATTATATTTTCGGTGGCTTCAGATGTGTATTAACTAGGAAATCTCTAATTTGTAAACTTTTCTTTAAGCAGAGACACCATGCAAGCAGACAGAAGTCAGACTTCTGTGACATGTGTCTCTCAGAACACGCCCTGCAGCATGCAACCTCTCAATAATTCAGACACTAATATTGTCTGACATTACAAGATCAAAAATATCACATTGACAAATTGCTTATACCCCTAAATACCTTGCTAACTTGCTTATACCCCTAATACCTTACTAAATGTGGCAAAACTTTAAAAGACCTCATAAGCATTTGAGTAACCTAGAGCTATTCCCAAAGAGGAGAAGCTCAGTGCAAGTTTTTAGGCCGCACCCTGTATATATAGTTGATGCATATGGTATAAGTTAGAGATTGAGCTATTTGCCAGTATGACTAAGCTTACTGCTATAGTAAGCAAATTCTGAGGCAAGTAAAGACCCCCACCCATGGGGTAATTGTGTACAATTGGATGGACTGAAACTTTTACATCTCATCATTACATCTACCTCTGGCAGCTGGTCATATGAGATTATTAAGCTTCAGACTGCGGTAATATTGAAAGTATCGTGGATAACTTTTTCGAAATTTTTCACAGTTAATTCAATGGTAGAATTGACTGATAAATCTGACATAACCCTCTAAGATCCGTGTCTATGCTGGGTCATGACTGTTGAGCAACCTTATGTAACTTTTCTTCATTGACAGCACATTGTACACTATGTAGGTTTTCTCTTGAAAATTTGCTTACTCGTTTTTTAGTACAGTCCAAGCTTTCTGCCTTAGGGTCGCACGAAGATTTTGTTGTTTGACTTCATATATTTTCTGCATGGCATGTCCCAGGAAGTGTTAGTTTTTGTGGCCATTCACTTGTGGGTGTTATAATATATCAAACGTAGCCTCTGAAGGTTTAAAAGTGCAATGAGATATATCCAGTCAGTCAGTCATAATATATTCTTTCCTGGAGCAGTTATACAAACGATTTCTAAAATTGTACTGGTCTGTTGCTGACAATGAAAATTCTACAGTAAAATTGATATGTAATGTCGCTAAACATGGCATTATAGACGGAAATTTCCATGAAATTTCAAAGCAATGGCGATATCCTGAATGTCATCTGAGAAGGAAATTGCAGTTCAGAGGTCAGAGACCAAAATCAGTTATTGACAATAATATTAAATCTTTAATCTATTTAATTTCAACATATTAACTTAAACTGCAAATTTTTCATATAACTTTTCAACTTTTCTTGTACAATTTTGTGCGAATAAAATGATTGTTATTATTATTATATATAGTTGTTATGACCTGAATACGACCCTCTCAATCTTTTATGCGAAATATCATGTAATATTATATACACTATGTACCTTGTTATGTCCAGATGTTTATACAAATTAGCTACTTTTGTGTCCATGATAAAACTTGAACATATTTGAAGGTAAAAATAGTTTATATTTCTGTTTATAGCGGGTATGCCACGCCAGCCGAAATGAATGCTGTGCTGACGTCATTGCGTTTGTACGTCTGACTCAGCGCCATGAGCACGTGCTAGTGCTGCTGCTGAGTCAGTTTCTTTGATGTCGTGGCGTTCTTGTTTATGACGTTTGTCGAGTGCAAAAGTTCCTGATAAGTTTGTCTGTGAGTCTTAGGCACCATCTTGATTGACAGGGGTGTCATTCTGTCAGAAAATAGATACCAGTGAATCTTTAGCTCTTAGATTGGGATTACAAATTCCAGTCTTTTAAAAACTTAATTTTGTCACATGACATGCGCATATCGTTGACTAAAATCGTTTGAAATTTGACATTTTCAAGAATGACCATTTATGACTATAATATAACATCCTATTCAGCTTTGTCTGGTGGTGGTGGATTAGGGCTTTACGCCCTGTTTTTCTGCATCCGCTGGTCTAATTAGGACAGGGACCATGGCAATGAGACGAAGGTTGAAACAGCCATCCAACATAGGCTCGACTGGGAATTGAACCCGGGACCCAGTGGTTGGAAGCTCAGCGGGCTACCACTGAGCTAGGGCCCCACCCCTATTCAGCTTTGTCTAACAAGCTAGTCAATCTTAGTCAGCAATGTCTAATGTGATAGGTTTTTTATTATGAAGTTATAATAGTAAGTCTATTTGATTTAAGGCATGTCATGAAATTAGCTGTGGCTGAATAACTAGATATTTATAAATAATTAAGTCCTATAGGGTCAGTTATTGTATTCTTTTTTATATCTAATGTGTTGTTTAAATAACTTACTTATTTCTTATCAAAGCACTTTCATAAATAGTTAAAATTTTGATTGTCCTTCGTGTAGTATATAAGTATTTAACAGTGTGCGTCATTGTCAAACATGCTGTGGCATAAATAAAGCAAAATAATAAGATTAAAATATGAAAATGAAAGTTAATAGTAAGGCATACAATATTTAACAATTGATATTGTTGAATGCCTTATAATGAATTAGTATTCAAAATGTTGTATGCAACTTCAAACTAAAATGAACTTGCGTCATGAGATTGTAAATATCTATTCAAGACTCAAGATTGATTTACTTCACATATGCATTTTGTATGTACATTCTAGGAATTAATCTAGGAAATTTCTGAGGAAGATGAGATGATGAAGGAGACTCCTCAGAAGAAATTATATTTTGCTTTCAAGTATCTCAAGGAGCCACCTTAACACTCACACTATACACTCTGTTACAGCCAATTTCATAGACTTGGACACTATTTTCATAGACTTGGAAGCTAAACTCCAGATAACGTCATGTGAATCCAGGACTCCCATTGGTTAAGGCAGCCTTCAACTAACAAGTGTCCTGGATTCACGTGACGTCATGTGGCGTTTAGTTTCCAAGTGTACAAGATTGGTTTCCAAGTCAATGAATTTGACTGTAAGAGAAATGTTTTGGCTTTGTTATAACCAAGTTTCATTATATATATGTGGATCTTGCGTAAGAACTTGCCTTAGAGGGCTGCACTCCCATAACAATATATCTATCTATCTATCTATCATCTATTTACATCTATTCATCTATCCATCCATCTATCTATCTATCTATTTATCTATCTATCTATCCATTTGTCTATCTATCTATGATGATCTATCTATCTATCTATCCATCTGTCTTTCTATCTATCTATCTATCTATCTATCTATCTATCTATCTATCCATCTATCCATCTATATATTTATATACCTACCTACCTATCTATCTATCTATCTATCTATCTATCTGTCTATCTATCTATCCATCTATCCATCTATATATCTATCTATCTATGTACCAATCTATCTATCTATCTGCGTAAAAGATCCTCCTGAACAATTTACTTCATTACGCCAAATATTTTGGTGAACAAGGCGTGATAGCTATGGACTGATTGGATTGTAGGGACCTATATGGAGACTGATTTTTTCTTAGTTATAAATATAAACATGGGTGCTTCGTATTAACAGTTTCCATATAGAGAATCACACTTTTGTCATTCTTGTTCTTTCATATCTCCCACATTCTGTTTCACTTTCACATTGAATCTGTTAGGCTTTCATAGAATATGACGAGTTATCATGTATATTTAGATGTTGTTTTTGCGACTTAACCAAAGTGAACTCCTACTCAGGATTGTCAATATATTCAGTTCTGTCAGTGTTATATAACTGCACTGCAAACTGAAAAATTTTAGACTTAGGTTTTATAACATTCTCATTGTGGTCTGTGTAGAATGACTACCTTCCATAGCAGCTGTTTTTACTGACGAGTTAGTCAGATAAAGTGCATATAACCCATAGCCCCAAAAAGTTATTTCGCAATCTCCTTTCTTTAGTAATTTTTAGTAATTTGGTTCGGCTGGAGTTTGATCTCATTTGTTAATAACAGTTTTTTTTGTAGTTTTTTTTTTCTTAAATTTTGAAACTTGCATACTCAGTCTGAGCGACTCATGTTTGGTTCTGGTTGATGTTAAGACCAAGTTAACCATTGATTATTTGGAGAGAAGCTCAGCTGAAACTTCCTTTGTGCTTCATATTCTCAACAACAAAAAACTATCAATGGTGTCATGACATATTCTAAGACTGGACTAATATACTATGAAAATGGAAATATCTTTCAAACAGCTGTTTTGTCTAAAATAATTATGTCATGATATAATAGCCATTAGCCACTATTAGTATGACTGACTTCTTTATACTGACATTAGGGTGCATCAGCTGCCTGATGACATTTTCAAGCACAAAACTTTGGTCTGTCTTAGTTCCCAATTTGTTCTCCATGCCAACATACTCTGTCAGGCTCATTTTCATGGAAATCAATCAATATTTAGGTATCCCACCAACGCTTTGAAACTTCGGGTTCAAATGATGAAGAATACTGTGGAAAACCTGTATATCAGCTTTTTTATTTAACAAGAAAGACCACAAGGATTGTAAATATTAACATCTATTACAAAAATAATTTAAAATTTTTTTATATTAACTAGTTTTACTGGATAGATAAAGTGCTCCATTGAGTCAAGTATCAATATACAGTTGCAAACAACCAGTGAAAAAAAGAAAAAAAGAAGCTAGATCAATGAAAGCACATATCAATAGTGCTCAAGCAATACTACACTGCTATCATTAAAAGTAATAAAGTACACCAATACTTCAAAATTACTGATGTCCTAATATGTGAAACATTACATCCAATGAAAATAAGACTTCCTTTTCAAAATTCGTGCTAATCACGTAAAATATTTAGATCCAAGCATGGGGTCAGTTGTTCAATTGTCATATTATGTGATTAAATGAAATTATATCAATAAATTTAATTACCACAAATAAAAAGAACCAATCAAATAACTAATTCTTGCTGAAACTCATCACCATTAAGATTAATCACTATATGTTTCCAATGCAAATTGTTATCTTTGGACACACAAACACAGTGCCAATAACCGATTTTCCAATGGACATTTTATGCGAATGGCTTTTTACCTTTCTCAGATATGGGAGTTTCTTGTGGCCACTCTTCAACAATATGGAATACATTTTTATATTTAGTTTCATTCTTTGATGCCTGAAGAAAATTAGATGCTATTTTATGCCATGTTCTGCAGAGTCATTGACTAGATTCAAAGCACCTAGATTATATTCTGCATTTTCAAGGGATGCTTTGCAGGAAGTAGACAACCATTTGGTAACATTTAAAAATTGTATATAGCTCCAGAATGGGGAATAGATACCTTATACCCGGATTGATGAGGTCTGCTTATTCCATCACAGGAGATCATTGTTGGAAAAACGGATGTCTCCATGACCAGTGCCAAATTTTGACTTGGTTTATCCTCATCAGGTTTCTTGGCTAACAGAGCATTAGCTGCTATTGCTGCTTTTTGGCCTGCATACACCTGAGAGCTGAAGAGTGCAAGGAGTATCATTTTATCCACCGAACACTAAATGCTGTCTTAGGAATGCCTGCAAAGCACACCTTGATATGTTGGGACGTATAACTTCACACTGCGGTCTGGTTTTGATGAACTTGAGGTCATTGTAAGGCACATCCACAGCTAAAGTACAGGTCCTCTAACAATAACCGGTAACCAGTTCAAAGATGTCTCGGACTTTCTTTACTTGATGTTGGCTTGTAACTGTTCTAGGTGGTAATTTGTTTATTTGATCTTGAAGCAAACATGCGAGTTTTACCTGGCCCCAACCAAAAATTTCACTTAATTTGACTATAATTTGGAAGGTGGAATCTAATGATCATTTTCCTTTGATGATGATAATGATTCATCATCAGCCATAATTTCATTTCTCCAAAATTCCGGTCATAGGTCAAAGTCACTTTAACTACAATCCAAGGCACCTAAGAGGTGTCTTTACTCAACCAGACTTTGGGTGAACAGTGTCCATATGAATGAAAACTGAAGGGCAGTGAAGGCCGAGATCTGGGTTGATACGAAAACTTTTAGCAAATTGCTACTAGAAGGTTAATCGGGTTTGCTGTATGTGCATTGTTATGTGCACCAATGAAGCTTATGTGCACAAAAGGCATATTGTTGAATTGGAGCTTATGACCATTATTATGATTACCCTTCATTAAATCCTAAAAGGATTTGCGTAATGCCTGTTTATGTTTAGTACATGCACAATGTATGCATCATCAGAGAAGTTTTCAGTTTGGCCGATAGCATATGGTGGGAAAACTTCAAGAGGATGGTGGGATACCTAAATATAATCCTATTGAAATACAATTTTATCAGAAGTTTCTCTAAGAGGTAGAACAGATTCAGGACTAAGACAAGCAGGTTTGCCAATGTAAGGGCATCTGATGCACCCTAACTGACATTGTTATCAAACATTTCTCTACTATGTTATCAAAATAATTGTTCAATGTACAGCTTTACCATTTGCTAATATTTATTATCATTGTAATGATAACGTAGAATCACTCTTCAATTTTCTCTTGATTCTAAAAGCATGATGTCACAGTTTTCTGATGTGTTTGCACTATAAATTACGTGTTTCATTTTCTAAAGAAACAAAACAATACTTGGGTCAAACAAAATAGCATTGTAAAAGCCTATCTGACATAACTAAGACTTAATCAAAACAGTTTAGCAGTTTGTTTGACCAAATCCCTCATGATGTCACGGATGAAGAAGAAAAGTTCGGAAGACCATTTTATGTAATTATTACTATGATAATAACTTATACTACGATAATCATGATTATAACTATTACTACTATAAATATGATAATAACATTACTACGATAATCATAGTAATAACTACTACTACATAATAACCATAAGGAGTCATATTTCTGTAGTCTGAAGTGATTGTTTGTTGTGGGTGAATTATGTGGTGTCAAGGGTGAAATGAGAGAGCAGAGAGAACCAGATATTTCTTTGTGGTCCCAGGTGGTATTCCATTATTACACTTCCTGGAAGTAATACCCCTGTGCCACAATATTGGTGCCTTGGACTCCTTCAAAACTTTCATTACTTGCAGTCGTTTTTCATCTCAACTTTCGTCTCCTCAGGCACTACTTCTTTTACTACTCGTAGAAGATTTGAGCTGTGTGGAATCTATTTCACCTTGGATGTAATTTAGTCCAAGATTTTACCGACATGTAGAGGTCACAAGTAGGTTAACTTCATTCTGTACACAGTATACAGTTAGATTCACCAAATATGGTCGACTCTAGACAGCTGTAGCAACCTGTTCCTGGCTGTATCTATAATTGGCTAAAACCAGCCGCTTCTGTCTACTCCTAGTTTATAGTTGGCTTACACCAAAAAATATTAACCTTTTGTGTGAAATTTATCTGATATGGTACTTTTAGATCTGGCTTTGAGTAGCCAGCTATAGCCAGACTAAAGTTCAGTTTAGTGGCAGGTAGCATCGTATAGCAGAAGTTGTCTATCTTTGTCTATTTTTAATTTGACAGGCCGTTTTTAATTAATTTAAAACTAACTGTACATGTACTTTATGGCCATGCAGCATACAGTTATAACACCTAATATTGCAGGGGCTCAAGTTAACCCAGGAAAGTACAACCCCTGCATCTTTCTGCTCTTCTTTTTTATGATTAATTTATAGAAATATATCCTATAGAGATGGTTATTGCAGACTCACAACTTTATTATGACCATGAAAAACTTCATTGGATTAGCATTGTAACTGAAACCGGAGTGTTCTGCTAAATGTGACAATGATCCTCTGAAGGTCCCAGGTTTGAGTCCAGGCCTTTGCGTTAGGTTGGTGATGCCTCGAAATTTTGTATTGTATTGTGTCTATGCTGATACAGTTAAAGACCCCACCCGTGAGGTGAATATGTAACATGATGCAGATATCTATTCTAATCATATCGTCATTAGTGTTGCATTGGGAGACAAAGAAATAAATAATATACTTATAATCTTTATAATTTAATACTCATTTACTGCATTTTATGAGTCTGAATTTACTGGGTGCGGCCTAAAAGCTTGGACCAGGCATCTCCTCTTTCGTGATAGCTCCAGGTTACTAAATTTGCCCTATTTGTGGGGGCAAAGGTCAAGACAGGTGTTTCTTACACAGTTGTATTGCAAAGGCCGAGGCGAAAATTACCTAAAGGTATGCAGCTGTGGTATGAAAAGTTTGCATGTGCTATATTTAGATCCTTATCATCTATCATTCTTGAGGAAACAAGAAAATGTAATCATAAAGATATTGTAGGACTATAATTACTTTTGTGTGTATGGTTGCAGCTGCATGCGCTCTCTGTCAATTGAGGTAATAATAAAAAAGGTAGCAGTAGCTGCTGGTGCAAGTTTTTATGCCGCACCCTGTACAAACAAGAGATTAGTTCCTTAAATCAATGTAGGTTAACAAACCTAATGAAAATGTTATGTATATCAAAAAAATCGTGAAACTAGCTTTCTGGTGCCTTTTTGTATCAATATTAGGTAGAATAACAAAACTGTTATATGTATAGATGCCTCTTGATCATGGTAGTGGCCTAGCATGGCATAATTGTTGTGTTGCTACGTCATCGTTTTGTGGGGGAATTCTGTGACCTATATTTAACTTCAGGGGATCCTGGTACGGTTTCCCCTTGTGAATTTTTTAATTATAAGATTGACAAGAATGGTTAATAATTTACTATTTGTTTGTTACATTATGTAATTCCTATCCAGAACATATGTGTTAACGAGATCAATCTGTGTTTGGAAATATTAGAAGACTCAATTGCGGACTGTGATGTAAGATTTGCGCTCAAGAACTTATTTAATAATTATATCCTATAGAGACATTCTGTTAAATAAACAGGAGATTCAAGACATCAAAGTCAATTTGACCACGGGGTAAATCTTCCTTGTTTTTATGTATACACTTGTTTTTAGCTTTCTGTTTTATAGTACATTTTTGTACAGACAAAGATTATTTATTATAAGGGGTCCTGAAGGGAGTTACAAGTGTAGTTCGGTTTTCTCTTGCCAGATTTGATGATAGCCAGCAAATAATGGATTTTCACGGAAGGTTCTATAACAAGGTGGCTATTACAGAATACTGCAATTTTATTGGCTGAAAAAGTTCCCGCCATTGACTGTGATTGGCTGAAGAAAAAGTGCATCCTAGCAGCAGTATTTTTAGTCCATTTTAATGTATATTTGACATCTTATCATTCAATTGATTTTTGTTATTTCACTGAGAAAGTTATATCCCTTGAATAGATTGGTTGTGATCCTTTATATCTATAAAGCAAAATGATTAATAAGAGGAGAAGAAAGACTTCTGTAATGCTGAATTCAGGGCTGCTTAGTGAAAAGACGCTATTACAAAGTTATCATGCATTATGCAATTAATAAACATATTATCCATTTACATTTACATGAAATTATGATAAATGAAACAACATTCAATAATCAAGATACCAACATTTAATATGTTAAAAACAAGAACGATCTCTTTAAAAAAGATAGTGCAGTTGTAAAAACTAAGCCAAAGCAGCAGGGGGAAAATTTATTATATTAATTATGGGTACTTGATAAATACGAGAATGGTGACAGAATGTCCGTATTTATTCTATGCATTTAGTGCAGCAATATCATATTATCATAATTATGACGCTCGGTGTTAATGGTGTTCTATGCTAGTATGAAAACCAGCGTCATTTATATTACGTTATTTATTTACGCATTTATTGTGACATTAACTTGATGTCAACTACGATTGCTGTTTCTGGTTCCACTTGTCAGTGAGTGAGCTGCGTTTGTTGATCGAACAGTCATAATTACGCACATACAGATATAAGATATGGTCGAATCTAGACAGCTGTAGCAACCTATTTCTGGCTGTAGCTGTAACTGGCTAAAGCTAGCCGCTTCTAACTACTCCTAGCTTATAGACGGCTTACTGAAAAAAATATAAATCTTGGCAAATGTAAGAAATTTAATATATCATAAATATGTAGTTTAAGGTCCAGCTTTGAGTGGCCAGCTATAGCCAGACTAAATTTCCGTTTATTGGCAGGTAGCGTCATATAGCGGAAGTGGTCTAGCTTTGTCAAGATTCTATTTGCCAGGCTGTTTTTAAGTAATTGCCAAATTTGAATTGACATAAAATATCCACACAAAAAAAAAATGAACTGTAGAAAAAATAACTATATATATTAGTCGCAGAACCTCCAGTATTTATTGTTTTGTTTGTTATCTTCTACAGATTAAACTGAAATTGTACCATGTCACGGATAATGATAACTTTCCTATAATATATATGGGGCAATTGTTTTTAGCGTTCCATAGTTATGCATATACAATGATCAGTGGCGTTTTTGTTTCAGACTGCTTCTTGCTGCTTCTGCACATTCTTGTCCTGTATTGTCTTGTTCTGTATTGTCCTGTTTTGTCTTGTGCTGTTGTTCTGTTGTCTCATTGTGCTGATTTCTATGGCTGCAGTTCTGGCGTCAGATTGCTTTTGTGACCTGCGTACCACACAAGAACTGCAGCTGTTTGCCCTAATCTTGCAGCCCTGCAGCTTGTCCAATGTTCTGCAGGACCTGCAGCACTTTGAAAGTGCTTCTATTTTTAGCTCAGGATCCATCGATCTTTGCAGGGTGTCGGGCCATCCTCCAGATCAATACACTCAATAGTACAGGAAACCACTCTCCGCTAAACTCGAAAGCATTTGAGCTCATGGGGTCCTGAGGGTGACAGTTTGACAACCCCCGCTTACAGGGTCAATCTGTCCTGAAAACTACCCCCCATCAGTTACCCCTGAGCTGTGAGCTTTATGTCGTGTGGCGAAGCTGTTTCTGGGGGCGATAGGACTCAGTGGTAACATAAATGTGATCTGATTTAGGTATTACATTTTTGACGAGTAGACCTATCTTTGTTGCTAGTTGTAAAATACAATTTTAAGGTTCATTGACAGGTTACAGCAAGAAATGAATACACACTGAAGATTATTCCGAGAAAATTCTTGGACCCTGGGAATGACAAAATTGTTTATGGTTTGTGTGAGAAATAGCATCCATGAGCGGCACAGCAGTGTCTTTGAATACACAGCCCCAGTTTTCATCACATTCATACGTCATCATATTGTATTTTTTATGTGCTTTGCTTTTGTAGTAGTAGTTTTTTCTTTCTTGTTTATTGACATGATGTGAGGATTGGTGAAATAAATGAAACTGAAAAACGGTGACACGTGTGCATGAAATAGCCTTAGTCAACATCTCAAGTTTCTTGTGCAGCTGTAATTCATCGAACTTTAGCTTCGTAAAATCTTAAAGAGGATAGCATTCTGGATGTTTTGCCTTATATGGCAACACGACCTTCTTTGTATCTATGTGACGTCACAGTTGACGCCCGGAACCTTCGCTATTCCATGGCTGTTGGTGTGGAAGGTTCTACCTCTTAAAATGTCCATGTTCCGGATGTTCAGAAACTTGACACTACTTTTAAATGTATTTTGCTTCCAAAATATGCGCTATGTACAGTTATACAAGCTTAGCATACTCATATATCATATATATATACAGGAGGATAACAAAAAAAATCGACTTCATTACTTTAGATTTGGCAGCACTTGTTAAGTTTACAGAGGTCTGTTTGTTGCATGCATTAAAGGTGCACTGTCTGTCAAATTTGCACATTAAAATAATGATATAAATAAATACTGCCTTCTTGTCTCATGATATTTTTCACCATTACATACCAACTTTAGCACAACGATGTAGTTTTAATTTACAATAAATGATATAAATATTAGTTTTTCATGCCATTAAAAACTCAATATGTAAACAAACCCAGTGATGACGTCACAATACTGAACAATGGTGATGATGTCATTTCCATTTTGTTTCCAATGTTTTGGTCTGGATTTTCTCCTAATGTATAATTTATTTTTAAGTAATTAATGTCTTATAAAATCATTAATTCACACAAATTTAGTGTGCCTTGATTAATAAAGGTAATTTTCAACTGTTTGATAGCATCTTAGAAAATTGCAAATTTGACAGACAGTGCAACTTTAAGCGAAATAAATTTGAAAATCAAAAGGTGTTACAAATGATGATAGAATGGCATTAGTGTGTGTGATGAACAAATGTTTACAGTATTGTCATCACAGTGGCAACGAGTAATATAACCTTATTTATACTCCACCACGTGACCTTTTCTATTGTTCTTTTGAAAGATATAACCAACGCAAATGTTAGTTAACTCCCTCCTGAGTGCAAACTGAACTGTTATGCGTAATAAAGGCATTAAAACAAAACAAACAATCAAACAAATTAGTAAATATGCCTTATGGAGTATGAGTTAGTTGTATCCCTCATACCCGGGAGTTAATTATTCGGGATATAACTATTACTTATTATTAGTGTGATTTGTGTAGTCACGCTGTCAAAATTTTCATGAGGGGCAAGTAGGTATCATATAATGAGGTCATTGACTTTTTATGGAGGTGTCTTTCTGAGGTAGTGGAATGCTGTAACATTGGTCTGGTATTTACATTGCTTATTGGCCAATGACAGTCCTTGATTTACATGACGTCCTCTGGAGTTTAGCTTCCAGCTCCATGAGACTGGTTTTCCAAGTCATGTTGTGCTGTTGTGTGCAGTACTGTCTTTTAACCTGCACCGGGAGCACTATCCTTTCTTCTACTGCATTGTTGCCACAAAGTAGGGAATATTCCTTTGTTATTTTTTCCTTTTTGGTGACTGCAATTCCCATGGTTACCAGTGCCCTTTAAGCTCTTTTTATGTCACCGAAGAACAGAAGCTTTTTTTTAGTTCCTCTTTTGTCTGTGATATAAAACGTTTTCATGACATTCTCTTTTTCTTTCTTCCTTTTCTTTGCATCTATAAAATCGGTAATCCGATGTTTTCTAAGGTTTTTCTTTCTGTCCCAAACCTTCTGTCTGTTCATGTATAGATCTGACATTTCTGTAGTTCTGTCCATTCTTAATATTGATATTAATATTGACTATTGAGGACCGGCATGTATTTCATTCTTAGGGTAGTTTGTATCTGATGAGTAATAGAGTATACTGCCATAACCTTAGCAGTGACTTTTGATAGTGTTTATGTTTTTCTTACCCGGATACTGAAGCTGGTTTTTCATCATTTAAATAGCTGTTTTCATTTGGTTTCATTGAAACTATTTGAATTTGTGCGGACATGGACCGTGCATGGTTTTCTTATTTATAACCTCTCCAGGGATACCAATAACCTTTCAATATGAAATTTTTTGCAATTATCCTTCATCATATGAACAAATATGAAATGTCAACGGATTTGGAAACATCATTTTAAAAGGTCAGCAAGCCACTAAATTATGTACTTTTAGGTTGTTGGTTAAAACTGAAATCTGCAGTTATAAGTGAAACATGTAATAAGTTCTTTGAGTAGGCTAATAGTATCTGCAAGTCTTTCGGCAAATGCAATAACCCGGATGCCAGATAGCATTCTAAATCGTTCCAATGTCGGCGCAATGTCGGCGATGTTGATACGATGTTGTAACGATGTTGTAATGACAGTGGCCTATATGGAAACGATGCTGGGTCGATTTGGAATGCTATCTGGGATAGGCATCATTCTAAACCCTCCGAATTGTCGAATCAGTACCATTACATCCTCACCTTTGCCACTGAATGACAGTCACCATGCATATCAATTGCATATATCTTGAGATTTTGCCAGTCTCAGTCTATCTAGTTGAGTCCGATTCTATCTCCTGGAACGCATGCCTATACGATTCTGGGGAAAGGAAAAGACGGGTCTGAATAGATGAATGGATAGTTAGATAGATGGATGGATGGATATATAGATGGATGGATAGATGGATAGATATGTAGACAGGTAGGTAGGTAGGTAGATAGACAGACAGATAGATAGATAGGTTGATAGATAGATGGATAGATAGATGGATAAATAGATGGATAGATAGATGGATGGATAGATAGATAGGTATATAGATAGTTAGATAGATATATGGGTAGATAGATTGATAGGTAGATAGATAGATGGGTAGATAGATGGATAGATAGATGATAGGTAGATATATGGGTAGATAGATAGATGGGTAGATAGTTGGATAGATAGATAGATGAATAAATGAATCAATCAGGAAACCGCTTATTAAGCATTTGCTGTTCTTGTGACAGAGCCTCCCAGCAGCGTCACTCTCAAGAAGTATACTTTGCTGTCAGACGTTCAAAACCAGAAATCTCAACTTACTAATTCCATTTGAACACCGACTTCTTTATCCCTGCGTGGGCGAGCAAGAGGGGCAATTAAGATAAGAGCATTACAGGTGGGACCTCTGTCTCCTTTAATGACATTTGGAACTTCTTAGACCCAGTTCCTTTGAGAATCTGGCCTTCTGAAGTGAAACGGATAGCTAAAGCCAGTGTAGTGTCTTCTATCTTATGACCCCGTGGCCTGTCTAGTCATCTGATCGCCAACATAGCCACCTAACAAAGTTATTGAGCCAGGGTGATTGGATTTGCCCCTTCACAAGTACCTTAATTACATGGCTTAAGGCTGACCTTTTGGATCTGATCTATAGCCTTATTAGAAATGCAGCCTTAATAGCTATGGGCTTGTTACAAGGAGATGTGCTGGCTTCTATAATAGGCGTCTACACTGCTATAGGTTAGGAGGTGGACCACAAAATTGTGTGAAGTCAATCGCCATTCATTTGATTTTTGCATTGCTTTGTCTCAACGCTACTGGTCTGAAGCCTATGACCTACAACAGGGGCAGTCATAATGATGAGAGGATACGCCTTGGTGTCCACACCATGTTGTACATCTGTCCCATGAGTGAGATATTTTACTTGCTCTTTAATTGTGTATTTTGTTTTTATCATCAAGTTATTTTGCAATTAATGGTAATGCCACACACCATCAAAATGCCAAACTGTCAACGCAGGGTTGTCAAAATGACCAATTACCAGAAATTGTTAATCTGATTACCTCAGAGGCTATATATGACTACCCCTTAGTCAGTTTGAGAACTCTTTTTTAAAGTGCAGTTAGTTCTAGGTAACTCTTTATTGTTTTATGTTTATGTGCGTGACATATTTCTATAGTAATGGAAATCCAGGTACTATTAGTGGAAAGATAATGGTGTTCAAAGCAAGGCATGGTTGTGTCATTAGTGTACACCTAGAAAATATGTAAAAAAAAAAGGACAGTTGCTGAGAAAAAAAGGGGGTGGGAGTGACAATTAACCTTCATGAAAGGTTTATTCAGTACACAGGGATCGTGGAAGCTGGGCTATGAAGTTAGGTAGCGTGAACTTATTCTGAACATTAAACCATCGTAACTTTAAAAATGGCATAACATGATATCTTTAGGCCTATCATTAATTGGATCGTTCCCCGTACATTTGCAGTTAGGCTTGCTGATCTTATGTTAATGTAAATATACGTCTAATTAATGTTTTATTACGTGGCTTATGAGATATTTCAGAATCCACTTTGTGGATCAGTGGTTAAAGAATTGGCCTGTTATCAATATGCCTTCACTGCTGTAGGTCCTAGGTTGGAATCCCGGCTTTGGTACTTTTCATGAGCTGGCTTCTGGTTGCGTGAGACATTAAATTGGCGGTGCCTTGTACTGTTGTGTCAGTGCTGGGACAAGTAAAAGACCCCACACATGGGATAATTTTGTAAAACGAGTTGCACTCCACCTGTATCATCACATCTTCCCTAATTTGGCGGTGCCTTGCACTCAGGGTCTATGTTGAGGCAGGTAGAAGACCCCACCCATGGGGTAGATGTGTAACATGGGTGGACTCTGTCACCTCAGTAATCAACCCTCAATAACGGCAAGAACTTGCCTTAGAGGGCTGCACCTTCCATTATCTATCTATCCAGCTATCTATCTATCTATCTATCAGCCTATCAGTGTATGCTGGCTAAGCTATATAGGGCGGGAGCCTAGCTCAGAGGTAGCGCTCTGGGCTTCCAACCGCTGGGTCCCGGGTTTGATTCCCGGTCGAGCCTAAGTTGGATGGATGGCTGTTTCGTCCTTCATCTCATTGCCATGGTCTCTGCCTGTCCTAATTAGCCCAACTGGTGCAGAAATACAGGACGTTAAGCCATAATCACACACACTGGCTAAGCTATAAGCCCGTAGCATTGATATAATGTATTATAGTACAAGGCATTGACAAATCATCTGTTACCATTTTGTTTATATTCTGAGCGGATTGCTTGTCAAAAGTAGGAAGAAAGGAAATACGGGCTTCTGGTGCTGCATGCTTTGTAAGACAAGTTGTTCGGGTTCTTGTAAGAATCTCCAAACAAATTGCTGCAGTATATGAGAGGATGAGATGGTATCAACAGCAATCTAGAAGGATTGTGAGGATATACTCTGGTGCTATCAGCAGCAGTAGCAGCAACAGCATCTGCAGATGCCGTAGCTCATTTGGGAAAAGCTTGTGACGAGTAACTGTTCAAATAATTAGTAGCAATTCGCAGTTTTTAATTATCAGTTGGAGCTCATCTCAAGAAGGTACCCTGTTGCACTTGATCACTTGGGGACTCATTTGTCCTTTACGAACTTAATAACTGGTGAGTAGACTCAAGAGCCTTCAATAAGGAGTTTAAAGACAGTGTCTAACTGTCCATGCTTAGGCAAGTACAAGTTACCACCCATCGGGCAAATGTGTAACATTGTGTGGACTCCAATCCTTATCATCACTAGCATTGAGACAATTAAGCATTGAAATATGAAGTTTTTCTTATTCCATGAAACTGGTCATTTTACGGGGATTTTCGGTGTATGTCTAGCTGTCAGAGGCAGACGTAATGATGAGATGATAAGGCTTGGAGTCCACACCATGTTACACGTTTACCCCACGGGCGTGCTATTTTCCTTGCCTCAGCATAGACACTGAGTACAAGGCACCTCCAATTTAACGTTCCATGCGATCGACATCCAGCTGGAATGTAGCTCATGAAGAGTGCCTGTGCCGGGGGTCGAACCAGTACCTTCAGCATCGCAGGCCAATATGGAATTGGCAGATGCCTTAAGTTGCCCTTAACCAAATAGGTGTAAATGGGAAGCTAGTGATGGCGATTTTTAGAGTGCTTAGCCCCCTGCAGTATAACAGTATAACTGTATAACAGGCTGTATACTCCCTATGGAGTTGAGAAAGGCTCATGCTTGAACAGGTCCACTGGCGGGTACAGTGTAGTTAAATTTAGTGTAGGTGATAGGTTGCCATGATTACCTTTACCTTTCTATACTCATACTAGACATTGAATGTGGGCTATGCTTCTAAACCCTGTATATAATCAACCTATAATATACAGTTTCCCAGATAGCATATAGCTTTGGCCAATGTTGATCCGACATGTGGCGCCGGACCGACATGGAGTTGATTGCACATGTTTTCAGGGTTAACCGTTATTAATTGTTTGTAGAAAAAGAAATGAAGATCCCTCTAAGACTAATTAGAAGTCGCTACATGGTTGTATTCTGCGTCATTTAAGCCGACTCAGTTTCAAACCATTATCAATGAGACTATACACCGCCGATCTCCGGGAATCTCCGTATTGACTCCGGCATATCTCCGGCTACATCCGGCGTCAACCGGGCATGAATATTTCGCCGCCATTAACGCCAGAGAGTACAAGGAGCAACACGGTTCCACACGAATGAACACGGTGTAAAGACAGGTGATATCCGCGAAGGCACCGTGAAAATCCGGTTCACTCCACACTCTAAATGGGACAGTCGTGTTAGCTCCGTGTTGCTCCTTGTTGAGACCGTATTGACATCGTGTACACATCGCCAAACATTTTTTTTTTGTTGACATTTAACAGCTCTTTGATCCCGGAACCCCCCGGAGGTAATAAAATGTTACTCCGGGACGCTCCGGCGTCTGATCCGGCTATGTGTGAAAGGGCCTTAAGCCGACGTGTATTTCATGTTGTTTTTCCTTTCATGCTGACCTTGTTAAGCCAACAATTAGTCACTGTTGTGTTGCATGAATCACTTTGTTATATTGTGTCATGCAAGGATGATCTGAGTGATTACATCTTGTGGCATGTCATACAGGATGTAATGGAAGATTAGATCGTCTTGATGCCTTTGCAAGCAGCCTCTTGATCCCATCTACGGATAAATTGACCGCATACAGGGATAGCATCACAGCATTATCAAATGAGCTCTTTTTGATCTAACAATATCCTGCCGATACTGTAGAATGAGAGACTGACACTGGTTTTATCAAAGTATGGTTTATTGACGTGCTACATTATCAATCAGAATGTCATTTTTGGTATCCTTTATCATGCTGTTTCGTGTTACCAAAGACTCCAAAGGCAGGGGTCTAGCTCAGAGGTAGCGCTCTGGGCTTCAAACCACTGGGTCCCAGGTTCGATTCCCGGTTGAGCCTAAGCTGTTTCCTCCTTCGTCTCATTGCCATGTTCCCTGCCTTTCCTAATTAGCCCAACTGGTGCAGAAATACAGGACGTAAAGCCCTAATCACACACACACACATCAAAGACTCCAAACTAAAGTGGACATTTTGTACTGCACCCTACTGTAAACCACTGCTCTATGGAGGTAAGAATAGATGATATTGTGCTGACGGCTTGGCTAGGAATTGCTTGACACTCCTTGTTGAGTGAAAAGGGGTCGTAGTTGAAAATATAAAATCTGAAATGTGAACAGGCATGCTGAAGTTGTGGTTTTGCCCACGAGAATAAGGTTTATTTATGGATGTGATATGTTAAGAGAGACAGCTGCTTCTGTGGTACACTTGGATAACATGAGACAAATAAGATCATAAAAATAAAGAGAAAGGGGAGAATGAATAGGAGGACCATGCTGAAATGAGTGGTGAAATGGCCAGTGGCTGGCTCTTCTGGAAATGAATGATTTGAGTCCCCGTCTGGGCACTCTACAAGGGCTTATTTCAGCAGCTGAATGTCGGTAGTATGAGATGTTAAATTTGTGGTTTTAATGCTAAACAGATAAGGCAAGTAAAAGACTCCACCCATTGAGTAAATGTTTAACCCAGATAGCATTCTAAATCGGTCCACGTCGGCGCGATGTCAGCGACGTCCAACCGATGTAGAAAGGACACTGGCCCGATTTGGACTGCTATCTGGGAACATGGGTAGGATGCCAAGTCTTATCTCATCATTACGTCTGCCTCCTGCAGTAGCATTGAGGCAATACAAAAACACAAAAAGATGCAAGTATGAAATAGAGAGGGTGAATGGACACTATTTAAGACAGACAGTGATAAGGCTTTATTTCTGAACACATGCTTGTTTTGTCCATGGTCTAGATAGCCAGAAAGACTTGGTGAACCATAGGGAGGTAAAGCGCGACAATGTCTAATTCACAAGGTAGACCAAAACCTTTCTGTCATTTGCAAGCTCATCATTGTGAGGCAGTTTGTCGGATTATTAGCAAGTGTGTGTGTGATTAGGCTTTACGTCCTGTATTTCTGCACCAGTTGGGCTAATTAGGACAGGCAGAGACCACGGCAATGAGACGAAGGATGAAACAGCCATCCAACTAAGGCTCGACCAGGAATCAAACCCAGGACCCAGTGGTTCGAAGCCCAGAGCGCTACCTCTGAGCTAGGCCCCCACCCCTCGGATTATTAGCAAGGCATACAATGAATTAACCAAAAACTACGCACATTTTCCAATAATTAACCGGAAAATGTGTGCAAACCCAATTAACTGCCCAGGTATTGGCAGTATTCTTTATGGTTTTTTCTTTGGTGTTCTTAGGAAATGAATTTTCGATTAGCCTTATCTATACTTTTGATACATATATCCTTTGATGATATTTTGCTGTCAATATATGTTTAATATATTTGTAACAGACCAGCATATGGAATTCAGCAGCAGCAGCAGCATCAGTAGAACCAGCTAGTTTCTTAGGTTTGTCACTAATTTTGTAGAGTAGGATATTCCACTAATCAGCTAATTGACAATTCCCAATTCTATATAAACTAGCATCCAGTCAACCAGCTGCAGAAACTCAATTGACCCACTACACGTGACCTAATTACCCCAACAGTTGTCATCTATGGCCTGCATGTGCTGGGTGTATACTCACTGTGGCGAACTGATGTCAAATGTCAACCAAAATTCAATACTGGAAGGTAAATTACAGGTACACCTTTTTAAAATCTCATCAAAAACGAAGGTCTTACGTTATTGCTTATTTTGACACATCTTCATGTCCGTTCTCCCAACCATTACTGGTAGAAAATGTGTTTCTGTTTTGTGAGTGGGGCAGTGTGGTATTCTAAACTAGCATCCGGTCAACCAGCTGCAGAAACTCAATTGACCCACTACACTTGACCTTTCTTAGGTAACGTTCTTGTGGAAAATTTATATATATATAGATATATATTAAAGATATATATATATATATATATATATATACAAGCATTCAATGTGATATGTGGATACTATCTTTGGCACCATTCAGAGTACATATTTATGTATTCATACTCTTTGATGGGTGCAAATCCTGGGGTTGATGGAGGGATCCTCCCCCCTCCCCCATAAGATTACATGTTCTTCATATTTTAATATTCTTAAATATTCACTTTTTTGTGGCTCTTATCTGATCAGAAATCTTCGCCACTGTGTAGTTACTTGATCAATTGCTCAGGTCATTTGACAGATCGATCAAGCAAATATTATACATAGTGCACGTAAAAGTTTTTTTTCTCATATATAAATGATTGTCCTGTCATATTCACCATGACAGGAAAGTATGAAATAGCCAGAAATCGGCCAAGTTTAGTTTAGCCCACTTTGCAATATTGTGTTACGCTAGGCTGATCTGAGTGATTACATCTTGTGGCATGTCATACAGGATGTAATGGAAGATTAGATCGTCTTGATGACTTTGCAAAGCAGCCTCTTGATCCCATCCAGGGATAAATTGAGTGTACAGTTTGCTGTGACACTCATAAATACCATGGATATAATGAGAGACAGATTGATGTCATGGCCTAGTGGTGAAGATGCGAGGTAGTAGGACCTCTTGAAAACCGTTGCTCAATGTAGATGAAAGTACAGTTGCATCTACAGTGCCTGACGTCGAAGTTGTGGCCGACACCAGATTTCTGGATGTCAATATTAGTGACGTTCAGGGGCGGATCCAGAACATTCTGACGGAGAAAGGTTTAGGAATAGATTGATATCTATCACCCTGTTTATTCACAATGTTTGGATCCACCCCTGGATGTCAGAATTAAAGGCCACAACTTCAGTGTCTGCCACAACGTCGCCGTTGGGCATCCCGGACATGACCCGATGCCATTGAAGCACATTGAATTCACGTTTGGGGCTAAAAAAAAAAAGTGGCTATCGAAGTCATGCTGATGTTTTATTCAAACGGTTATTTTTACTTAAGATTTATGATCAATGTGCACTGCATGTCCATTGACTGATTATTTTGTTACAAGCATGAAAATCAATTGTAACCAGACTTTTTTTGGATAGGTTTGAGTGATGATTACTTTCATGAATAGAGCAAGAGAGAATTGTTGAGTGCCTGGTGTGAGGCATGAGTTCGCAAGACAATCTACAGGTTCCCTATTAATTTTGATAATATGCCAATTGATATTCAGGACAAACTTTATACTCACTCCATATATAGTTTTAAAATTTACATGAAGAAAAAAGCTTATTGACAGTTATTTAAGCGAATGTAACATTTCAGACTGTTTTGTGTGTCATAACTTGTAGTGTCTTATTGTATAATTATACTTATTTTAATTAGTTAATCGAAGAAAGCTTTCTGTAATAACACTCCATATACTTCATTGTGAACATGGACTCAAAGCGCTGACATCATTGTAATTTTCTACGGTTAGTGTTGGTTTGTAGGTGGCCCCTTGGCAGCGATGACATGATCATTTTAGAGGAGTCACCCTGCTCAATATTTTATAAAATGAAAATTTCTGTATTTTTAACATGTTTTGTAATAATAGTGGGAATATATAAATGAATCCGAATCTGTATCTGAATCTGAGCACGTACAGCCAATTTGTGACGTACGTGGTCATACGTAGGTCTTATATGTGATGGTGTGAACACCCCTTAATAACTGAAATTCAGTTGTGCACCTAAAGACACTCATTTTAATGAAATTGCTAATAGCCCAGAAATTGCCGTAGTTGTAATGATAATAGACTAATCGCACTCGGAGCAAAGACTCGCCAATTATCAACTGGTATTTCAAGGGAAAATAACTAACAATTTTCTATACATTTATCTACACAGTAATGTAATTGAAGCATCTGCCTTTTAGCCTTTTGGAGTTACAGTAAATAACTCACAGCTGTACTCATTAATTGGCTTTTCCAGTAATCATCTGAATAATTATTATGACGAGGTGAATTATCCGAAACTGTGTTAATTGGTGCCTGTAAGCAATTTTAAGGTATCATTCACCTTTTTGTGACTGAATTATTCCATCTTACAAAAACAACATGTGGATAACTAATGCATTTGTTAATGAATGAAGTAATGTCACATTTTATCATATTAGTTTCCTAAATCATAATTTTTATTGATTATAGTGGGGTGGGGTCCTAGCTCAGTGGTAGCGCACTGGGCTTCCTACCACTGGGTCCCATGTTCCTGGTCGAGCCTATGTTGGATGGCTGTTTCATCCTTCATCTCATTGCCATGGTCCCTGCCTGTCCTAATTAGCCCATCAGGTGCAGAAATACAGGACGTAAAGCCCTAATCACCCTAATTACCATATTGATCATAGTGATCATGCATATGACGTGTACATGTATGTCCCATACTATACAGTGTTTTTAGTACATCTGCACACAGCAGAATCACACCAGATTAAGTAGCACTGATAATCACATGAATTAATTCATTTAATGCATGTGTAGGACCTGCCATGCTGACGCAGATAGCATTCCAAATCGTCTCACCTTGGCACGATGTCGGCGATGTCAATTCGATGTTGAACTGACGGCGACCAACATAGAAACGACGCTGGCCCGATTTAGAATGCTATCTGGGTTAATGCAGCGGTAATTAAAATGTATGCCTTTGATTAATTGTTAGGGAATCCCACCGGTTTAAAACTAAAAGAATTTCCACAAACCCAAAAATGTTCATTTTAAACCAAGGAACATTCTGCTTAAACAGATGTCTTTATAACCCTCATAATCCTATCCTTGGAGTGTGAAGTTATGAGGCCTTTGTGGTTCCAACATTTTGCTCAGCTGGTTCCAACATTTTGCTCTGCTGCCTTAGCTGTTTCAGCTGTTAGTTTGGGTTGGTTTATCCAACATTTGGACATGTGGCTTATTTCGGTAATTAGTGTCCAGTGGAAAATTGTGGCATGATAGTTCAGGTGCTGCTGGTGAATGATATCGAACGAGCAGGGGTTGTTTCAAGTCTTGCATCTTTTGTGTCAGAGACACTTTTCGAAACTGTTCAGAGTGCCTGTTCAGACACAAAAGGCAGACGTAATGATGAGATAATACGAAGGACCATGTGCCTATTGCAACTGGCGACATTTATCAGTTTCTTGGACCTCATTTTTATAGTGGGGAATGATACAAATAAACTATTCTAGCTCGAAGTGTCCATGCTGAGGCAAGTAATAACATGGATGGACTCCTCTCTCTCTCACCTCATTAATCAACCCTCAATAGTGGCAAGAACTTGCCTTAGAGAGCTGCATTTTCCATACTAACTATCTATCTATCTATCTATCTATCTATCTAGCTACGTAAAGCATCTAACAATGAATTTCATTATGCTAAACATCTATCGAAATGTTGTGGCTTTAAAAGGAGTGGCCATATTAATGAGGTGATCTTACTGTGAGGTTCTTCAGAACTGACCATACAGCGCCAGTTACGAAAATGAAGACTCCCAAGTATCTATTTTTTTTTTGCTAAGATGCAGACCTTTTCTGCACCGTTTATCTTAACAGATGCCGGGTTTATTGACACTTTAGGATCGCTAGATCAGATCAGGGGTCACTCAGGCCCTTATCTGCTCAGCGTGAATTTCTCTTTGGCTCAGAAACCAATCACAGAATCCTTTGAAGGCAGAAAGGAAGAGGGAGCGGGAAGGAGGTTGGAACATTTTTTAGTCTGAATGGACCTAATGTGGACCACCAGTCTGCTAATCCTTCTTATGTAAAATGCTCCTAAAATGATCTTTACAAGTTGGAAGTTTAACAAATATTTGGAGATGGTTCTTAAGATACTCAAAATTGTGTATTATGTGCTATTTTGAAGTATCAACTTTCAATAACTATTATAACAGTGTATTTATGCTCGTTTACCAGTTATTTGTCTTACTGTACCGTATGACCCTAAACTTTACTCAAGGGGCTTTCACACTATCACGTATAAGATCTACGTATGACCACGTACATAAATAATTGGCTATACGTGCTCACTCGTGGCACTGTTAATCACATATAAATTATTTCCATGATCGGTAGTTGTAGATTGTTCGCCAAACGTCCGTCACTAAGCATCCATGGGCATCCGTGAGGCATTCATAGATCACTTGTAGATCGCACGCAGATCGCTCATAGATCTTCGTAGATCGCCCGTGCGAGTGTATACGAATGGACAATGGCTACGTATGGTCATATATGTACGTAGAACGCTCGCGGACTGACCCCCGAGCAAGTTACGTAATTAATGTAAACAATTCACTTGTAAAACGTCCGCCAAAGCTTTAAACATGTTTAAAAATTTTTGCCTTTTCCTCTATGTCTGTGATTGGTCAAGCGCAACCAGGAGTGATCTACGACTTAGCACGAGTATACGGAAAACGCTCGGGGGGTGAATCACGTATGGACAAGGATGAACAAGAGTAAAAAATAAATTCCATCCGCTGTCATACGTAGGTCTTATCCATGATAATGTGAACGCCCCTTCAAGAGGACGTCATGCGAATCCAGGACCCCCATTGGTTAAAGCAGTGCCCTAAAGGGCCCTTCACACTTAGCCAGATCAGACGCCGGATTGTCCAGGAGTATAGCTCCGGCAAACTCCGGTAATAGCGTCTAGACCTCGTGTTTATTTCCGGGATTGTCCGTCATTGTCTGTCATTGTCCGGGGCGATCCGGGACCACCTTGGGACTCCGGGGAAAAAAATTAAACATGTTTAATTTTTCATGCCGGAGGTCCCGGAGTATTTAATCCGTGTTGATCCGTGTAGACTCCCAGTAGACTCCGCCGATCTCCGGGAATCTCCGTATTGACTCGGGCATACTTTGTGGTATCTTCGGCTACGTCCGGCGTCAACCAGGCATGAATGATTCGCCGCCATTAACGCCGGAGAGTACAAGGACCAACACGGTTCCACACAAATAAACACGGTGTAAAGACCGGTTATATCCTTGAAAGCACCGTGTAAAATCTGGTTCACTCCGCACTCTTCCGGGACAGTCGTGTTACCTCCTTGTTGAGACCGTATTGACATCGTGTACACATCGCCAAACATTTATTTTTTGTTGACATTTAACAGCTCTTTGATCCCCCCCCCCCCCCCCCAGTGAATAACATTTTACTCCTGGACACTCCGGCGTCTGATCCGGCTATGTGTGAAGGGGCCTTTAGCCAATGATATCGTCGTTGGGAATCCTGACGTCATCTGAAGTTAAGTTTCCAAGTGTACGGATTCTCCTGGAGCACTTCTTATGCAACAAACATATCAGATTTCATCACCTACTGCCTGTCTTACTTTTGGAACGTACTTCTTGAATCACAACAACAAGTGCAGAAGAAATGTTAATCAAAGGTGGAACTCACCAGGGAGTAGATTGTTTTGATGGTCTCAGAACATAATAATTATATAGCTGTGGGCTTACATACAATAACAATGTCTCGGGGAGTCCGCACAACACTGAAATCTTTATGGCGTGTGCAAGATGACTAACAGGTCAGTAAGCCTTATTAATTTAAGGTTTGTGTCAGATATTTCATGTCCATAATGACTGATTGCTTAGTCAAGAATATGTCATCTTAGTAGATAGATAGATAGATAGATAGTCATCTAAGTTGATAGATAGATAGATATATAGATAGATATATAGATAGAAAGATAGATAGATAGATAGAAAGATAGAAAGATATATAGAAAGATAGAAAGATATATGGAAAGATAGATATATAGATAGGTATGGAAAGTGCAGCCCTCTAAGGCAAATTCTGGCCGCTATCGAGGGTTGACTAAAACTGACTACTCTGTCAGATAAGATGAGGATGACTAATTCATCAGCAATATGGCTATGAGGGTTGGGGGGGGGGGGGGGTTACAATTATTTTGGAAGTCAATTTGTCTCTTCAGTATGTCAACAGAGATTCGAACCTTGCCTCTGGAGGTAAGCTTTTGGTCTTTGTATAAATGGCCAAATGTGCCACGTTCCAATCCATGGGTTTTGCATATGAATTCCATGCTTTATATATGCATGATATACGCATGGCTCGTTTTCTTGCAGTTTGCGCATGGTATTTCAAGGTGTGGATTACGCACCTGGCACAATTGCCCATATACGGAGAGGTGTTTTTACCAGGTAGAAATCATGTTAAAATGCAACGTCAAATTTATATGACAAACCTACATCATACACCCTTTTATTTCATATCTCAGATTAATATCTGAGTTATAACAGTGTTGTAATGCAAAACTTTATATAATATAACATTACTTTAACAACAACTTGACTTTTCTGCCATGCAATGCATTAGCCATCATTTCGGCCTGTCTCTCCAGCCCCCAGCTGCCCCGCTAATTGATTTCACATGCTCATGGCTCCCTGCGCCCCAAATGACCATTTGCCAACCTAGCAGAGTGTGTTGGCTAATAGCTGTTTGTCTGGAGCCAACCTTGGCCAACCTTAACTTCTGTTGGTCGTGGTGTTTTGGTAATGATGTTGCACCTGTGCATGTTTACTGTCAATAACACTCAACCGTGTTGTGAAAAACAACTGCAACAATAATATTTACCAAATTTCTGGTAATTTGTTTTTCGTAAGGTGCAAAAATATGACAACAATTATTTTAGTTAGGTGCGAAAATTATATGACGACCAAGTTTTATGTGACCGTTTTCTGTGAAACTTTGAAGGTGTATATTTGATAGAACATATGTCAGCATTTATGTAATTGAAATAAAGTTATATTATATAAAGTTTTGCATTTCAATATATGTTATAACCCAGATTTTATTATAAGATATGAATTAAAATTATATGTGATGTAGGTTAATTATATAAATTTGAAAAAGCATTATAAAATGATTTCTATCTGATAAAAACACTTCTCTTTAGTGATTGATCAAATTTCTTTTTTTCAATAGTATTTTTTTATTTCTTTTTTTTTCGCTTTGTCATCATTATGACCATTTGTCATTGATCGCAGCTTGAAGCAACCATGTAATTATCATGTAAAATACAGCAAACGATCTATCACAATTAACACAGTTGTCAATATCAATCAGAAAGTTTGATTTATTGCTATAACCATTATACACTGCAATTTATTAAAAACCCCTATAATGATATGTAGCTTCTTAGCACGACAGCAACGAAATGATACTTACAAACTCTATCTTTGTTTTCTTCTTGACATTTGACAAGACCACATTAGCTGGAAGATATTTTTCAGCAAGGGCATTAGGCTAATACTTGTAATCCCTAGCTACCATTCGACCTGCTATTCCCTAACCTTTTAGCGTAATGTCACACACATCAGATTATTGGAGGGGCTGTTCACCTCCCTCAGCACTATTCCTTAGGATAAATGTATTTGCCTGCTTGTTTCTAGGGTTTTCCTGGAACCCTCTGCTTCGGATGGTAGTTTTTAAGGGGGCATTGTTAGCCCCCAGGGCGTGCAAGAGAAGACACTGGTCTCTTGTGAACTTCAGCCCATGTCTTCAGCATCCAGCATCTCCTCTTTGTCACATCCTTGCTGCTGCAGCAGACTCCTTCTCCAGGCACGTAGTCGTGGAACTTCTCAAAAGAAAAACTTTGTCAACAACAAAACTTGGCTGCTTCTGATACTTCTGACTATGGTTACTGATCGCTTCTACAGTTACTCTACAATGGCTTGCTATGTAAAGTAGGTCCAGCAAACTGTACAATGTAGTTTGTCACTCTGACTAACGGGCAAAAAAGTCAGTCCAAGCCTCACGTATTTCCAAGTCGAAATATGGCCACTGCCCGAGTTTTTTGCCTCATGGAAACAGTAGAAGTACACAAATGCAGGCAGTGAAATTATTCAGAAATGAGACAATGGTTTAGACATATCACTCAACTAGATAAATTAATTAGCTGCACTCATGAACAGGAACGGGGACCTAGCTCAGTGGTAGTGCTCTGGGCTGTTTCATACTTCATCTCATTGTCATTGTCACTGCCTGTCCTAATTAGCCCATCAGGAGGTAATTGTTATAGTGAGGGGCTCTTATTCTAAGGTGCAGGGGTGGGGGTCTAGCTTAATGGTAGAGCACTGGGCTTCTTACCACTGGGTCCTGGGTTCGATTCCCGGTCGAGCCCAAGTTGGATGGCTGTTTCATCCTTCATCTCGTTGCCATTGTCCCTGCCTGTCCTAATTAGCCCATCAGGTGCAGAAATACAGGACGTAAAGCCCTAATCAACCTACCACCCAAGCACTCATGAACAACAAGCATATAGCAATTAATACAGACCAATTTACTTACAGCCTTACCAGTATTAGGTGACTAATTAACTAATCTAAAATGAACACACCCAAATTAGGCCGTTTAATATGTAATATTATACCTGTAAACCAGCCAATGGGCCATAAGATACACTACTGGTAGGCAGACTTTTTAGAGCTTTATTCATCACCATAATTAACATATCATCATTATCATTAACATCATCAAGAGAAAAACAAAAAAGAAGAGCAGGTAGCATGGTGATGGGCCCCAACTTGACAAAATAATTGTCGCTTTTGAGGAGCCCTAATTAATACCATTAATTTGGAGACCCTCCACTCCTCCATGTCACCCCAGACAGAACATCACCTTGATATTTTTTCATATCATAGTATATTACAGTAGGTTAATTAAAATTATACTTGTTTCCTCCTCAAAAGAGATGGTCACGTAAACATATGGTAAAATAATAGCAACAAACATGCTAGATAGTTGATTTCATATCGTGACAAACAACAATCCAGAACTTTGCATGAAGAACTATAGGAATATATTAAGTATTGTTCGACATTATTTGAGAAACCCAGAAAGCTATGTGAAAATAAAGCCTTTCTAATCCTATGTTTGGACAGCTGTTGTAAATGGAGTTTCGTGCAAATTCAGGTCTGATAACTGGAATTAAAAAGTTATTACTAAATCTAGTGTTATATCTCTGAAAAATTGAGTTCCAACAACACACACATGTCAGCAACTTTTAGAAGTTTTTGTTGTTTAAAAATTTGACTCCTTATGAGAATTGTATTTTGCTTTGACAATAATCCTTACAGCTTTCCTTTGGAGTTTGTGCAATTTATGGCTATTAGTTCCCCAGGCTAATATTCCGTCATTGAAGTATGGCATACCTAATGACTTATATAAGGTGGAGAGAATATTTTGTGGTAAAATGTGCTGAAGTTTATTCATTACTCCAACTGTCTTAGATACCTTCAAGTGAACTTTATTAATGTGACTTTTCCAGCTCAAATGCTTGTCAGGCTACTCTATGATCTATGGTTATGCCTAAAAAGTTAAATTCATCCACAAATTATATTACAGTATCATTGATTAAAAGTCTAGGTATATCAATGTTTCTTTGTGGTGTAAAAAAAAACAGCATGCCCTTTTGTTTTCTTTACATTTAGAGATAATTTATTTAACTTTAGCCAGTTTGATATATCATCCAGTTCTGATACAAATGATCTTTTGAAAGTTAGTGATAGCATTTGTATCAGACAGAATCTAAAACGTGACTGACGTCATTCTTGGACAGCGATATTGGCCCATTGTTGGAACAACGTTAGCTCCATTTGAGATGCAATATGGTATACTTTATGTGGTGCAAGTATGAACACACCATTAGATTAGAATGGCATAAAACACCAACAAATGACAAGCTTGGATTCCTTCAGAAGTAATGCATACATACATTTAGTTCCATTAAAAATGGTCTGTCATATTGAACCGAAACAAAAAAAGACCACTTCTGCTATATGCAGTTGAGAGTTGAGGTTTACGCATATGTCTATTGTACATACATATTTATTATATATGAGATAAACTTCTTACATTAACGAAGGTTTATATTTTTTCAGTGGTGGTAGGTGAAAGCCGACTATTAGCCGAGGAGTAGACAGAAGCAGTTGGATTTAGCCAGTTATAGCTACAGCCAGGCATAGGTCAATACAGCTGTCTAGAGTCAAATATTTTATGGTCTTATTTAACTAACTGTAACACTTTAAATTGCATGAGTAGATATAAGGTATCCACGTGGGTGAGGGGAGCCATGCATTGTTAATGTGACATGTGGCAAATGCTGTTAGTTTGGCCTTCATGCTGCCAAGCTCTTTGTGGTTCGGTACAATTGGTGATGTTGCTAAGAATTGGTTCCTAATTGCGCATGATTGATCTAAGGAAGGTAAAACAGTAGGGCACCGTGATGAACATCTCCAGTAAAACCCAACATATTAAGACTAAGACCCACTGATATGGATATTTCATGTGTCATTACTGTGATGGTTTCATATTTAATGTGCTGCCCAAAGTATAATCCAAAAACAGCTGGGTTGCGTACATGGCCAAATATGCCATGTGCGTTTTCCACGCGTTTGGATAAATGCATGGAAACCGAATGGTTTTCGCCTCATTTGCTAAAAACCATGCGTTTATAATGGAATATGCACGTGAAACATTTGGCCATGCAGTAGTTAAGGTATCAGCTGGTTTGTGTGAGCTTCTTGATTCAGGATAGTGTTTTTGTTAGGCCTTAAGCAGTAAAACACAATACAAGAACCAAGTAATAATGGAAAACGAGTCATACTTATGTGGTAAAACATGGTATAAGGACCCAGTTCCAATAATTCCATTTTATTGGTAAATACATCGTACCAGTGGGGTATAACACAATAGAAGAATTATGTCATAATATTTGGGTAACAGTCTTCATAAAAATGGCCCTCAGATTAAAAAAAAAAACAGAAGGCCCTCAGGTACAGAGATTTTACTGTATGGTGATCTGTAATTATTTTGTAGTAATCACACTACTTTTGGGATTTGGTGTCTCATTGTAACACATGATTACAGTTGGAGAGTTCTCATCAGCACTGTCATATATTGCTGCAGTGCACTGCAGTGGGATGCTGGATGTTGCATCTTGTGACGTAGCTACAACAGCAGCAGCAGCAACTGGCAGAGCTGCTGCATCCATACTCAACGGTGATGCTGCCTGGAATCCTGCATCAATTGCTTTGGCTCTGCCAAAGAGGAGACAGGCCGGAGTAGAGATTCTCATGACTCTACACTCATAACACTTGTACAATGTGTGATTCGAATGGAGTTTATAACACCGTCACTCGTTTATTACACCTCTCGGTGATGTGATTAGCCGTCTCACTTCTCGTGGCAGGCAATGTGGTTTTACAGGTAGGAATAAGTCATTCATTTCGTTAGTAATTATATCACTCTATTATTTGGTATAGGGTGGGGGCCTAGCTCAGAGGTAGCGCTCTAAGCTTCCAACTGCTGGGTGCCGGGTTCGATTCCCGGTCGAGCCTAAGTTGAATGGCTGTTTCCTCCTTCGTCTCATTGCCATGGTGTCTGCCTGTCCTAATTAGCCCAACTGGTGCAGAAATACAGGATGTAAAGCCCTAATCACACACATACACACACATCATTTGGTATACGTATTCTTTGTTCTCCTTAATTGACATGTCATTTACTGGAATTGACGCGTATCAGTGCTGCAATGCATTATTTATTATTTAGTGTCAGCATTTTGGGCTTTTCACACATCATCTACATATTTAATTTAACTGATTATTTTCATTTTCGTATATGTCAAATGTAGACAAAATTTCTGTGTAAGACGCTTTGATTATAAAGTCCACTGAGGTCACTGGCATAGTTAAATATCATTATGTGTTAATTTGATTTATTTACCAAAATACGACACTAAAATGTTGACCCAGGAATGGTGCACCATCGTAGCGTCAGTTTAGTGTGAATTCCTATTAAATTACATTAAGTGCTTAATATTATTCCGACCATCAATTGATGACTCCATGGCCCACCAAGCATTGATTTCAGTTTTTTAGACTGCAATGAACTATCTATACATAGCCTTTATACTGGCATAATTTTAGATTGCCAAAACATCTTCTTAAACCATTACTAAAGCAAATATTATGCTGCTTTCACAAAACAGCTCCCTTTCTGGAATTTCACTAAGTACACAGAGCTTTTTATATGCTAAATTGCATTCAAATCCAGGTTGTTAAGTAAGCAAATTAGCTGGTGTAATTGCAGAAAGCACCTGATACGCCAGGTAGGTCAGTTTGCATTTTTTTTTATGTAATCCAGATCAACTAACTCATCTGGATTGACCTGGCCTGGAACCAGATATCGTAAGATCTTAGCTTTTGATAACCAAGAAGAGGGGTGGGGTATAGCTCAGTGGTAGCGCACTGGGCTTCCAACCACTAAGTCCCAGGTTCAATTCCCGGTCGAGCCTCAGTTGGATGGCTGTTTGATCCTTCATCTCATTGCCGTGGTCCCTGCCTGTCCTAATTAGCCCATCAGGTGCAGAAATACAGGACATAAAGCCCTAATCCACCACGATAACCAATAAGATTAAGTTAAAACATGACTACAAAGCCAATGTAACAGAAATTAAAATTGACGCCTGTGTATGTATTTAGTAATATGACCGTAATTACGTATAATGACTAAAGTGAAAGATGCTCTTGTGTAGGTGAATGACTTACTGCCATTTACACAGAGCTTTCTTTGCTAATTTCCACTCATATTCAGTGTTTTAAGTACAGTCCCTTGTAGAAAGGAGTTTCGGAGTCCGCGGTGGATTTTGCAAGCAAATGTGCCAACTTGACTTCTGCACAGCACATAAACGGCACATCCAAATATCACAATTGTTTTCAGATGAACAGATTAGGAAAATGATAAAAGCTGCAGGCAATCAAATATTTATATAAAATTATGAAATTATATGCATTCTAAATCCCTTTTAATCAGGCAATCTGAGTATATGGCTATGATTTGCTTTCTATTCTTATATAGCTATTGTTGAACCCAGCTTTCTTTTTGTTCAGATGAACATTTCTAATAATCATAAAGTATTTATAATGGAGAAATTTCACTCACATTACTGTCAATTTTCAGATTAACGCAGCTTCACCTCAGATACTGCTTGTAAGAAAATGCTCCTTTTATACTTCTTATAATTAGATAGTAATTTTTGGCTGTCATTTTGAAAACTTTCATATCTGATTACGCAATGACTAATCATTCAGCGATATAATCTGTTATGAGCACTGCAAATTGACCCGTGAAACAAAGATGTAAATATTGATGTATTTTCACCAATTTATTGCACCACCGAAAGTATCCCTAACTTTCAGCTGACCAGTTGATATTTCATGATTTGTTGGAATGTTAGCCAGGGCAGGTTAATTTCAGCAAATTCAGAGCTTATCCGCTTCCAGTTAAGTAACAACATGATATTTTATCTGTTAATAGCCAATAAAAATTAAGGTTAAACATGACGTACGTAGTAAGCAAATCAGACCGAAATTGAATTATTAACCAGTGCGAACGTGGCTAGTGATACGCATCACATTAGCTTGTGCAATTGCATTATTATATATAATTGTCATCGGCTTACAGCAATTATTGGCAATGAGTGTCATATTTTAGCAAATAATTATTTCGGTTCTTCAATTATATCTATTAATTATGACCTGACCTTCATTCACCTTAACACATATGCAGCGTGTGAATGTGTTGTAGGCCTACATATTGAGTTTTGAAGCAAATATTGTATTTTTTGGTATGAGTAATCTCTGCTACAAAGCATTCAATATACTGAATATGCTATTGTTGGAATCTTTGTGCTAGTGCTTATAAACATCGACAATGGGGTCTAATCAATATCACGATATAAATGGCCGTATCTTCTGTCATAGCTTTGTTAAATAGGACGAACGTAGTAATAATGTATGTTAATCTAAACCATGTGCATTGTGTGAAGGTTTTTGTAAGGTTCGAACTGACGTCATTGCTGCTATCATTTTCCTTTTTTTTTTGGGGGGAGGGGGGGGTGTGTGTGTTACCCTAAATTAAAACAACGTACTTTTGTAATGTGTGTTTGTGAAATGATATTGTTTTATAAATGCATACGTATACCTATTGGCATAAGTATGATAGGTTAACTTGGGTATACAGAAATCCATTGATATATTACAGAAAGCCCTGCATGCAATGGCGAAAACCAGTATCGACCTATAGTGCATAGAAGATAATCCCTGCAGCGTGTCATGAATCTAGGTCAGAACCACCCATGCTAAGTTCATTGACCTTTCAGTCGAATTGGTCAATAGTCGTCAGTGAACTGTTTTATAATTACCTGGTATCGTGACTGCTGTAGCATTAATTAGAATATGCATTGCTCGCCATTCATTATAATCACAATTATACTAATAATTCATTCAATGAACTCAACTGACACATCGTCTGACAATATGTTGTTCATTTGGTCAGTGAGTACAGATCACTGCCATGTATTGTGATGGCATTCAAGGGTGTGATAAAATTTAGTGTGACAAACAATAATTGACACTCTTCCGTTGTATCGATCTGTGCAGCTTTTGTGTGATGTTAACCTTTTACCGTTCATGGTCTGCCAGAGGTGTCAGTGACAGTTCTTGGTTGTTTAGCGGATCGATTTTTCCTAGAACTGCTCTACCAGCTTTCATGATTTATTCCTGGATCGGAGCTATGGGTGATGAAACATACTATTAGCGTTCCTGGTGACAGTGTTTTTGACCTGACCCTAGTGGTCAATCTCCTTAATAGGCAGTTCTTTACACATGGTGTTTCCAATGCTATGTTAGTATTATCCATCACCTAGGTTCCAACATCACTGCAAAAGCAACTCTACTTACAGTACAAGCCATATATTTTACACTAGCTAGACTAAGATATACCACACCACTATACTACTGGTCTCTATCATATTCTGGCATATTTTGTCATAAATGGCGTGGAGCAGCACACTTGTCAAGTCAAAACCCAACTTTCAACTGATAAAAACAGTTCTATGAACCAAATAACCAAAATGTTGCTATATTCTCCATTGTGATATCAGCTGCTTCTTGTGACCATAACAAGTGGCTATAATGATGAAAAATGGCAACAAATCAGCAACTTGAAGTTCATTTGTACAGAGGCGTTTGTAAGAGTCCGAAAGTTGGGTTTTGACATTTTGGTAACATTTTTATCTATTTTGTGCTTCTCCGTGACATATAATGGAAAAATAAGACCAAAACTAAGTGGACATTTATTTTGGATTATATTTTATTACCAAAGCAAACCAAATGTTTTGCTGGAGCTGGCCATTGAAAGCCATATATGGAAAAAACATGCATAATTTATTAAAATTTTTTCAATTCCGAGAAACGCCTCACGACTAGGATATTAATGGCAAGGCAATTATATGTGTAAATTGCATCTCACGTCACTTTTATACCTAAGTTATTAAATAGAGTATTTCTGCCAATATGGAGTTTCAGTAAGCCTACTAGCTATTAGGTATCTCCAGCTAGGTACGGCTAGGTTTAGCCTCCTGTAGCCTCACGTGGTTATTCCTACAAATATTTTCATTAAAAACGGCCTGTAAAATTGAATCTAGACAAAGCTAAACAACTTCTGCTATACGATGCTACCTGCCAATATAAGGAACTGTCTGGTTATAGCTGGCTATTCAAAGCCAGATCTAAAAGTACATATTTTAATATATTAGATAAATTGCTTACATTTGCCAAGGTTTATATTTTTCATTAAGCTGACAATAAGCTAGGAGTAGACAGAAGCGGCTAGCTTTAGCCAGTTACAGCTACAGCCAGGAACAAGTTGCTACAGCTGTCTAGACCAAATTTTATGATATAACTGTAGGTCGCTGATAGCTAAAGTTGATTGAACAATCTCTGTGTTTTGTTCCCCAGATATTAAATTACGGCGACTGGCCATCTATCTTAGTTGGTGCTTTGTGTGCAGATAAGGTAGCTAGACAGGAAAGATGTGTTGGTAATCATCGGTGTAGTAAATTGATGCATTATCGATTTCACCCGTTCCGAATTTGTCAGGTTAAGCTCTGCCGGAACCTGTGGTTTAGTATGGGTCAGTAGAGAGTATGAGCCAGTGCTCATGTTAGGTACAATTCTCACAGACTGCAGTTGCCCACTGGTGCAGATTACCAAATTCAATATTTTCGATGCGAGTGCACACCATCAATGTTTTAGGCAAACGACAGCCATTTATCGTGATGTCTTGCCTTGAATCGAAGCTAGGAGTGTTCAGACTAATACCTTGGTAGCTGAATACCACCAGTGGAACTAAATCCACTGCAAAAATTGACTGACATCACATTTTACCATTAAGGAAAATTACAATATCCACAATCTGAATGACTAACCATTTAGCCCAATCAGTCTATATCATATAAAGTTTATTTTTATGCGCAGTGAAAAAAAAAATCCAATTTGAAAATTAATATATACAAATAAACAATGAAACATGGCTAAGTGCTATGGTTAAAGCTAGTACTTGAACAAGTGACCAAATGAAACAAAATCATTGAGTGACTGAGAAAAAACTTAACTGGTCTGTCACTGAATGATTTTGTTTCATTTGGTCACTTGTTCAAGTACTAGCTTTAACCATAGCACTTAGCCATGTTTCATTGTTTATTTGTATATATTAATTTTCAAATTGGATTTTTTTTTTCACTGCGCATAAAAATAAACTTTAAATGATATAGACTGATTGGGCTAAATGGTTAGTCATTCCGTCAGTTAGTGTAGACAGTTCTGTCTGAACCGACGGTTAGTTTCATTAAAAACTGTCTGTCAAATTGAAGCAAATCCGGATCTAAAAATACATATTTATGACATATTAGATAAATTTCTTACTTTTACCAAGGCTTATATTTATCTGGTGATAGATGTAAGCCGACTATTAACTATAAAAGTGGACAGGAGCAGCTGGAATTAGCAGGTTTAGATCAAATTCAGGTACAGGTCGCTACAGACAGCTAGAGTCGACTTTATTTTATGAAAAACTGTAAACAACAAACTCACAACCGATTTTTACAATCTTACTTTTCTAGAGAAGTTTGTTTCTTGTAGATAAAAAAGAAGACAAGGAAAGATAGTGCTTGCGCTATGTTGTAGCCAACAAAATATCAAAAAGATTATATAAATTAGAAAGCCAATATTAAGTTAGCTAAATCATTATGAAAGAATTCATACGCGAAATCACAACTGGTTTTTTCACCGGGACCTTAACAAGTTCAATGTTTAAAACGAAGGCATAATTAAGGTAAATTTCACAAGGTATGCCATATATAGATGAATATCATCTTTGAATACTAAAATCTATACTAACTCATCAGCCATAGACCACAGCCATTTGGTAATTGGAAACAAACATCAAAGGATGCATAATATCACCCTGAAGGTATATGTAATAATATCTGATATACAATGTTATTGATTAGCAGATTAGTGAGCAATGGATACAGTTATCTATGTATATTATCTGGGTTTTGCCTGGACCATTTCTCCCTTGTACTCAGTGTCTATGCTGAGGCAAGTAAAAGATCCCACCCATGAGGTAAATGTGTAACATTGGTGGACTCCTCCTCTCTCTCACCTCGTCAATCAACCCTCAAAAGCGGCAAGAACTTGCCTTAGAGGGCTGCACCTTCCATATCTATCTATCTATGTATCTATCTATTTATCCTCAGTTTATATATTCAATTTATATTACAATCATAAATTCATTCCTTAAACATCGCACCAGCGCAACATATTAGTCATGTATAATATGCAGAGGGACTGTGTTTATATTACTGTTCATATCATGTATCTATCAAGGAAATTATTTTGCAGTTAATCAGATGATTTTAACACTTTCCTATCAAGTTACCTAGGCTACTAATTGGCAATTATCAAATTTCCATAACATATGATGACATTCCTCCAAAGGAATCTTGCATAGCTGGTTATAGTTGTTCATCATAACCATCGAGTCAACACTTACAAAACAGTATCATGCTTTTCCACTACATTCACCAGTGTTTTTACAGCCAAATTTGAAATCAACTAGAAACTAAATTCCAGATGACGTCATGTGAATCCAGGACTCCCATTGGGTAAGGAAGTCACTCAGCCAATGGGAGTCTTGGATTCACATGACGCCATCTGGATTTTAGCTTCGACATGGACCTGTTTACGCAATACCAAATTGGTATATCCGGGTAATACTACGCCAGACTGGCACATTACTAGGCCAAGATTAATACGCCCAATAAAATCTGTTTAATTGGAACTATTTCAGTGACCTGACCCATGAGTCAAAAAACGGTTTGCAGATCGGCGTTTTTGAGCTAATAGGACACCTGCTGTCCAGATGTTCCCAGTGATTTTGAAGAAAAATACCAGTCCACTTAATTGCAATGACATTAAACAACAGTCTGTAAATAATTCCATAAAGATTTGTTTGTAGTATTTTATTGTCAATTGTCATTACTGTAGGCTTTGTTTTATTCCTCCATGGATATAGCTTGGAACCCCAGAGAGTTTAATGAACTATCTCATCTAAAAAGGCTACAGCCATGTGATTGATCTTTGCATGTTGGATGGTTCCGTTTCACTCTGACAATCTGATTTGACCCCAAGGCCCCTTGCCTGCCAAACCTTTCTGTCAAGTGCAGGTGTTTCTTTCATGTAGACATCGATAAACCCCATGTTTCATGTAGTGGCATCACGCCACCTGAATCTACCAAGCATAAATGCCAAAATGGAGGCTCTTTATGTAATATACCCTTGCACTATCCTGCCATGCCCAAGCCACAAAGGGCCTCTTGACTGCTAGAGTGTGATTAAATGTTCCCAACAATGTTTTATTCGTAATCTAGCGTCATTTTACTGCCATTTCACTAACCACGTACACAGAGGTTTCTTTGCTACACTTCACTCATATCCGAGTTGATACGTAGGCAAATCAGTTGATGTAATTGGTGGAGCCCACTTGATTACGTCAGGTAGGTAAATTTGCATGTGTGCGTTGGCTTGTTTTTGTTCGATAGGCTGATCAACATGAAGTGGCTCACTGAAAGGAACCAGACATCTAATAATCTGTTTTATACTCCACCACGTGACCTTTTCTATTGTTCTCAGAGAGATATAACCAACGAAGATGTTAGTTAACTCCCTCCTGAGTGCAAACTGAACTGTTATGCGTAATGAAGACATTAAATCAAAACAAACAATCAAACAAATTAGTAAAATATGCCTAATGGAGTATAAGTTAGTTATATCCCTCGTAGTCGGGAGTTAACTAATACGTAGAGCATTCAATCAAACTGACTACATTTCACACCTGAGACTGATGTAAGTTTCCATGTGATGTCATGCTGTTCTATGAAGCTCTGGCCAATCCTCAAGTTTGTTGCCCAAATAATTCTTGATTCCAGGGAGGGTCTTAAAATCGACTGTGGACCAGAAGGTATAGCAGCAAGTTTTAATTATATCAATGTATTGCCCCCACACCCTCTCCATTAGTTTACTGCTAGCTTTAGGTACACACTTTCTTACGTCACATGGTCAGCTGTGGTGGGTTTCTTGGGCCCAGTGTAGTCAGTTTGATTGAACAAGCAGAAAAACCATGTCCACTTAAGTAAGGGAATGACGGTTTAACTATTTATAGCCAATAAAATTTAAAGGTTAAAATATGACGTACCATGTTAATTGGACTGAAATAGAATTAATCTGTGTGTTCGTGGTTAGTGAAAAATGGCAGGAAGGAGTTGATCTTTTCCTTTTATTGAGAGACGGTTGAGTCAAAAGTTCAAACCAATTATGATGATATATGATTCACTATTATCCAAAACTATCCATTGTAACCAGTTTTGTGGTTATAAAACTGCACATAATCCAGTCACTATCTTTTACACGCAATTCCTAATTACGTCCACCGAAAATCTTATTTAAACAAGAAATGTTTAACAGTTATGTTGTGATTGACGCACTCCACGTTGATTAACTCTTAAATGTGTTTAGAATTACCACAGGCACCGTCCAGGTGGCATGCTGCTATACATGTCAACACATTCTCTGCCGTGCCTGTAGCCCCTGCTGGAGGGCGCCTGTGGAATTACTGTAAATGTCTTGTTATGTCATTAGACATAATTACTGACTTCTTAAAAACGTGTCACATTACCTAATAGTGGCCGAGGCTGACTAACATGTCAGTCAAAGATGACTACATTGACTACTGTAGCTGTTACCATGCGGGGATCAGTCATTGTATATAGTCAAACGGCGAAGTTCTTGGTCGAAAACATTTTCATTGTAGAGCGCAAAAACCAAATATGATCGGAATTTGAGTCTCCTTTTACAGGACGAACGCAGCATTTGATATGACGTCAGAGCCTTCTCCACTGACAGTCAGTGACAGTGCTGACGCCCGTGAGATTATTTGACACATTTGGAAATGGAATACACGAAACATCGCTTCTCTGTGTGGTTATTAAGATTTTATGCTTAAAGTACATGTACACCGTCCCGGGTTCAATTCCCTGGCGAGCCTCAGTTGGATGGCTGTTTCACCCATGATCTCATTACCGTGGTCCCTGCCTGTCCTAATAAGCCCATCGGGTGCAGAAATACAGGTCATAAAGCCCTAACCACCCACCAACCCAGTACATGTACACCTCTAAGTAAGTAAACAATGAAAGATGTGAACTGTTCTAGGAACCATAAGTAAATTTCCATCAAGCACACGCAGGAAGCATGCAATTGTATTGTCTAGGGTAATCAAGCATAAGCTCCTAATAATCCATATGCTGTCTCTAGTGCGTGTTGCTCGTATTTCAACACGCAACTGCGTTGTTCCAATTAGGGCAAATCATGTGTCAAGTTCCACGATTAATAGGTGCCTAATGAAGTTTTGAGGGCAATGAAAAGCAATGAGCTGAAAACAGTTGAAATACTCAAAACATTGAATTGGAGCTGCACGCGTTTCTCATTAGTTATCTGGAAAACTAATGAATTTGGTGTTCATACTTGTTATCTTTGTTTGCCCTTTGTGATTCATCAGCCATACTGGCTGGTTTGGCGATGACGGCAACTCTTTTTTGATGGTGCAGGCAGGTATAATGATGAGTGGCCATGAACTTATAAATCGTTATTTGCCAAAGAAGCTCTTTCATCAGCAACATCTCAGCTTGATGTCGTTCGGATGAAAACGTTAAATTGGCGGTCCCTGTTATTCGGTGTCTATGCTGAGGCAGGTAAAAGACCCACCCATGGGGTAAATGTGGGTGGACTCTCTCTCTCAAGAAACCCTCGATAGCAGCAAAAACTTGCCTTAGAGGGCCACACTTTCCGTATCTATCTATCTATCTTATCTATCTATCTACCTATCTACCTATCTGCCTATCTTTATCAGCAATGAGGTTAAAGTTCATGGCGTCCTTTAATGTGGAATTTGTTGTGTCTGGCTTTTTTCGTGTATCATATATAATGTACAGTAAGTTTCATAAAATGTCAGCTTAGACCTACCACCACCCAAAAATGTAAGAAATGTATCTAATATATCACAAATATGGTGCTGTATGTACTTTTAGATCCGGCTTTGAGCAGCCAGCTATATCCAGACAGTTCCGTTTAGTGGGAGGTAGCATCGTATAGCAGAAGTTGTCCAGCTTTGTCTAGGTTCAATTTTACAGGCCATTTTTAATGAAACTAACTGTATTGGTGTGGTGATGTTTTTTTTGTTGTTCCTTTTGGGCTAAGACAAACTAACCAGAGGTTGGATTAATCAAATTATAGGCAGATGTAAGGATGAAATGCCACGTCATACTTTCTAGTGTAAATTATATGACTTACATCGTATGCCTTAATGCTGCAAGGTTCTATCTTTTCTCCAGTATTATCCAAATCCGAAAATAGCTCTATATAGGAATGTAACCTTGTGGCTAATACGTATGCATTGTTAGGTCATTCCATCTAGTTTATGGTGCTATTTATTAGCATTGCAGACTTCAAACGACAGATTGTGAGGTCCGAGTAAAGCCCTTGGGCCTTGAGAACTAAAAGACTTGAAAAACAAAAACATAGTATCTGTTATAGCAGCAGAATGGGAAAACTCGTAGCTTTTGGAGTTTAAAATACCTGCAGGATAATATGACGCTAAAATATTTATTTAGTCTTAAGATTTCAATAAAAAACATTGTTTTTGTGGATAACTGAGTAAACTGGTCGCTAATACACGATATTACATTAGCTCAATACAATAATGTCTCACTGCAATTATACAAGGCGCTCTGAATTTGATATTGACTCTAGCTGCGGAGGCTACAAAGGACCAGCTTTTGTGAGGAGTTACAAAAGACCCTGAGCATTTTTATAACTGAGCATCACACGCTCTCAGAGTTACAATGTAGCTCTGAGAAACCTGGCTTTTCAGAAGAGTGCTGTTATGTTCTGATAGCACTTCATGGTTAAACCCGGGAAGCTCTCTAGTTTATCACAAGTGTTTTTCACTGCATAGTGATGGCAGGTGGGTTGTGAAAAAAAAAGCATTAGTAGGTGAAGGCGGGTCAAGGTCACGGGTACCTGTTGGGTGAAAACATCGCTCTGCCAGGTGGCATGGCTCAAAGCTGTTGCTTCAAAGCAGCTCACAGAACTAAAGCTCTTCTACAGCTGTTGGAGAAGTCGTTGCTGCTATGAAAGCCTCCACTGAAACCTCACAAGCTAGCTTAATCCCAGGCCACATTTCCTAATATCTCAATGTACTCCAGGAATTTGCTACAGATTAGCCGGCCAGATTCTGAGCTGATGAAAGGCATTTTACTGCAGCTTATCCTCAAGGCTGCTTAGTCACTGTGTACATGATATTGTGACTCAGGAATCCATCCTTATATGTAAAGAAAGAAGAGAAAAACGCTTACATAAAAAGGAAGAAATGTGAAATGTATGATGGATGCAAAAGGCCTCTTACCACTGATGGAATTTCCTTGTAGTGTTGTGTTCCTTTATGCTAGAATTCATCACAGACTTCCAGAATATCTGACATTTTTAAGGCTCTTTTCTGTAATACACAGATGCTCTTGCCATTATTCATACTCCGTCATATGTGGTAGATGCATTATATTCATTGTTCATTCTTTGTGGTAATAGCTTCCAAGAAAAAGAGCATAAACACCAGGGAAATGCCCGAATGGGTCAATACGATTACCATGAAATATTTGGAAAAACTGATGTAGTTTTCCAGGCTGTTTTGACTCATCAGCCTTCTTGGAAAGGGAACATAACAACGATTTCGAAGTAGTAAACCAATTATGATATAGGATGATGTTTGCAGTCAATAACGCTTCAGGAGCAACATCTTTAAGCCATTGTGTGGTGAGCACTAGCCGTAGTCAGGCATTAAATGGCATCTTGATGGGAATCAAGAATGAGCCTGGATGAGCTCAGGTCATTGACCTGGGCTTGGACCATTCAATCAATGCCTAGGTCTGGTGAACCAGCATCTTCTAGAAATCCTAGTTTGTCTCTTTTTTCTCTCATAGATCTTTCCGATAAATGCATATACCATATACCTTATTCTTTACCTTATTAGCTTGCTTATTCGCCTTATTCTTTACCTTATTAGCTGGCTTATTAGCCTTATTCTTTACCTTTTTTTCAAGTGGATTCTGTATATGCCTAGTGCTAACTACCTTCAGTATTTTCTATGCATCTGTTACCAAAGAATTCATTAGAATATCTGAGATTGAACCAAATTTGTCAAAATCCCTTATGTCAAAGCCTTCTACATATAATATATATATATTTTTTATTTCATGCACTTTTACAGGCATACATGGATATCAAATCAAGTATTTATATAATTATATAAATATATATACAAATTAATAAGTGGTGAGCAATTTGAATAAACGTGTAATGGTGAGATACGACAATGTGGCTCTAGCTATATGCTTTGCCTCCTGGTGTTGCCCTAATATATATATATATATATATATAATTCTGTCACATTTAAATTGACTCTGATGCCTACCAGATAGCAGGCGGGTAACCCCACACCCCTACTGCCAAATTAGTAATTTCCAAGTGAGATGGCACCTGTCATATGCCTGTTATGATATCCATCCCAAAATGGATTTCTATTAGTCTGGTCTCAGGTGTTGTAACAGACCTGGCGAAGAATTATTACAGCCAGCCCTATATGGCAGCCTGTTACAGTAGAATCCCAAATTATGACCACATTTGGTAGTCACCAAAGCTGAGTTAAATGAATAAGTTAGAAGTGAGTTGGCCTTGGTACCAGAGCTTTTTGCAACGAGTTTTGTGATCTAACGAGGTGATATTAAAAGTATAGATGGCGTTGATGTGCTGTGGTCACAATTGTAGGTGTCGCTGTCCTAGAAGTGGATAGCTTCCAAAATAACCTGTCACCTAATGTTACGGGCGGGCGAATTATGTTAAACAGCTGGATAGCCAAAAAAAGATATTTCCTGGAACAATACTGCCGCTGAACAATGAACGGGACCAAACGGGCATTATGCAAACAGTTGATGTAATCAGGGACCCTCCCGTCCTCGATTTGTGGCTATGCCGAGGGAAGTACGATCCCACCATGGGGTAAATGTGTAGCATGAGATGGATTCCAAGCTTTATCATGTCCTTATTACGTCTGCCTGGCTGGCAGTAGCACCGAGACAGAAGCACTTATAGAAAGGTGGTTACATCCCAGATCACTTGACATCGTTTTTACGTCGGCCCTATGTGGGCGACGTCGGACCAACATCGGGCCAAAATTGGGCTGACGTAGCACCATTTTTCAGTCTTTCAATTTTAGGATAATCCATGTGTTGGTCAAAGCTCTCGACTGGTAGAGAAAATTGAATAGCTTTTGGACAGATGTTTCACAAAGCAAAGTTTTAAACAGAGCAATGATCTACGTCCCATGAGCACTTTATTTTGTTATTTTCAGTGCTTGCCCAACTCACTATGTAACCACTAATATGCTAGGCACCCTAATATGAAACGGCCGTATGGTTTATTTCCATTGATGGATAATATGGAAGGAAAATTCTAAATGGTTGGAATTACAACTGTGTCAATAGCATTATCAATCCAAAACTACTTAAGACAAGCTTACTAAGTTTTGAATTAGTAACTTAATGGTTTGCTTTAAGAGGCTGCAAATGTTACGTAATTATAAGGCAAATTTCTAAATTGCTACAAAGTAGTAACATGGATTTAAGAGTAGAAGGGTCTTTGGTGTTTAAAATCAATAGGACTGTCGATTTTGCATCCTAGAAAATTTTAAAAGCAGCTGTGAGATGTTGCAGAAGTTCTATAGCACTTGGCATGTACTGGTAATAGCTCCTAATGTGAAGGCATGCCCCTGTTTATTCTTGCTATTCTGATCTGGTGACCTCACTTTAGTTTAGAGTCAATACTTACTTATTATTGTTGTAATAATTCCGTAGAATAGTTTTTCAACCGTGACATCATGAGGGATTTAGTCAAACAAACTATTAACTGCTAAACTGCTTTGATTTAAGTCTTAGTTATGTCAGATAGGCTTTTACAATGCTCTCTTGTTTGGCTTGAGTATTGTTTTGTTTCTTTAGAAAATGAAACTCGTAACTCATAGTGCAAACACAGGAGAAAACTGTGAGATCATGTTCTCATAATCAAGAGAAAATTGAAGAGTGATTCTACGTAATTATTTACAACGATAATAAGTACAGTGGAAGTCTTACTTTGAGGTCATCACACTATTAAGAGCAGAATTAATACCACTTTTGAAGCATCTGTACTCACAAATTTGTAACAGGCTATTAGTCGAGGAACAATTTCCTCTAGGTTGTCAAAAAGTTCATGGAATTTGGTTGGTGGCTAGCGAAAAGGAAATTGATGGAAAATGTGTGAGATTTTATGTATTCGCTAATTTGTAGGATATTGTTAACTTTCGATGCATATCCATTTCAACGTGGGGGTTTTTTTTTTTACCAAATCAAAATCATAGATTTTATTTTAGAAGTTTGGTTGCATGTCATATGAGAATGGAATGAGATTCTTCTCACTAAAACAACGCGCCTTAAAAAAATAAAAAAAGATTAGTATTGAGTTTAACCATAAACCTCAAATTTATGAACAGCTTCAGAGAAAACTAATTGATTTTCCCTCCAATGTGACGTTGTTAGTTAGGTTTCACTGGCTTCTGTCCATGTTGAAAAAAAACAGAAAAAAAAACATCTGTGTTAGCCATTCATTTTGAAGTTGTTCTTTGCACAATTGTGATCAGGAGCTCGACCCGTGAATTTGCACAATCCGCTGCAGAAGCAATATTTTAATAATTTATGGATTTCAAATTTCAAGCTTTTGAAAAATTAAAGGTATAAAAGGAGCTAATACTGCTTTAGTTAACAGCAACAGTCGGTGTTGTTTCCCAACTTTTTTCTCCAGTGCATAGTGATCGATTATCAGCAGTATTAGTAGCTTGGTTGACTATTTGTTTATTTGTTGGAAAATTCATTCTGACGTGATATCAACACCTGTAACTGCTGTGGCAGAAAGAAATAAGATATTTTACACCCACCACCACTCCAAAAACTCGTTTTTTTTATAACATTTTTTTCCAGGGTGGCTCATTCAGAGAATCTGTTTTTCAATGAGGCCCTGGCAATCAGAAAATAATCAAAAATAGGGAATACAACAAAGACTATAGTTACAGATGGTTCCAGCCACCAAATTAAAGTATTTACATAGAAGTTAACATTAGTTTAGCTGTTTATCCACTCCTTAGTTAAAATACAAAGGTATAAATCAATAAAATCTTTTGCACACATATATACTTTTAAAAATAATTCACAGAACTAAAAGAACCTTTGACATGTTAATGAACTGACTTTATGTCCTGTATGTTTGAATTTTAAAAATCGGATGAAAACTTACACAGTTTATTATTTTTTTAAATGTATAAATAAGTCATACTGCGAGAATTGCCTGCTTCAGGCCCTGCCCACTTTCTGGCTGCCAACCAATCCCAGTGAAGCATGGCTCATGTATAACAGCTAGTCATTGTACATAGGGATTTGTACCAAGGGGTGCATAATGCTTATTTCACTGGTGAGTGGTACAATGCAATTTGTACTCCAGTCTGACTCGGATCTAATGTCTGCAACGAATGTATGTCTCAGGTCATTTCTGTTGCAATTGATGTCGAACGGTGACTGCCTAGCTTTGAAACAGCCATAGATCATTCCATACACCATTCTATACTAGGATCCCTAATAATTAGCAACAAGTCAAAGCCCTTTATTTTAGATGATACATGGCCAAATGTGCCACGTGCGTTTTCCATGAGAAGGATAAACGCATGGAAAACGCACGGTTTTTAGCTTATTATAATTAGCTAAAAACCGTGCGTTTTCCATACGTTTATTCCAATGCATGGAAAACGCACCTGGCACAATTTGCCATGTACGATAGTTGTAATTCATTCATTCCAATATTCATTCTTAGCTTTTATTTCTTGTATCGTTTTATTAAGTACCACAACCTGTAGTACGTTACGGGTTTCTTCTGAATTCAATGACTGACTGACATCTCAGCTTTTGTACTGTATTACTGTCCCTTGTGGCAGTTCATTTCTAATAGGCCTTAGCTCATATGTCATATTAAAAGGAGGATGACTAATGAAACGCCTACAGTTAGTTTCATTGAAAACGGCCTTTCAAATTAAACCTAGACACAGCTAGACAACTTGTACTATACGATGCTACCTGCCACTAAACGGAACTGTCTGGCTATATCTGGCTACTCAAAGCTGGATCTAAAAGTACATGCAGTGCAGCACCATATCAAATAAATTTCATTAATTTACCAAGAGTTAATACTTTTTTATTTTATGTAAGCTGACTATAAGCTAGGAGTAGATAGAAGCAGCGGGCTTTAGCCAGTTATGGCTACAGCCAGATATAAGGCGCTATGGCTGTCTAGAGTCGACCATATTATATGAAACTATCTGTACAATTAACTACGCTGACTAATCTGTTCAAATACCAACTGATATATAATCATGATAATATGGCTTGTACTGAGGACGGTAATTCTAGACCCAATTTTCACAATTGTCCAAGCTTTTTTAACTGCTTTTAATAGTAACAATTTTTCCCATTATTTAATGCATCTAACGTTTTTCCCTGTCTTGTCTGTTGCAGTTACACTCGGATGCTGGCCTCTTATCCCTACATCATAGTAGGGGCTGTGTCCCTCCTCGGGGTCACCTGCCTCATTGTTATTCTAGCAATGGGGGCTCTGCCGGACTTCTCTGATCCAAAGCTGGTAAGTTACTATCCCCTGGCCTTTGCTAGGATTGCACAATGCCACGGTGTAATGGCCAAATGGATGTGGCCGCTCCCTGCTCCCTCTATCCTTTCATAATTATGTGGTTGTAGAGTTTGCTAGCCTGTTCAGTAAGGCAGAGATCAGGAATACAGCGTGATTTGAATGTGTTCTTTGAATGGTCTTCCTTCCTTCCTTCCTTCCTTCCTTCCTTCCTTCCTTCCTTCCTTGTTAACAAAGATAAAATGGAATTCGAAAATTGAAAAGTTTCCTTCCTTCCTTCCTTCCTTCCTTGTTTGTTGTTTGTTTGTTTGTTTGATAAAAATGGAGTTAGAACATTGAACAATTTAAGCCCCTTCCTTCCTTCCTTCCTTCCTTCCTTCCTTCCTTCCTTCCTTCCTTCCTTCCTTCCTTCCTTCCTTCCTTCCTTCCTTCCTTCCTTCCTTCCTTCCTTCCTTCCTTCCTTGTTAACAAAGTTAAAATGGAATTCGAAAATTGAAAAGTTTCCTTCCTTCCTTCCTTCCTTCCTTGTTTGTTGTTTGTTTGTTTGATAAAAATGGAGTTAGAAAATTGAACAATTTAAGCCTTCCTTCCTTCCTTCCTTCCTTCCTTCCTTCCTTCCTTCCTTCCTTCCTTCTTCCTTCCTTCCTTCCTTCCTTCCTTCCTTCCTTCCTACCTTCTCTTATATATGTTAAACAAACGAAGATAAAATGGAATAAGAAAATTGAAAAATTTAAGTTCCATTATTTGCCACGCAGATACAATATGAATTGTGCCATAAATAGTTTCATGTAATATCTCAAAAGCACCCACTCAAGATATCAAATTACTAAAATTTTCTTTAATTCATTACTTTCTGTATGTATACATCCTGACAATTCCCATGATAGAAGTGACATTTTCTGCAGTGCATTTAAAGTGGTTTAAATGAAACCAAAGAATAATAATAGCATAATAAACTACATATTTTACAGGAACAGCATATACTGATATTGTGGTATTTTTTAGTAATTGTGGCATTATATGGCATGTAATGAGTACATTAGGCTTGTCATAATTCCAAATTCAGAAATTTTGTTGAATTGCTTTTTATCAGTTTTTGTCCATATATGCAGTCCTTATATTGTTATATTTATTTGCAATGTATCATGCATTTAGTTCTTGCGCTGTTGCATAACAAGGATAAATTACAAATCAAATCTGACTGGTCGAAGTTATAAGTTAGAATCTGTCACAACTTTTTGGAAGTGGCTGACTGAAGCCGTTCATGGTTAATATACGTTCTTTCTGGAGGCATATCTAACTGGTCCAATCTATAATTGCCATCCCCAGATATCCTGGCTAAAGGCCCTTTCACACATAGCCGGATCAGACGCCGGAGCGTCCCGGAGGACAACTCCGGAATACTCCCGCATACTCCGGGGAAAGCCGTGTAGACATCGTGTTCATGTCCGGGATTGTCCGGCATTGTCCGTCATTGTCCGGGGCGCTCCTGGACCACCTTGGGACTCCGGGGGAAAAAATTAAGCATGTTTAATTTTTCATGCCGGAGTTCCCGGAGTAATTTAATCCGTGTAGATCCGTGTAGATCCGTATAGACTCCCAATATACTCCGCCGATCTCCGGGAATCTCCGTATTGACTCCGGCATATCTCCGGCTACATCCGGGCATGAATATTTCGCCGCCATTAATGCCGGAGAGTACAAGGAGCAACACGGTTCCACGCGAATGAACACGGTGTAAAGACCAGTGATATCCGCGAAGGCACCGTGAAAATCCGGTTCACTCCGCACTCTAAACGGGACAGTCGTGTTAGCTCCTTGTTGAGACCGTATTGACATCGTGTACACATCACCAAACATTTATTTTTTGTTGACATTTAACAGCTCTTTGATCCCGGAACCCCCCGGAGGTAATAAAATGTTACTCCGGGACGCTCCGGCGTCTGATCCGGCTATGTGTGAAAGGGCCTTTAGCTTTACCCCCATGTATCAAGCTGGCTTTTGTAACTAATACAAAACACAAACTGTGGATAGGACCGTCAGGTTTATTGGCATACAATACATATGTGGCTAACATCCATTATGATATTTTGATCAGTTATAATGAGTCCTAAACTCTAGAAAATGGGAATTCCCGGATGAAATGCCTCATAAATTATCAGCAATTTATCGTGATATCTTTGTATTTCAAACGTCAGATGGGCATGTAATTCCATCAATTCAAATTTAAATTATTTCCATAATGTAGAAATTATAATTGTCCCCCTTGCCTCTTTTGTGAACTACTTTCTCGATGGGGCTAGTAACTTCCATTGTCAAGGTCATTATCATTGTCCTTGTCATCACTCTCTCATCAGCTGGTTAAGGCATCTGCCAATGCCACATTGGCCAGCTCTGCTGAAGGTCCTGGGGTCGATCCCCAGCCCGGGTACTCCTCATGAGCTACATCCCAGCAGCTGGATGTCGATCGCATGAGATGTTAAATTGGAGGTGCCTTGTACTCAGTGCCTATGCTGAGGCAAGTAAAAGATCCCAAAAAAATCTGCAGTGGCCTGTGTCTGCCAAGTTTTTTAACTTTATAATATATGTATCGAATTATTTCTTCTGCAGTTAAAGAAATGTTTTTGCAATGTACATTTCTGTATTTTTCAGGGTTTCGAACCACGAGGGACAGCGATAAGTGATCGAATGAGAAGTTTCAACAAACTTCTGGACGAAACTCACAGCGACAAAAACCAGGCGTTTAGCACATTTCGATTCAACAGTGGGAACTCACAGCATGTTGCACAGAAGCGAAAGGACCCACATATGCGCGAGAAGGATATTGATGTAAGTCTAACGTTAAATTTGGTAAAAATCATTAATGTTACAGTGCTGTGCATCAGTGAGTGAATCCCACGAAAAAGCACTATTTTGTAATCAATTTGCACTCGTATTTAGGGTTCTTAAAATCAAAAAAGTAAAACAGCATCATGAAATTTGTCAACACTGACAAATCTTGTGTATCAAACTCTCTTTCAAGATTGTCTATGTCGCTTTGCTTGTCATAAAACTACAGAAATTTTTATTTTTTTTGAGGGAGTTGACTGTTTTAGACCAATCTTTTCAACATACATACAAAAAATATTTCAGTTGCTTGTGGGTAGTTATGTATACCTAACTTTATATCGATATAAATGTTTGGGAAATATCCAGTATCCATGAAATACTGAGGTTGATTTATGCATATGGGTACTTGTAAAGTGTTTTTATTTTTCCTTATCTTGTCTGGCACTACCTTTTTCTGGTCTTATCTAACATCATCTTGTCTCATCTCATCACCTCATTGCTTATCCGCTGCTGACCCTAGCTGCTTAGGCTGTATGCTTGCAAAAGAATTGAAGAAGCTGATAATGAATGAAATATATGAAGTGCAAAAATAACTATGTAAATGGAAATGTCAAAATCACTCATCAGTTATTCGGCTTTCTCATTCTTATGTTGTATTGTGTTTTCCATAAATTCAAGTTTCACCGGCTGTCTCATTGTTATGATGTATTATGCTTTTGTGAAATTCAAGAACTTTTACGTGCCGTCTCATCCGTTGCATTCTATTTCCACATTCAGAAATTCAAGTTCCGCTAGCTGTCTCATTCTTATGTTCGTGAACAGTTGTATTCTGGCAAATTCAAGTTTTCACCAACTGGCTCATGATTACTGTGTTTCCACTCTTGTCTTTCATAGGATGATGAAACAACATCAAGAGGGAAACAACAAAGCACACAAAGTGTCCCAGGCAGACATAATGAGAATGGCAAATCTGGAGGAGGCAGAAAAGAGGTTCCGGCAAAGAGAGGTCGAGCGGAAGACCGTGGCGCTGAGAGGGGTCACCACAACGTGACCGATCCATTCTTCTGCGGTCCTCCGAGTAAGTATCTGTGTTAGGGGCTCTAATGAAATTTCTTGCCAGTGCCTTCTTGCTGAGCTGTGATGCTATGGTGCATGGTGAACTTTAGTGGAGGGGGAAAGAATTACTGTTAAACATTTGGATATTTATAACTGAAGGCAAATTAATAGGTTAAAGAAAAGCTTAAGAAATGTTTTGTTCAATGCAGCACTGATCTGCTGATGTAAGCACATACTGTCACATATTTGTGAGCTTGTAACGCTAGTTACTTGCTTAGTCGTGGGTTGTTTTTGTGGTATACGCTTTGGCCTTTTTGATGTGCCATATCGTCATTTTTTATCCCACCTTTTTATTATCTGTGGCCAGCATTGTCTTTTTTTACAAACTAAAATTATCACAATTTGTGTAGGAGTTCCGAGGCTTTGTGTAAAGATTAAAATTTCATACACATTTTATTTTATTGCCCGCTTCATGAAAATGGAAATGGTTATGTGGGCGTTCGTGTGATAAATGAAGGGATGAGGGCAGTTGTAAACACAATTTTATCAAGTTTGCTGAGATAGTGGAGTATTACAGTAATATGCTTGAAATAAATAAAATGATTGATCCTTCCAATTGATCGAAGTTTAAGGACGCGACCCTGGGGGAGTTAGCGAATAGATGTGCTCTATGCCTGAAGCAAAGAAACTACACAACAAAAAGACTACAGACTGAAGTGTGTTTATTTTGCAAGCTGTACGCCCAATGTTACTTGAGGCTGAACAAAGATACTTAAGCACCCAAGGTCTTCGAAATAACGCGCCCGATTGGCTGTGTTAAGACTTCGGCAGTTTGCGCTTAGTTAGCAAGGATTTGTTTCTTTTCGCCTGAGGATTTTAAGCACCTTTATCTTTGTGTGAAATAAGCAGTAATTTATCAAAGACATCATGTATACCCCTCTTGTGTCAAGGTTAGTTAATGACCCTTATGAATGGGTAGGGTTGAGAAGTTAGATATAAAACATACAGAAGGGGACTCATTTAACACATCAATACATAGCTGAACTATATGTATCCAACATTTTAGTTGTAATGAAACACAAGACAGTGATACTAAATAGCTGCTGCTCAAGTATTTGTTACTAGATTGAGATGATCAATATCTTATACAGTTGTAGAAACCCTCCTTTTTATATCATGATCATTATGTTATAATGTAACATAGTAGTCCTGTTCAAATAAACCTACCCGCTGCGAGACATGAATTTGGCAGACGCTGTATATCCTATAACTGTCCTAAAACATTAAACACTATGCCAAATATTTTCAAAGAAAAAATAAACACACATAGCTTCCATGGTTTTAAATTGTATGTCAAAAAGAAGACAGTTGAGGCTTATATTAAGGAAGGCGATATACCAAATTGTTACTCATGCAAATTTAATAGGCCTACAAATCAAAACGACTTGTCATAATCTTCTACATTTGCACAAATTTCCTTTGATTACATTTTCTTCCACATTAAATTTAATACATTTGTAACTGTACTCTTCCCTAAACGTGCCAGAGTGGCATCTCATTAAGCCTTTGGGAACAGTGGCTTTATTCAATAAACAATAAACAAGTTCTTCAATAAACAATAAAGTGGATAAATACTACTTGTTTTAGAGTGTGACTGTATCTGTACATGGTCAAATTTGCCACGTGCATTTTCCATGAGAAGGATAAATGCATGGAAAACGCCATGTAGGGATCAATAGTTAGAGCTTTATATCACTGCCAACAGTATTAAGACAATGGTAATGGCATGCCACATGCAAGTATTTCTGGTGGGTATTGTGTAGTAATGGACTGTTGTCTTATGTATTTCCAGGAAAAGAATATGCAAGATTGGTCTGGCAGTCAACAGACGGAAGTAGCCTGATGTCCGCCTCCCATATCCGTAACATGTGCCAGGTGGAGGAAGAGATTCTGAGGCAGAAGGAAGCGTTTACGAAGGATTGTATCGAGAGTACACACTCGAGACGATGTTGTCGAAACTGGTCGCTGGGCAACTATGTGACCCTGCTCAGCAACAAGACGTCGTGTAGCCAGATTACGGATGAAGATGTAACACGTTTGATGCACTTGTTGACTGACTGTGCTCATTATTACCACAAAATGATGCTCAAATCAGACTGCAGCCAAGCCAATGTGGAGGGGTGGGACAATTATTGCCGCGAGGTGCCTCCACAGTGCAAGACACATGACGCCATCTACCAGATATTACATTACATTACTGACATCCATTTCCTGCAAGCTAAAAAACTGCAAGACACTGTCCATTTGCAATATGCAATGACCCTAATCCCTATTGCTGCTGGCTTGGCCACCCAAAGGATATATCACAACATAAAAGACCAGAATTTAGAGCATGGCTCAACTCAAATTGTTGCCATTCATTTTGGCATCAAACAGCACTTATTTGATCAGTATTTAGTTAAGGATTCCATCTGGTTTTCCATCGCGGTCTTATTTGTGTTCACCGCCATTTGGCTGTATACGACTTCGCTGTTCCTCACCATTATGACTGTCCTGTGCATTTTTCTAGCATTGGAAATATCTTACTTTCTCTACACCTTCATATTTGAAATCAAGTTTTTCCCATTCATGAACTTATTGACTATTGTCATTATGATCGGAGTAGGCGCGGATGATATGTTTATATTCTCAAAAGTATGGACATTGGCGAAATCTGAAAAGAATGTCGGCACTTTAGAAAAAATCATTTCGGACGCCCTTCGGCATGCCAGCCTACCGATGTTAGTTACTAGCTTAACTACTGCGGCTGCGTTTTATGCCAATTATGTGACAAACATTACAGCTTTGGAATGCTTTGCAATTTATGCAGGAACTACAATTGTAGTTAATTTTGTGCTCATGGTGACTTGGTTACCAGCTGTCTTTGTTATTTACGAAAAATGGTGCACAGACTGTTTGATGTGTTGCAGCCCTGACATATACAGCCATAGCAGAGGATTATATTTTTACACTTTCAGGATTCCATACAAATTGTATTACCACATATCAGACTGTTCGAGGATTTTCTTTGAAAAACTTTTGCCATGTGCAGTGATGAGACTGAGATACTTGTGGTTGGTGCTGTTTGCATGTTTAAGCATCGGTGGAATAATTGCTACATTTTATCAGCCAAAGTTGAAATTACCAGTGTCCAATGAGTTTCAAGTATTTTCTGCAGAGCACCCGTTTGAGGTGTATGATTTAAATATCAAAGATCAGTTCTGGTTTGAGAAGGCAGCAGGTGTCGGGACCCCAACTATGCCAATGACAGTGGTTTGGGGAGTACAGGCTTTGGACAATGGGGATCATCTAAACCCATACAGCGAAGGAAGCCTGGAATTTGACGCTGAGTTTGATATGGCAAATCCAGAATCCCAAAAATGGCTTCTTGGTTTCTGTAGAAAGTTGCGGCGGACAGAAATGTACCAACTGTCGCATGGACCTCAAATTACTAACTGTTTCATTGAAAACTTTAAGCGCTTCATGGAGAGGAGATGTGAAGGTGTAAATGAAGATCTCAAGCCTTGCTGTCAAAGTTCACCATTTCCATACAGTAAAGAGGTGTTCTTAGAATGCCTTCGTGTTTATCGGCCTGTACTTGCTCGCTCGCAGGACCTGTACTTCTCAACAAGTCTGGCCGGTCCTCGATATCTTAAAGACACTGGCAAAGTTGTTGCACTTGTGGTGGAATTCAATTCTAAACAAGCCTTCTCATTCAATTACAAACAAATGAAGGATTTCTATTTGTACATGGATAAGTGGGTGAATGAACAGTTAGCTCAAGCTCCAGTGGGCATGAAAAATGGCTGGTTTATCAGTCATTTGGATTTCTATAACCTGCAGGACACCCTAGCATCAGGAACTCAAGTGGCCATTGGAGTGGCCTTAGCGGTCACTCTAGTCATGGCTTTCTTGACTACTCTCAACCTTCTCATCACAATCTACGCCATTATCACTATAGCTGGTGTTATTTTTTGTACTGTTGCAAGTCTTGTACTTATGGGCTGGCAGCTCAACATTCTGGAATCTGTCATCATCGGAATTTCGATAGGACTCTCCATTGACTTAACACTCCATTACGGCATGGCGTATCGTCTCTCCCCTGACCTGGATAGAGAAACGAGGGTCATCTGTGCCATCTCGCGAATGGGCAGCCCAGTCGCTATGGCTTCCTTGACGACCTTCATGGCTGGGGCGCTTGTCATGCCATCAACCGTTCTGGCCTACCGACAACTGGGTCTCTTCTTGATGATCCTTATGTCCATCAGTTGGCTGATGTCGACTTTCTTTTTCCCTTCTCTGCTTCGGTGCGCTGGCCCGCAAGGTGGGTTTGGTCAATACCACTGGCCGTCCTGCGACTGCTGTAGCTGTGACAGACGAGAGCATGTGGATAAGACCATCTACACAATGTCAGAGTCTACATTCTCATCTTCAAGCACTAATCATGCCAACAGCAGTGAGACACATGAGCTAGAGCCACTAACTGACAGCCACAGGCATAGAGGAAGAACAGGCAGCAGATTCAGTAATGGCGATAGCACCATTTCCAAAGACACTGTCATCAGTCTCCAGCCGAATGGGTCGCGGCCCGAGGTTCGCCTCTCTTCCAGTGAGTCTCCAGGGGACGCTCCAAGTGACAAACTGCTCTTAGGTTCTGATGAGATCATCAACAACAATCCTAAAGTCGCACTTCCCACCGATGTTTGGAAAAACCAGGAAATTGTTTGAGAACGAGTTCGATGTTAGACGTGACATCGTTTAAATAGTATTATCATAAATTTGCTATATATCAGAGTTAGGACACATGGTTAGTTTTTTTTCTTTAATGTACAGTGATCTTCGCATGATCTTCTGTCCTATTTCACACGTGTCATAAGTCACAAAAGTCTACTTTGGATTATCTGTTATATTATACCATTCTTAAATAGGGCATGTTGTAGATACTCACGACAGTAATATTTTTTTTAGTTTTTTGGTTAATTGTTTACTGTTACCTTTTATGTGATGTTGAAGATAGCAAATCTTAATCAAAAGTTAATTTTAGAGATTAAAAGGTTGTAGTAGAGATAGAGGAGCGCAAACACATTTCGATATGATTTCATTGTTAATTATGATTATGTACATTTTGAAATATGTAAGCAGTACATATGGTGCTGATACCGATTCGTACAGTGTGCTTTGTATGACAAACCTGCAGGACTTACGCTATTTTTTTTATATAAATCAAAACTTTAGGTATTTATGTAATTAGGAAATAGCAGGTACTGTTTGTAAAATTAGTATCTTTAACGCATTGAGTTTTACACTTCTGAAAGATTTTATGGGTGATTCCATATCTATAGATGTATTTCTAGCATTTTTTCATTTTCAGTGTAGCATTCAAATCAAATCATTGGTGCATGCATTGACTTGCAATCAATTTTATAGACTTGGAAACCAATCTTAATGATTGAGTGACTGCTTTAGCCATACACATCTTTGCTTTAGACAATGGGAGTCTTTTTGGCAGCTGGGTGGTCTAGTTGTAAGACTTTTACCTGCTCCTCTGAAGGACCCGGGTTTGATCCCAGGCCCGGACACTATTCATGAGCTACATAACAGCTGGATGTCGTTCGGATGAGACGTTAAATTGGTGGTTACTTATACTTAGTGTCTATGCTGAGGCATGTAAAAGATCCCATCCATGGGGTAAATATGTGTAACATGGGTCGACTCCTCCTCTCTCTCACCTCATCAATCAACCCTCGATAGCGTCAAGAACTTGCCTTAGAGGGATGCAATTTCCATATCTATCTATATCCTGGATTCATCTGGAGTTTAGCTTGGAGATCGGTTTCCAAGTCTATGAAATTGGCTGTAAGACGAGTCGTCGAACTGATTACGAGTAGTCTGATATTGTACTTTACGGTAGCCATTCTCACTTGTCATTGGTAAAATGAGTATCATATATTGCTAAATATAACCATTCTGTAATTCCGGCACTCTTATTTAGTGTTCCTGATGTTCTCGGACTAATCGTTTCTGTAAAGCGTGTATTTCCAGTAACATATAAAGGGTTTACCAGTGTTCTTACCTCAGACTTTTATATTATTTCTGCACTTGGAGAGTGTGTGTAAAAATTGCAAAAAATCTAATACTGCAGATGTAATAAGATGTTCTGTTTTATTTTCATGAGTTTTTTCCCACTTCTAATCTTAGTGTATGTGTAATTGTGAGTTGTATCGAGTTGACGGTATACAATTTTATTGTGCAAATTATATCGTTTATTTAATTCGACATTCCATGGCGTTATAAATAGTATTACTTTTTATATTAATAAATTAAATTGGTGTTAAGTCAAGTCTTTTTTGATTGACATATTGGTTGATTTAGAGAAGTCTGTTTAATTAATGTTGGTCTTACCTCATTTTATGTGTATGTAATACTTATCTTATTACAAAAAGGCTCAAGTTTTACTGCTTACAACAGTTCAGCAAATTTATACTGCTGGTATTGGTAGATGCCACGGTGTCGTGCGAAAGCTTGTTAACTCTAAAATTCAGTAAATTTTGTTACTGTCATCGATTTAACACAGCTGACCCATACACATATTTTAACTGTACAGACAATTATACATAATAATTTATAAATTGTAGACAATATTGTCCAAAATATCATTCTGCGTTAAATTAAGTAATATGACAATTCGCGATCAATTTCAATTTCAGAATTATAAATTAGTATTTCTGCGTAACTCGTCAAACTTCAATTCTATTCTGCCCGAAGTGATCAGCTTTTTTACGACACTGTATGCCAGATTAATTTATTATTATCAAGAGTGTCTTTTAGGTCTACAATGTTTTGAAAGATTTTAATATATATAATTTTATTTTTGTATTTGGGAAATGATTATTATTTTCTGTGTTCATTCTAGTACAAATGAGAGAATTTGGCACTGATATGTTAATCCGCTTTTTAGTATATAACTGTCAATTCTATCTGACTCTGAGATTCTACTGGAATTAACTTTAGAGAGAAATCAAAGTTTATTTATCAGTTTCTCTGGTACAGGATGGGAGCAAAAGTCAATGTGTATTTATTAGATATGTACCTCTGACAAAAATATATGTACAAAAATATACCTGTATTAAATGAAGATATGCCATACTCCAAGTATTTATAAGTAAATGGTTTGTATCTTATATTTTTATTCCACTTGGTAGTATTATTGATTTTCTGTGTTGTAATCAGAACTATATATTTATTAATAACTGAAATTTGTTTTAAATATTAAATTTTGTATGAAATGTGTTCTACGTTTACTTGTTATAGTATTTATGTTTTTATAGCTTAAAAGGTTACTTAAATTAAAATATATTCTTCATATTTACATCTATAAGTTTGTGTGCAATTGGATTGTTTCATGGTTTATAAATCTTTGTTATTAATATCATGGGTCTTAGAAAATTAAATCAACAAGTGCTTAATACATCCGAGAGATGCTGATCAGAGTTAGTGTTATAATAAATAATAATTGAATGAATATTCTTAAATAGCTAGGTGCAAGGAAACGGTGTTGTCGTCAAATGACTACATTGATAGTCATATATGCCTTCAGTTATTCCAAATTGATGATGACTTTTTTTGAAGTTGTAGTGTTTGTTCATGGCCAAATGTGCTACGTGCGTTTAAACCCATGGAAAACGCATGGTTTTCACCTCATATTAATTAGGCAAAAACCATGCATTTATCCTTCTAATGGAAAACGCAGGTGGCACATTTGGTAATGTATTATTCTGAATTTAGCCGCCATGTTTTTATTTATTTTTAAAATGTTAGAAATAGGAAAATATTTTAAGGTAATCCATGCATATATGATATAATTTCGCTCTATTTTAAGCTCAATGTTCATTTATTTAACTAATTGTTTATTTAAGCACTCATCTTATTTCCTTAACAAATCTTATTTCCATTCATTAACATTCCATCTATGTAAATCCTGAGAACAGCTAAAAAATTGTTTTTGCAATATTTCTAATAATTTCTGATAATTTCTCCTTTCATGCTAAGTGCAGTCTACTGTATATAAAAATATTAAAAACTGCCTGAGAACTCCAGTTCATTGATACATTCATTGTAGGAACCTTACAATCTTACATAGTGTATCAAATTAACTTTTCCAACAAATGGACTAAGTACAAACTGTATTTGGATTGTATTTTATTTCTTTATTTATTGACATTGAGCTATTTCTCTTGATATAAACAATGAAGGATTCGTATTTCTTAACCTTGAAAGTGTGATACGGTGTAAAAAAGTAACTAAAGACTTATTATAATGTATATAGAGACATTGTTCATTATGATTTAATGTGCACTTATTGTAACCATTGTACAATGCTGCTATTTTTCATGAAATAAAGTTTCAATTTAAATTATAAAACATGATGTGCATCTGTTCCTTACTTTCTATTACATGGAACTTTTACATGGCCAAATGTGCCACGTGCGTTTTCAATGCGTTTGGATAAACGCATGGAAAACGCATGGTTTTTGTCTCATTATAATTAGCTTTAAACCATGCGTTTACCATGCGTTTATCCTTCTCATGGAAAACGCACGTACGTGGCACAATTGGCCATGAACTTGCATTTTTGGGTTAATTCTCTGAGACCTAAGAATTCCCAGCAGTCCAGAAAAGTGATTTGCATTGATACGATTAATTGGTATGAGTATAACCTTGGCAAAACATATTTGCTGAAAGTATTGTAGTTACTTCGGTGAAAAGTTGTCTGTAAGCCGGCCAGGCGGGTGAAGAAAATCGACCAAATGTGAAAACATTTAGAATGGTAGATCATGGATTTTTTGATCAAATTATCAGAATATGTAGATGTATGGTACCAAAGACTATTCCTAAGATATTATAACTGAGGGGCAAGCGGTTACCATGGTAGCAATGCTTAAAATATTTTGGGCGGTTTCACCAAGTCCTATCTTTTACCGTTGTTTTATAATTTAAAAATGGTAAAATTTACAGTTTAATAATTCTGACGGAGATGCACTCCCAGACATTCTAGTTATATCACCGGGTGAAATAACATCTCTACTTAAAATTTTATAATAAAATCATGGTGCTCTCAAGAAGTGAAGCTTCTATTAAATGACAGAACAAATGCAATTGGAAGTCTGCCTGACCGTGTGACTTATATGTGTTAATTGCACTTGAGCTTTGTTGGGAGCGTGCCAAAATGGGGGCCATGGGGTAGATTGCAATTTAATGCAATCATGACAGGTGTGTCATTTTAAACGGAGAAAGAACAACTGGGCCAAACTGAACCCATCACCTTATTACCTTAAGCTGCAAAAATGGATTCACATTTCATTGATTAACTTCCGAGAACCATCAGGTCTAGTTAGGAGTTAAAAGGTGAAAATCGGGTTTCAGGTGTAAAAATAACCTCCGAATTTATCATTTATTTTTCTGTCTCGTTTATAAACCAACCAACAATCATGGTGCTCTCAAGAAATAAAGCTTCCATTCTAAAATTGGAAATGTGTTTTTCATGACATTATAAAAATCCTCCGTAATATGTAAAATAGTTGTAAATAAATTGAACTTCAAACACGAGCTACCAGCTAAGGTCTGTTAAAACAGTATTCTAATTTTCACTGGATAACAGGAGAGCTTGGCAGAAGGAACAGTGAGCTTAAAAGGGATGGCACTAATTAGAAAAGGCAACATCAACTGTTCACACGGCAGTCTCCGTCTTCTCTATTTATTCCATATATATATTCCATATATGATCCATATATTATATTCTTATATTAAGATTATGTCAAATATACCAAAAAAAAATAGCCCAAAAGCTCCCCTACAAGTCTATGGCTTTACTGGTCATTATCTTTCAAATTTGTTAAAAACTAGAACATTATATGAGCAAAAATTGCTTTGAATAATGGTTTGGTCAAACTGAAGGACATTATAAATAAAAGGCCAGTTTTTCTAAAAAAAAAAAGTGATTTCTGTGACCCCCTTTTCATTGTCTAATTTGGATTATTGTAATAAATTACAACTGTGTGTGAAGTTGTATTGTTTCATATGGCTGGAAATTATTTTATTGCAAGTAAATTGGCCTAGTACATCTAATTTAAGAAATATTAAAAAAAAAAATTCAGCGGTCCCCGCAATACATTTTAATTTATGAACCCCCCCCCCCCCTTTGAGATTCTGGATCCGCCCCTGGGTATCGAGCCACCTTAAGGTTGTCCTAATTTCGTGGTGATAATTCTCACATTAATGAATATAGGTTGTTTTAATAGAGAGAAACCTTGATTGTGTATAGATATCTGCGGTATATATTATACATCATAAAAAAAAATGTTTAGAAACTCATTCGGGTGGATCAAATAGAACATACAAGTTGAAAACTCAGTCATATGAGGGTGACTGCAATGATCACCAATTTAATATGTATACAGTGAGTCTATGTCTGTATGTCTGTCTATGTCTGTCCTTGTCTGTCTATGTCTGTCCTTGTCTGTCTATGTATGTCTATGTTTGTCTGTGTCTTTCCTTGTCTGTCTATGTCTGTCCTTGTCTGTCTATGTCTCCATGCTAATGGGTCTGAAGCTTAGTCAGCTTATATGACCAGCTGCCAGAGGCAGACGCAATGATGAGATGATAAGGCGGCTTGGAGTCCACACCATGTTACACATTTACCCTATGGGTGGGGCATTTTACTTGCACCAGCATAACACCTATAGTACCCACTCTTGGACCAATTCAGTGTTACGATCACTTCCTATAAGTGTCGATGATAATATCAGTTACAAGTTTAGCATCAGTTTTTAACATGCTTCACCAACCTTGCTGCAATATTGTGTAAGTTAAATTCTGGAATAAATAATAAATGGTGGTATATCACAAGTGCGAATTTAATCTTTATTATAGTCAGCAGTAAATCAATCTATAAAACGTTTAACCAATGAAGTCACAATTTTATAATTTTATGATAGACATTTTTTGTTTGAATAGCTTTAGAGTATAGGCTTGTTAGACATGAACTTTTACCTGTAAATGCGCACTTGCATAGCGTTAAAATCACCCCTGATGACGTCACACCGAGCAAGGACAAAGAACATATTTCTATTGATCTCACTGGTGTTGGGATATACCAGGCATCAGTGCTGTCTGTGTGTCTAACGTTTAGCCTAATCCATGTTGATTCATTAGGCTTTCTACTACAACAAACGTTTATATCAAAGTTTATATCAAAATGTAAACACAGCTTAGAGCATATCATTAATCAAAGCTTCCTAATTCTAGAGATAACAGATAGTATGCGATATATAGACATTCAGTGATTTGATACAGGAGCATTTTGGATATATTGCAATCTGGAATAACTTTCATCTAGCCCCAAATTCAGGAGACATGCCAAGACTATTGGATATTTTTCATGCTTCATTGATTATCTCAGGTTGGTACTTAATTACATAATATTTATTTAGAATCATCGTGCAAGTTATTATATATATATATATATATATTTTTTTTATTATTATTATTTTTGGAAAAAATATTGGACATGGGTAACACGCTTCGGTATAAAAACCGTTTTTCAAGCGGCCCATTTAAAGATAAGGATTAAAATAAACAATAACATAAAATCATGTAAAGTACAATTTTGCTCCAGTTTGAAGCTATCAATATCACAGTTTTTAAGCTCTCTGGCAGTAGATTCCAAGCAACTGGTGCTCAATATATAAAATACCTTTTGTACATTTAATGAATTTGCCAGACGAGTATTAATTTCATGAATGCCACATGTTAACTACATAATTGACTAGATGTTGAGAAGCATTTCCATGAATACAATTAAGCATACTAACACAGGAAATAGTCTATGCGTTCTTGTATGCTTGTCTTATCTGAAAGAGTCCTATCAGAAGTTAGAACACGACCAGAAAATTTAAAATTACATGATTTGTACTTTTCCCTTATGGAATATAAAATTCTTACAGAAACTCTTTTGAAAAGTCCAAATTCTAACATTTAAATGTCGATCATTAATTAAACATTCATTCTCAGGTTCATTGTACTGAGTGTATAATGATAGCTACAAAAGTAGCTTTGATTTCAGTGGAAACATATTTTAACATAAACTGTATTTTAAAGTTTTGGGATGACTGGTAAAGCTTAATTATGGCTTATTTCATATGGGAAAATTCCTTCTTGTAAGGTATTATCAAAAATTATATTCATACTGCGTTACAAATGCCAGGCTATATTGTGTATCACCCACCAGTGCAATTTAGCATTATGTACACCGTGGTATAGATCCCCATATATACCACGATTAGTTATTGTAAATGAGCCACGGCGCCCTCCAGTGTCAAGCAATTTTCAAGATCTGACTTACTTGTACATCTTACTTAATAACTTCATCAGTTTTTATCAAATTTTCAGAATTCAAAGGTTTTCTGAAACCAGAGATTGCCATATTTCTGAATATTATGTGTTCTTCTTGTGAATCGTAATTAATGCAAACAAATTAAAACCTTGAAATACTGGGGTTCAGGGGTACAAAACAATTACACAATGTTTACATTGTGAGACATGAGATATGTACACCCTCAAATGTTATGTACAACTTGGTTGTACATATTTTCATATCTCACATGTAACCATTGTACTACAGTTAGTTTCATAAAATATGTTCAACTCTAGACAGCCTATTCCTGGCTGTAGCTAAAGCTAGCCGCTTCTATCTACTCCTAGCTTAAAGTCGGCTTTAGTCGGCTTACACAAAAAAAAAAAAAAACCTTGGCAAATATATGAAATCAATCTGATATGATGCTTTATGTACTTTTAAATGCGGCTTTGAGTAGCCAGCTATATCCAGACAGTTCCGTTTAGTGGCAGGTAGCATCGTATGGTAGGTGTCTAGTTTTTTAACTTGGCAGTCCGTTTAATGAAACTAACTGTATAATTTTATTAAGTATCCTATTAGAAATGTCACCATGGTATCATTTTGATTGTTTTTCAGTCGCCCGAGCTGGCTGGGATGAATATGTCAAAGAATTGAACAGTCTGCAATTTCAAAACAGCTCAGCTTTCAGAAGACACATGCTGCCTATTATTTCTGTGGTAATTTATTTTAATACAAAATAATTTACTACTATTTCCTTAACTATCTGATCAATAAAAAAAATTATTTATTCAAACAAATATATTATTGTAAGGTCAGTGTAATATACGTAGGTTGGTGATTTGATTAGAAATCTTGGTTGGGCACACACCATTTTTTGGTCAAAACAAACAATATGTTTACAGCCAATTCCAAAAACTTGGAAACTATACTCCAGATGACGTCATGTGAATGCAGGACTCCCATTGGGCGTGATTTGTTGCATGCCCTTCTCCGAAAGATTGATGACGTCACCGTTGGTCAATTGATGAGGTCATTGACCCACTGGTGACATCATCAAGAAAAAGTACCACTAGAGGTCACTGACACTGTAGTAGAAAAGCAAAGAATATGTACCAAGAAGCACCACTCCCTATACTTCACATTGTAAATACTACGCCTTCTTCCCCCAGAATTTCCGGCAGGCCGGGCATTCTGAGAGTAGTAGGTGCTAACTACAACGCCCCTAGTGGATAATAAAAATGATTTGAAATAGCTCTGTCAAGTCCGTCAATTCCTCAGTTTGACCGTTAGAATAAGTTAATATACCATTTCCACACAATCCCAGTGTCCCACACGCCGAAAAATGTGAATGACGTCAAACACATGATACTCAATTGTTGCCGATTGTTCTCTGTTGGTGATCTGTTTGTTGGTAACGTCATCAGCTCAGTTAACAATGCGCCTCCTTTCCCCAGCATGCATAGCGCGTCCTACTTACTTCAGTGCGTATTCTTGGTCTTCTTGGAGAAAAGTATTGTATGGTGATGTCATCTATTCTGTGATGTCATGTAACAATAGTGTAGTGACGTCATCTAATTGTATTCTTATCTGCTGCGGTCGTAGTGCCCCCTGTAGGCTCTGTTACTTTTCCTCCCCCATTGTTTGGTGAGTTGCTGGCCCTATTGGCTTGAGTCTATGAAATCTGCTGTAAGAGTGTTGTGTTAACAATGAAAATTCCCTTCTAGGCTGAAGTACCACCAAAGATAGATTTTCCATGTGAGCCCTACGAGCTGGAAAATAAGACCTTATCAGGTTAGTAGACTTCCGTGTTCTTCATGCATTGAAAATCTTCTTGACAAAGATCTTAGAAATTGTGATTTTTTCTAAAATCACTGAACACCCCCCATAGATAAATTAGTTTGGTTCATCTAGCTATATAGTCAGCATATATAATGAACTGTCTGAGAGAAAACCATGCAGCCCATGAAAAATTAAGCCAGAATTCTTAACTTGTATTTGGTTTTTCTACAGGAGCATCTCAAAGTTGGTGATTTTGGGAGCTATCTTTCGCATAAATTAACCGTGTCGCAGCAACAAAAATACCTATCTTTGAGGCTTCATTTGATATGGATAAAATTCCTAGAAGTGACTTTAAATGAGATTAATTTGGTTTCGCACAAGGAAATACCCTCATTTTGTGATTTAGCTAAAAATAAAAGTTCTGAGATGGTCATCCAAACCATTGCCCTAAAATTGATTTTCTCTATTATATACGTTGTACGTAGGCAGAAGCAATATCCTCCTTGTAAGGAGTTTTGAGGCGACTTTACATATCATATTTTTTTAGTTTTGATAGGGTAATTTGTGATTTCATTTACCATCATACTCTTTTCAGTCCACTACCTGAGACCGGCGGATATCAAAGTTGTGGGCGCCTTGGGTGACTCCATTACAGTAAGTTCTCATCAATGTTCTAATATTGGCAGCAAATAAATGAAATAAATGTTACCAAAACGTTACATCCCAACTTTATAATCAAAACCCCTCTCGGGTACAAATTTACTTCAAGTTTCCTATCTTTGCAATGATAGTTTTTTGTCATTTTGGCATCACCATGCAACAGAAATTACAAGGGAGAATATAGCAAACATGTTTTACCTATGCGTTTTTAGTCCATTAGTGTATATCATTGTAATAATTACGTAGAATATTCTCTTAAACTTTTCTTCTTCATCCGTGACATCATGAGGAATATAGACAACCCAGATAGCATTCCAAATCAGGCCAGTGTCGTTTCTACAGTTTTGATGTCGTCGACATCGCACCGACGTCGATACGATTTGGAATGTTTTCTGTGAAACTGTTAACTGCTAAACTTTTAGACTTTAAGTTATGTCAGATAGGCTTTTACAATGCTATCTTGTTTGGCTTGAGTATTGTGTTGTTTCTTTATCAAATGAAACGTGTAATTTATAGTGCAAACACAGGAGAGAACTGTGACATCATACTCTTAGAATCAAGAGAAAATTGAAGAGTGATTAAATGTAATTATTACAATGATAATAATATTTGTAATTTATTTATTTACAGGCTGGAAACGGAATCCTGGCGAAGACCGTCTTTGGTTCTCTGGTTCAATTTAGAGGATATTCTTGGGAGTAAGTGGAAAGCCCGTAGTTATTAGAATTTCGTAATTTAATAACTCTACCCCAGCTGATATACCTGTAATCTTTCATGTGCATTTAAACTTCCAGTGTTGGAGGTCAATCAGTTTATGACGACAACAGCAAAACTATTCCTAGTAAGTAGAATTATTTCATATCAAGTAACTAGCATGAAGTTGTACTCCAAAAAAAAAATTGTCTCTTTTTCTGACAAATAGGTGTTTACCTGGTATCCCTTAAATAATTGATTCAAATCATCATAATGTTTGGCATTATACAATTATTGTCCAAGCCAACTGATATTATAGTTTTATTTATAAAATCAAATTTTCTTAAAGCCAAACAATATGGTTATCTTGGCTAATTCTAAACAAACTACAGCATGGACATCAGGAAACAATTAATTGTCTAAAAAACAAAAAACAACAATGTTCATTACTCTACTGCCTTTTATAATAAATCAATGTCATTGTCATGATAAATTCATAAATGTAATAAAGTATGAATGAATGATATTCGTAAAAAATTAGGTTTTTATTTGTTATAATGTATAAACATACATAGACTTTTTTCATAATCACTTTGCAATATTATTCATATTGTTTAAACTTTGTTGAAGATATATAATGGTATTATTCAGCCTAAGTTTGATTATGAAATTATAGTGTGGGGTTATTCTAGTCTAAACAACTTGTATACGATTCAGCATATGCAAAACCACTTTGCTAGGGTAATACTCAGTAATTATGATTATCTCAACGTTGATCTTGTAAATGGTTAAATGTAAAGCAAAGCAGTGATTATTTCATGTCTGTATTAATGTTCAAATCCATACATGGATTAGTTCCTGATTACCCGACTAATCTTATTGCAAAGCAGATTGAAGTGTCAAAGAGAGAAACAAGTAAACGAAATTTAGGATTTACGAAAAAATTGTTTCTCATATATTGGTGCCATATAGTAGAACTGTCTACCCGACTCACTTAAGGATTGTAGCAGTTTAAATGTTTTTAATAAAAGAGGCCAGAAAACATTTTTATCTCTCATGTCATGATGATTTCTTTATTTATTTTATTTATTTATAAAAAATATTTATACAGGGTAATAAACCTTTTGAGCAACTGATCTTTTACATTCATCTGTAGAAGGTTTTATTTTTAGTTCTGCTGTAATTTGTTTAGTCTTTTTACTGTTTTTAGTTATTTTGTTGCAGGGCCATTTTGAAAAACAGCTTTTGCTCAAAACGTTTTTACCCCCTGTATAGATAAATAAATAAGTATTATATCTTCAATTTCTAATTATTTTTTAAGACATTCTGAAACACTACAATCCTGATTTGACTGGTTATTCCACGGGTACAGGGCAACAGGGCAGTGAAGTTACCAGGTGCAATGTTGCAGCACCAGGCAACCAGGCTACGTGAGTAAAATATTCAGGGTAAAATTGTTAAATATTTTATGTAAAACCTTTTATCCCACCAAGTGCAGTTATTTAACTATTTATTTGCCTGAAATGTGCCAAAATTTCTGTCCTCAGAGACATGCCAGGCCAGGCCAAGTTGCTTGTAGAAAAACTGAAAACGCTAGAGGGCAGCAGCTTCCAGGATGACTGGAAACTAATCACAATCTTCATAGGAGGCAACGACCTCTGTAGTTACTGCAAAGATCCAGTAAGTTAGTAGCCACAGGAAGGATATGAAGATAATATATGCTTACTTCCTTCCTTCAGACTGTAATGCTACCGTAAGCCTTAAATACAAGTGATGTCGCCTTCCATTGAAAGCATGAAACTGGGAACATTTAATCTCTCCTTATCACTAGTATACTAATACGCTAGTACACATTTTAGGTATAATTATATTGATTTTATTTGTACAACCTGAATAAGTTCTCGAAATCATTTTACCCCCTCTGTAAATTTACAAATGTGCTTAAAATATAAGGGCGCATGGATTTATATGGTCATTGATGTCAATGATTAATTTCTAATTCATTTCCTTTTTCCAACTTCTTCCTTGCCTACCTATCTTCCTTCATTGTTTTGTTTCTCCCACTTCTTTCCTTCCTTACCCACTAATTGATACTTTATGTTTTTGCATTTCACCTAGAACTTCTACAGTCCCCAGCAATATGCAAAGTTCATTTCTGAAGCCCTAGATGAACTGGCAGCCAATGTTCCCAGGGCATTCGTGAATCTGGTTGGGATGTGGGACGTTGCAGCTTTTGGAGACTTGAAGGGAGGCATCATTTGTCAGATACTGCAATGGTAGGTGAATCATAGTTTTCTCCAAATATAAGGTTCAATGTGTATGTAGATAAATTTATTTTTAATACATTGTCATGCATTGTTGATTGTTTTGGTTAATGCATGTATGGAATTTATATGATATGGTGCTGCATGTACTTTTAGATCTGGCTTTGAGTAGTCAGCTATAGCCAGACAGTTCCGTTTAGTGGCAGGTAGCATCATATAGCAGAAGTTGTCTAGGTTTGTCTAGGTTTAATTTGAAAGGCCGTTTTTAATGAAACTAACTGGATATGCTTATTTTGAACAATTATGAACAATTATCACAGGGCGGAGTGCAAGTGTGCGCTGGACGAAGCTACGCGACCCCTTATACAGGAAATTATCTTAGAATACAACCGCCACCTGGTGGACCTTTTGACTTCCGGTCGCTACGACACTCGCGATGACTTCACGGTGGTCCGGCAACCTTTCTTGGTGGAAAGGGACATACCTCGAACAGAAGGTGGGGAGGGGGATCTCTCTTACTTTGCTCATGACTGCTTCCATTTGAACCAAAAAGGACACAATGCCATGGCAACGGCTTTGTGGAATTCTATGGTAAGTCGATTTCTTTCTTTAAGGGATGGGGGGGGGGGGGGGTGGGGCTGGTATGCAGGCCTGTTTCGCCTGTTTCGCCTAGAAGTAAATTCATGTTAGGTCATTGATACAAGTTTATTACTTTTTTGCAACTCAAATAAGTAATAGTGAAGGAAGAAGTAATTTTCGATGTGAATTTCTAAGAAGGGGGGGGGGGGAATGATTGCATTGATCACCCCCACTGCCCAAAAAGTTGGAGGGGGGGGGGGTACACACTGTAATTAACTTCCTATCCCCTCCCCCTTTGAAACCCCTTGGTATGAGAAGAGGGGAAATTTGCATTTTATTTGCAAGCCTGGTTTCTGACAAACAGCATTATAAAAGCAGGATCTTGGCAGGAGACCTCCAAAGCCGTTAGGCTGCTGTGAAGGCAACCTAAATTAGGGGAAAAAACGAATGATACAACTGTATGCCAACCATACTAGAATCCATAATAAATTTTCATTTGTTTTATGAGCATATTTTATAACGAACCGTCATGGAGCGGCAGAAGATGAAAAGAAATGTTATCAACAAGTCAAAGCCCGACTTTCTGATAAAAACAGTTCTGGGAAACAAATAACCAGAATTTTGCTATATCCTCCCTCCCTTGTAATTTCTGCTGCTTCTTTGTGACCATAACAAATAGTTATAATGATAAAAAAGTGGCAAAAAATTATCATTGTAAAAAATTAGGGAGCTTTAAGTAACGTTGTTCAGAAAGGTGTTTTTATTTGTTAGAAAGTTGGGCTTTGACTTTTTGGAAACACTTATATCTATTTTATGCTCTCCATGTCTTTTTTTTTTTGGCACCGTGACTCTCACCAGTGACAAATTGCTCAGTAATTGTCCTTTGATCCATAGCAAACGAAGAAAATAACCCTAATCATTTTGTGAAATGAGGAAAATATGATATCAATTGGGTGACGCCAATATCACATGGGGTCATCAGACCATCACAGTCATAATCAATCGGCTCACCATTGGCCAATTTGTAACTGGAGTAAATATATTTTTTTGTTTATTTCAGTTTGAACCAGTTGGAAAGAAGTCTACTAAAGGGAGTTTTACAGCTGATTTGTACTGTCCAAGAAAGGTACATAAAAAAAACAAAAAAACATATGTATTGTAGTTCTTCAATATCTTACTTATTACAGTGCCCTCCAAAATTTTTTGAACATTAAAGAATACCAATGTTAGATTATTTGTATATATCATATGGAAAACAAGGTACATTAATAACATAATCTTTTCATGGAAAAAACTGTAGTGATTTAAAAACTATATTAACAGAATTATTCTGTGATGAACTTGTGCAATACAATTAATATTTTACAATAAATAACTTAGGTGTAGAATTCGTACAATAAGCAGTTTTACTGGTCTAAAAAATATTATTTATTATCATTGCAGGACGAACCTTTCGCTACATACAAAAATTCCAGAGGTATTAAAGAAACAAGTGCCCGAGTCAAAACATTAAACGCAAACAACGTTGAAGGGGAGAAGGAACACCCTCAAGGACAAATCAAAGCTGGCAGAAGGTCAAATGACGTCATCCAAGATAGCGACAACCACGTGTTTGGCTACTTGATGTACTCTGTTGTTTCTGTGGCACTTCTTGGCTATGGAACATTTTTCTTGTTTCAATGGAGTGTAAATGCAGTAAAACAATTTAAACGTTCTAGAATTGAAAACAGATCACGCAACAGTTTGATTGGATCTCAGCCAGTTACCAGTTATCAGTCAATATCAGAGGTATCAGCAGTGATATGAAAGACAATGGGTTATTGATTTCAGTCTGTCATAATTGTTTTGTAGTTGATGTGCAAATCGTGAAATTGTATATTGTCATCGTTGTAATGATTATGTAGAATTGTCTTTCAAACTTTTCTTCTTCATCAGTGACATCATGAGGGATTTGGTCAAACAAACTGTTAACTGCTAAACTGTTTTTGATTAAGTTTTAGTTATGTCAGATAGGCTTTTACAATGCTATCTTGTTTGGCTTGAGTATTGTTTTGTTTCTTTAGAAAATGAAACACGTAATTTATAGTGCAAACACAGGAGAAAACTTTGACAGATAGCATTCCAAATCGGGCCAGCGTCGTTTCTAAAAAAAAGAGTGATTATATGTATTATTACAACGATAATAATATCACAATTACATTTTCAAACAATCTGCCAGTGATATGACATTGTAGTCATATGCATAGGTATAGATAGGTATCGATTACAGCCAAATTCATTAAGTTGGAAACCAATCCCTTGGACTTGGAAGTTCAACTCCAGAGGACATCATATGAATCCAGGACTCTTTGGTTAAACCAACCCCTCAGCCAATGAGAGTCCTACATTAACATGACGTCATCTGGAGTTTAGCTTCCAAGTCAATGAGTTGTATCCATATCTATGGATTTGGCTGTAATGAAACTGGAAATATCACATTTGTTTTTAGTCTCTCATTTACCAATATAAGTACAGAGATCACTTGTATGATACTAAAGATACTAGTGAAATTGGGCTTATATCTTCAGTATCATATAAGTAATTTAGAACAGTAGTATTCTGTGTTTCCTGTAAGGTAACTCAAGTGTCCCAAATTACATGATATTCAAGTACTGTGAAATTCTCAGGTGTAATTTTTGCCATCACGCTTTCAAAATAACATTTTATACATTGTTCACATGTTTATGTACACATGTATGTCATTGTGTTTATGAAATATTAGTGAAGTTTGTACAGTGGTTTCGGTGCATTCAGGCTACGATTTTTGTGTTTTTATAAAAAAGTGTTCTTTTATTTAAAGTTCTTCATCAATCATTTAGCTTCTTAATTTGTTTCATGATTTAATAGAATATACAGCAGAACTCATAAGAATAAACTCCAGACGACGTCATGTGAATCCATGACTGATTTTGGCTAAGGGCCTTAGGCAGACCTGGATTCCTGGATTCACATGATGCAATCTCAGGGCGGGGGCCTAGCTCAGAGGTGGCGCTCTGGGCTTCCAACCGCTGGGTCCCGGGTTTGATTCCCGGTCGAGCCTAAGTTGGATGGCTGTTTCATCCTTCATCTCATTGCCATGGTCTCTGCCTGTCCTAATTAGCCCAACTGGTGCGAGAAATACAGGATGTAAAGCCCTAATCACAAACACACACATGATGCAATCTGGAATTAAGCTTCCATGCATATGAAATCTGCCGTAATGAAAATGGATGAAATAGAACACAATGTGTTCACAATTATGAGAAATTGAATCCTGATAATTTTGAGTGAAAAGTTATTACGATTTAAGAAAATACCTAAGTGCAAAAATGTCAATTTTGTTTCAGTCTAATATTAATTGGCTTGGTATGTCATGTCAACTTAATTTTATTGGCTATCAACTTGTAAAATGGTATGCCTTTAACTCACTGGACATGGATGTGATCATGTGACAGAGTTGATACCTGCGCATAACACTTGGCTGGTGAAATGGCAGTAAACCAACCCAAGACTCAGTCATTCAATCACATAAACGGCCTGTCAAATTGAACCTAGACAAAGCTACACAACTTCTGCTATACGATGCTACCTCCCACTAAAGCGAGCTGTCTCACTATAGCTGGCTACTCAGAGCCGTACCTAAAGTACTTATTTATGATATATTAGATAAATTCTTACATTTGTCTAGGTTAATATTTTTTCAGTAAGCCGACTATTAGCTAGGAGTAGACAGGAGCAGATGGCTTTACCCAATTGTAGCTACAGCCAGGAATAGGTTGCTAGACGACCATATTTTATGAAACTAACTGTAGGCCTACAATACATCATATTACACTGCCCCCCCCCCCCCAGAAATATGGACTACTTTGACATATGTATTTTCAAAAACATGTTATTTAATATTTACTAAAGCTAACCGAAGTGTTAAATGAATCTGACTCACTTTTGAGTCAAAATGACTATCTCATTCTAAACACTATCTAGTGGCTAATAAGGGTTAGTCAAATTAATCGATTTTAGTGGGTAACAAGTTAATTAATTAGACATAGGGGACCTATAAAATGTTGGTGAAACCAAAAAGAAACCTTCCAAGCGAAAAATCAAAAGAAACTGAGAAATTGGCTCCATAACTAACCACTTTGATGTGCAGGTTACCATGGTTTCTGCTTTCTATATCATCTTTGGATCTTCACAAGTGTCAAATGAAGTTGCTAATTGAGTGAACATGACGTGGAAAGGCTTGACAAAGATGTTTATAGTCACGAAGCCCTTGGCGTTTATTGTAGCTCATTTATCAGAAAGCCTTATAACCACCATAAAGTCATTATAGTGATATTTTCAGTCTTTCGAAGTGCCTCTGCCATGACACATTGGCTGTTAATTTTAAATTCCGGAGCAGAACTCTTTTTATTATTTTTACTGTTTGAGTGTTCTATCTTGTTCCCACTGGGATTCCTCTTTGCCCCTTCTTAAAGTTATCCTTTTGTTTCTATCGGTTCCCTTTGGGATTCTTCTTTTATTCTTTTCCTCTATAATTAATTTTAGTTTTTGTCATGCTTAAATAAATTTCCTGCCTCCATCCTTCAAGTTTGGGGTGTGGGGATCACTGAGGCTCTGTACCTTAAAATCTAGAAAATGCTAAGCTCTGACAGCATGTGAATTTCATTTAAATGGACAAAGTTTCCGTGTTTCCTATATCTCAGCATCATCAATGATTCACCATCCCTCTCCCAATTCATCATTTTAATTAACACTGACATTACATAAGTGACTGTATCTATTCTATATACATCGGCAATGTCATGTCTTAAAAGTTTTAAAATTATCATGGTTTGAAAGTTTGTTCATTTGTTTAGTAACTAGGGTGTGGCCCTTGATAGCGGCAGAATGTCTGCCTTAGCGGGCCACTCCCGAATGAACATATTTTAATAAGTGATATTTTGAATAAATTGTTCTGAGTTCTGACACTACTGCACCTACATGCTTCAAACTTTGCCAAAATAATGTCTAAAATAGCGTAGTTGTAATTTTTGGAGAATTATTTTTTTGAATGTATTTCGCCGAAGGTGTGCTGCAGCAGCAGCCTATGTTTTACTAAACTAAAAAGTTAGTCAGTTTAATTTATCTGTCTTAAATCAATCTTAGTCCCTGTTTTATGAAATAATATCTTTTTGGACAAAGAATGTAAGTAAGCTGCTTTCAATGCCTTTCACTAATATTAGCTTCAGATATTAACTGTCAAAAGCTTTACATGCTGCGAGTAAGTAATACTTATACCCCGAATAGGATCATTAGATATACTCCATTAGGCATATTTACTAATTTTTTGACCGTTTGTTTTGTTTTACTGCCCTTAATAATCAAGACAAGTTCATTTTGCACTTAAGAGGGAGTTAACTAATATTTTCGTTGGTTATTGCCCGCTCAGAACAATAGGAAAACAGTCCAAGTGAAGTATAAACATCTTCATTGAATGTTCATTTACAATAGGGACATGATAAAACAGTGCAAACATGTTTTTCTCATCTGATTCAGTATATTACGGTTAATTACAGCTTTGTATTTTGGAGGTTTTTCTTTCTTGACTTTCGGTGTCGTCACAGAGATTGGATAATCAGTTTATTTTTCAGTTTGTGACATCCAGCATATTGCTGGTTTATGAGTCATTGTTAAACAAATACAATATAAAAGGTCAACATAAAGCGGATATAAAAATCAAGTTCTTAAAAGCTAGTAAACAAATGAGAAAAAAAGTCTAATTGTACATAGCCCTTTGCCTTTTTTCCATACAATCAAAAATATGCTTAGCAGTGTCTTAAGCTAATACACTATTCGTAAAAAGTTTCGATTTTTCATAATTAATCAACTGGAAAATGTGGATAGATATGAAATATTTTTTCACAAAAGTAAAGTCTTAGATAGGTATACAAAGGACAGTCAAAAAGTAATTTTTTTTTTCATCTTCAATCCTATTTTCTTAATTGACACTATATACATAATCTGTACTCCAATGGAACTTAAGTTTCAATTTCAGAGGTAATATACCTGCAAAAAATACATTGTATTATAAAAAATGTTCCAAAAACATCCACACATTTATATATAACATAATATTTATGAGCCAATAATATGAGATCTTCTTTATTATATTATTACCCACGTGTCTGTCACCAGCATTGTATTGTAATAGGCTTACATATACCTTGGTTGAAAGCTGGTTGCATTTTAGGATCAATATAGTAATTTGGCAGACACCAGGGAAATTCACTTTGGAATAAACGTTTGATCAACTAAGCAAATTATTCACTTTAAAAGAGGTTCTTAAGCGTTACAGGCATGAATGGTTCCTCTCAATGAACCACTTAATTGTATTCAAAACCCAACTTATGCAAACTATTTGGAATGCTATAAATGTGAAGTTTATTTTCTTTCTTTTTCTGGTGCAAATCATCCAATTTCTTCCAGTAAAAGAAAGACAGATTCAGATTTGCTCAGATACATATATATGTTGTCATGACCCTATTTCAATGATAAAGTTAACAGTTATAACATTTATTGTATAAAAGATAGAAATAAAGTTATCATGTAAAAAAAACATACATTAAACAATATATGATAATCATTTATTTGTTTCTTGAAAAACGTTAATGCCCATTATCTCATCAAGTTCACGTAAGTCTCTATTGTAATGGACATGAATTATCTTCACGAAACACAATTTATGAGTTTGTTTCAATTTTTGTAGCGTGACATTCTTCAATAGAAGTCTTGTTCACTACAGTTTTCAATTGTTTTCATTTTAGTTTCAATGGTTTTTTTCCTCAAATTTCAATATGTCGGCTTACCTCCAAGTGAGTGAACAACACCACTTATCCTTGGTTTTAATTTGAGGTGTCACGCAAGGACATTCTGTGTTGCTGTGTTCTTTCATTATTGGACCTTCGGAAGTGCAGACCATCTTGGTGAAGGACTGCCTTTCATGCAAATGTGCTGTTTGACTTTTATTGTCACTGCGTGAGTGACATTGGTGAAAAATCTATCTTACTGTTTGGAGGACAAGAGGGCAAGGGGAATAAATCATTAAATCTGGAATTGGATATCGGATATAATCTTTTCCAACCATTGCTCGATAGAATCAGAATCAGAAATTGTTTATTTGCATTTCGATATATTTCCTTTTCTTCATATTGTTATACTCCACTTAAGGTATTTATCAACAAGAAATCTAAATGTTTACAGGCCTAATCGTACCAAAATAAACCTTTATTCAAAGTTATAGTGGTACACATTTATAAACTCCAATGGAGTCATATTCTGAAATAATGAATTCCCCCGGGTTTACACTTCCTGTGGTGTGAAATGAATACCAGGGGAGCGCTGCATGCAATACCACAATTAGAAGCAATTTGAGGAAGACTAAATCAGGACAGGTTGAAGTGACAGATTGAAATATTAAATAGAAACACTGCCTGTTGGCTCTAAGCTGTGGCAAGCAGAAATCTTCACTAATGGTATAAAGTGTCATATGATACAAATTGTTAGCCTTATTATTTCATCGTTATATCATTGGTTGTTGGCGAGGAGTCAAACAAGGAGTGTTCCGGAATGCGGAAATTATATTGGCCTCGTTGAACTTTTCCACATCACAAACAACTCTATGTTGTACAACGAACTGTCTATTGCTTATAGTGTCCACATTGTAAAACATACACTGCTATCATCCAACATACACTGCAACCATCCAACATACACTGCAGCCATCCACATACATCGCAGCTGTCCAACATACAGTTCAGCTGGTCAATATATGCTACTGTGCAACATACACTCATGCTGGATGACAATGAAGCATTCTGATTGGCTCACGCTAGCTAATCAGGAATATAATGCAATGCATTGGAGCTTAGCTCAGTGGGTCCTGGGTTTGATATTGGATTGAGTCTAAGTCAGATGGCTGTTTCATCCTTCATCTCATTGCCATGGTCCCTGCCTGTCAGAAATACAGAACATAAAGCCCCGATCCACCACCACTACTACTGGGGCAACAGCTGCTTTGTCCACTGCCCACACTACCCACACATTAATGTTATCCTGTTTTGAAAGCACATGATTCTGAATGGGGCCATTTTTAGTTCAATAGTTCAATGGGAAGCTGGTGGGACTTACGGCCAAGTTGTTTTCTGCATCAAATTCCAGTTTCCTTTCGGAAGCAATAACCAAGCATACACATAATGTCTTCTATGGCATTGTATTGATCACGTTCAGTACTTTGTATGGCAGATTCCAGCCTCCCAGATTTCCCTTTTGGATTCTTCAGTAATGAACACAATCTGTATTCATTCAAGTCTGAAAAGGCTAGATCCTCATGGAGCAGAGGAAAACATACATAGAGATTAAATTGTTTGAATAGGCAAATTGCATAGAGGACTACGAGCAGACTCTTGTCTTGCAATAGCACATGTGGGAGTGGTATTATTTTATTGGACTTGTATTTTCTTCAGATCAATGTACCACAACACACTGTTCAGCTGGACATAGTTTTATGATAAAGATAATATTTTTTTATGTATCGAGTTTTGTGTTTACAGTCACCTAGACATAGCTTACAAAATATATGTGCATGCATTGCAATTTTAGATGTAAAGAAACTATTTTTGATGTCTTCAGCAAACAGGCACCCACATGTAAGCAGCATTACATTTCATTTACTACATGTATATGAATAGAAAAAGTGAAAGTTCAGCAGCATATTGAGAAACTATGGAAGTTTAATAGACTTTTCAACATTTTTTATGAAAATAAACCGCCTTATCATCACACTACCTGAGCATACATTGCAATTTTAGATGTAAAGAACTATTTTTGATGCCTTCAGCCAACAGGCACCCTCATGTGACCTTATTATCACACCACCTGAGTGACCAATTTCATCGACATGTATTAATTAGTCACACCTATAAAATACAACAACCCCAGCATCCGACCAATTCCTCATTAAGTTCTTTTCTTGGTTTAAATCATGGAATTTTTTACTCAGCTGTGTTCTTGCCTTTGTTATGCAATCCCAATTAATTATCAGCATTCTCCTCTAGCTAAATGATCTCTTTGTTTGACCACCTGTGGACGTGGGTGAGGCAGAAAAAAAATTAAAGGAATATTGATTGTTGCGTCTGGTATCATTCCATCTCAGAGAATAAATTATGAAGTGTGAAATGATGAATGAGAGTTTCGGATTCAACATAGGCATCTTATAATATTACCTCCCTCCCTAATCAATAAAATCATTAGCAATTTCTCTTTCTGCCATCAATTAATCCTTTCTCTGCTTTTGTCTTTTTCTGATCATCTTTCTCAAGCTGATGAGACACTTTTATTGATCTCTTCAGCTCCCAGAGCAACCTGACTTGGGAGCACTTTACCTGTAATGTCACATAACAAAAATAACTTATTTATAGCAGGTTAGTGACATAACAACAGAAATTCATCTTTTAAGCAGCTGGATGCTGGGTGGCCTAATGGCTGAGGCATCTGCCAATTTCACATTGGCCAGCTCTGCTGAAGGTCCCTGGTTCGATCCCCGGCCTGGGCAATCTTCATGAGCTACATCCCAGCTGCTGGATGTCAGTCGCATGAGATGTTAAATTGGAGGTGCCTTGTGCCATGGAGTCGCTTGAGACTTCATGCTTGTACTCAGTGTCTATGTGTAACATTGTGTGGACTAATAATCTCACTATTACGTCTGCCTCTGGCAGCTAGACATTTATCATTACAATTTATCTACAATTCAAATTCAATAGAAATCGTACACCATCCTTCAAAATTTAAGACCAATTTGAGCACTCCGTGCACTCCGTTAGACTCTGCACATGTTGTATTGGTGTTATATTGTTTTTGATGGCAATGGACATCACCAACATGTATTTTGCACCAAGGGTGATCCTACAGGTGGATTAGTGCTTTGCGTCCTGTATTTCTGCACCCGATGGACTAATTAGGACAGGCAGGGACCATGGCAATGAGATGATGGATGAAACAGCCATCCAACTTAGGCTCAAATAGGAATTGAACCCGAGGCCCATTGGTTGGAAGCCCATCTACAGGTGGCAGATATCCAGATCCTTCCATGCTAAGCAATATGGATTGATTTAAAACAAACAACATAGAAGAAATGTTTACAATTACATGATGGATGAGGTCATGACATAGCATAAACATTAAATTATATTATTTGGGACATGTCAGCCTTGGAATGTCTTGATAGATAGATAGATAGATAGAGAGATAGATAGAGAGATAGATAGATAGATAGATAGATAGATATGGGAAGTGCAGCCCTCTAAGGCAAGTTCTTGCCGCTATCGAGGGTTGATTGATGAGATGAGAGAGAGGAGGAGTCCACCCATGTTCAACATTTACCCCATGGATGGGATCTTTTACTTGGCTCAGCTTAGACACTCAGTACAAAGGACCGCTAATTTAATGTCTCATCCGAATGACATCCAGCTGGGATGATGCTCATGAAAGGTGCCTGGGCCTGGGATTGAACCTGGGTCCTTCAGAGGAGCATTGATCAGCTGCGATACACTGACCTATAACAATTGGCTCTTTCTAATTGTAGTTATACTAGAATGATCAGTAGAAGGGGTAAAACTACTGCGGTTTAGCCATTATACCAGATCCAATGTCTCAAGCAAACTAAAAGGGAATAATATGTATGCGACATGCAGCCCAATTCCACGACCATGCTTGTCAGGGAGTTTTAACTTTGCTTTGTGCTGATAAAACACTACCTTACCAAACACACCAGTTGAATGAAATGTAACAAGCACTAAATGGTTCAATTTAATCGAATTTTGCTATATTTTCATTCTGTGCAGTCTTTTGAATTGTTATTGATGACTGGCTGCCTTGTTTGAAGCATTATAATATTCTAAAAGGGAGCAATCTGGTTGGTATCACTTAGATAAGAAAGAGAGGATAAGGAGTTTCACGTTCGAAGGGATTGGGTCAGGCTGCTGAGTTGGTAATGTTTACATCACAAACACCTGGCCTATTCATCAACCTTTTTTAGCTTGCTTAGTAATTGATGTAAGAATATTCGAGACTGATTCATTTTCAGTAATAATTTTTTAAAGCAAATTATAAGGACATGAATTGAAACAGATTCTTTGTTTTGTTGTTGTAGCACAAAATCATTTTAGTTATTCCTGAGGAATATGGAAATATATTGAAGGAACGTTATTTTCTTTTACTAGAATATTAGGCACTTCTCTGGTTGCATGTTTAAATGAAACCCCAGATATTTAGGGTTAATAGCTAGGGCATTTGATTGCTATTAGGTGGCACACATAGCCAATTTTTAGGAGATGGGGTAACTACAAGGGTGTCACGGAGTAACTGTTAGTGATGCGAGGTCTGGCCATAAAGTGATTGGCGCTGGGTCTGATGGCAGCATCAGCAGCAGCCGGCAGCAGCAGCACCAGTCAGCAGCAGCAGCAGCAGTAGTTGATGGTTGGCAAGACAAGGGGGCGCATGCAGCTCTGCCACTGCTCCAAAGCGTCATTTAGTTGTTCTGAAGAAGTGCTGTTCGGCCGAACACATGTGCTCCTAGCTGCATCCAGGAAAATAGCAACGCCTGCACAGAATGGCTTTTAGCCAAGGTTCTCTAGAGCACCAGTAAGATCTTGTGTTGATATTACCATCTGGAGTCTAGTAGAAGCTTTCGAGGGGTGTGCTTTATCCCTGAGATAGGAAATAACCTGGATTTATTACAGGCATTAAGTCGTTTACAAACACACACACTTGGATTACTTCTCCCAAGCTTTGGATTGATAAATAGTTGTTTGTCACAGTCACATGGTGATTATTGGTTATCAATTAGTCATCAAATCTTAAGTTAAAGCTGTGGCCAACATCTCAGACTACACAGTCTGTAGTCTCACAGCTTCAAGGATATTTCGCTGGAGTAACCACATTATTCTGAATCGACCCTGACTCGTGTTGATGTTATTGATTTTAGTCCTGGTCACGTCTCAAAGCTGTTAGAATTGAGACTCCTCCGTGGTTCTGGCAATTGCTAAGTGTGGCCCAGGACAATTGCTGAGACACTGGATACTTCTACACTGTTTGTTTGGGGACCAGGCTATCGATTTTGCTGCCAAGTGGCCGGAGATCGTTGACCCAATGGTAGTGTTGATCTATACATCTACAGTCAGTAGAATTAGATACATCTGTTGGCTACTTTGTGAGTGATCCAAATTGGAGTTTGTTCATAAACTATCTCACTGGATTTATAGAGCTGTGGCACTTTCATGTGCACTTCACTGTGTATAAGTCTCAGTGGCCTGTCTAATCACATATTCGCACTGTTTGGATACGATAAGGATCTTTTCTAACAACCATGGGGTGTCGTCAGGGGAAACAAAAAGCCACGGCTAATGGAACGGAGACTTTTGAAGCTATACCCGAACCTAGTACCCCTCCTTCTGTGGACCCACGATTGCCTATTAATGCTCGTCAGGTCTTCAAGTTGAAAAAGTCGTGGAAAGGCATCAAAAGAAACATGGAAGCTACTGGTGTGGAAATGTTTATAAGGTCAGTTATTGAATGCTTTACAGTTATCTACATGCCATTTAAATGTATGTATGTTAGTTGTGTTGACGTTTTCTGGCTAAACAGGGCAACTAATGTAGAAAAAATTAACAACGTTGCTGATGTAAACATTATGGAAAATTGCTTTCCAGATTTGTTAACACAAGAACTTTTATTTTTTACTTTTTTTTCTGGGGGGGGGGGAGGGGTGTTATAACTTAATGTTCTATCTATCAACAACATTTTGTCTCAGTAAAAAATATCAACCCAACCCAGCAACCCACACCGTTAATGTTATTTCTTATATAAACAGTTTATAGATTAGCATAAATCTGCAATAATGACACAAAATGTATATCTCATTATCGATTTTCTGATTTTCCTGGAAACGGAAAACTATTTTTATATCATATCTTCATTGGCAAATGTGATGATAATGTAATACTATGATGGTGTTCACCTTTATGGAAACATTAACATCATGTTTATCACCACAATTGTTGCAATCATGGTAATTCGATGATACTGTATCCAATGCTATAGCCATAAAGGACCAAAATGAAAGAAAATCTTCAAATACCACAACTTTTGTCACAGGCAATTATTTCATACAACATTGGTTGAATTATATTTAATATACTTGTACAATTTTATCACGATTATAATCTACATTCATGACATGTAACTTTACAATGAAAACCACACATGAGTACATTAAGCTATTTACATTAAGTACATAGCTTTTACTAACTTACAATACGAATGTTCGATGTAAAGATATATGTTTTTTTTATCACTGCAATTTATGTTCATTTTAATGGTCTCTCTGTATTATATCACCTTACATACGATTTAATCCTTCTAATTATAAGTAACTTATGTTACGTAACATAATTTAATATGCAGTTTATAAAAGCAAACTTTCAGCCATTGTACGTAAAGATCAGTTCATTATTTAGACTTTACACCATTATGCAGGAAACGGAGTAAGTTGATTTAAACTTCATTTATTTCTTGTGGATTACATCGAACCATATAATCAGGTCCACTCAAAGTTTTTCACTGTTAGTTGTTGCCGAGTAAAGAACATTTCATTATGTTTGAATGCAATGACAAAGTCTCCTGGTGATGTCACAATGTACCATGCTTGAGTGGGTCCAAATCAAGCCCACAAATAAAAATGGACTTAATTTCTTTGTTCTAAATTACAGCTATTCTGCTTGGATGAGCATGATACCCTATTGTGCAACATAATTCAAAACATTGCAAATAAATTTAGGTCACTGTGTTTTTGAATCTTATCATCCATCACTGACAGCCGGTTGACTACCTTTCAATGCAATCAGCTGTAATGACACCTTACTGTTATTACTACCAGTACCCCATATGGGTATTGTTGCTACTGATTTCTCATGTTTTTGTACTTCATTGAATCATTGTAGCACTCCACTATAAGTATAAATGATAATTTTACTCGCCATTACAAACTGCTCAATTAAAAGACAGTTGTTCACAAACCATAGATGGCCTGAATGGTGAAAATATACTGTATCCATAAAGAAAAACGAATCTGATACATACTGTCAAAAGGTAGTGAAAAGTAATGAAAACTAGTGAAAAGTAGGGAGTGATCCTGAGGGAGTCTAAAGTTGTAAAAGTAAAAAAGGTAGTGGCTGATTCTTCTTAACTGAAAAGGTAGTTATACTTTATTTTGGTGTGTACTGTACATCGTTATATAAATCAAACGATTATTGAAAGCCACTTACTTTGCATTATCAATTATATAAGGCCTACGTGGTAATTTGATTAAAAAAACTATTCTCTAGGATCAAAGGAATAATTGCACCTGATTCTTGGAAGTCTATTCCTGGTATGTATTCAAAAGCTAACACATACCTGTGACAACGTTATTTGTGCTCTATACTTGAATAGGTCGCATAAATAATGCAAAATGAATAGTGATTTGGTTCGAGTACTACCAGTAGCAATTTACTATTCGTCGTGAATGTAAATCCATGAATTATTGAGCAGCTCAACAAGAACCTACAGTGCAAGGGTGCATGCAAACAGCACATCAAGGCCACTGGGTCATTTTAATTATTTAGCAGCCAAATAAAGCCATTCCTAATTACCAATTAAACATATTCTGGAGCAATTATCAAATCTGTGCAGTATGGTACCCACCGAAAGTTCTCACACGCAAATGGGAGTTATTTTTAATTTTGTATAATCAATGATAATGTTTAAATGCACTCATAGAGCATTTTCAACACTTATATATATGTATATTTTTTACATGCATAATCATGATCTTTCGTATTTCATGTATAATTATGATGATTATACGACCGCAAATGATTTGTATCTTTGCAAACTAGGAAATGCACTATTCTTAGTTCCATTCACATCATATTTTGGTTGCAACAGTCAACAAAATATTACCTAGTTTCATCTGGAAGCTCATCAAATTTCTCTTTAAAATGACTGTTGTATAGAAATATGTGTAAATGAACATATGGGGGCTTTAATCAAGAAGTAACCTTATAACTTCAAGAAGTAACCTTCAAGAAGTATCCTTATATCTGCAAGAAGTAACCTTATAACTTCAAGAAGTAACATATAACTTCAAGAAGTAACCTTATAACTTCAAGAAGTAACCTCATAACTGTAACCTTATAATTTCATGAAGTAACCTTATAACTTTAAGAAGTAACCTCATAACTTCAAGAAGTAACCTTATAATTTCAAGAAGTAACCTTATAATTTCAAGAAGTAACCTTATAACTTCGGTGATTTTGAGGAAAGATGCGAGTGACATTTTGCAATCACGTGTTGAGTCTGTGAGATTAGTGCAGAAATACCACCTAGGAGAGAGTAAAATATGCTATCTGATGTCATCCAGTATTAGCAGATACAAACACTTGTGAGGATGCATGCTCACGGGTGATAAACTGGCGGTGTTTAAGTATGGAAAACCTCCCAGTTGCTGCTGTTATGTTTTAAGATTTTTTCTCTCAGTTGTACTGACTGTTGGTCCTTAGGATAGGGTCTACAGTCCTAGATGGAAGTGTGGGGACAGTGATTGTTGAATTTTATCTCATGTGATGTTGGTATAAATGAAACACTCAATGATATATTTGCACCAGAAATGGCTGATAAAATGGGTAAGGACAAGCAGGTCCCAAGGCAATGAAGCAAATAATGAACCAACCTCCCAGCATAAGGTGGCTTTGAACCCAGGACCCAGTGGTTGGTAGTCTGTGCGCTAACCTTGAGCTGAGCCTTAGCCTTGCGGCAGTCCTGTAATTTTCGCGGTATTTTGCAACATGTTCAATAAATATTGTTTGGACAGTATACACGGATCAGTAGCAACTATCAGTTCATATCAGTAATTAGGTTTTTATCGGCGATGATTGAGTCATTCAGTGATAACATTAAGAATTTTTAAACTTTAAGCAGAAGTTGAAATTGCCAATTCATTGCATGAAAATGATGATTGTGTACAAATAACCGCCTGTCAATGTTGATGTTTTTTTATGCGTGCACACATTTTTAGTCAGCATATAAGAGATTCAGATAGGTAGGAAGGCTGTAATACCGTGCGCACACATAATCCCACGAAAAATAGAAATACTGCTGCACGGCCCTAATTCTGCCAACTCACATGCCATGCTTGCTTGGCCAGCTATAAGCCCATGCTCCTTGTGAGTCGGGTCATGAGTAAATATGGGCACTCAAGTGTTACTAACTTGGGCTAAATTATCTGACCCAACAACTTGACTTCAACTTCGTTCACTCTGTGGTAATATGTTAAACATGGTATATTGAGTGTGGGCTGAAGGAAGCAAAACTTCGCTGATATGGACATTTATCTAGAATTTACTTTGAATTCAACTCCCAGGCATCAATCAGAATCCCTTGCACACCACAAAAAATTAGTAACCATGTACCTGTTGCCCAAAACTTTTATGGTTTGAGACTTTGAGGGCCTCATGTTAAAACAGTTGATTTTTGGTTACTCTTACTGAGTGTAAATAATCTCAGCAGCTGTTAACTAGAATTATTTCTTATTCAGGAAGTTCTGCATCTGTTTGGTTTTAGGTGATGCGCTTTTTCTCCCATTTTTCATTTCCTGTGGCTGATGTAACTAATAGGTTTGGCTTGCACCGATGGACCTTGTGGCACACCTGGCCTAACCTTCCAACCGGAATTTTACCCTCCAAGCCTGAGGCTAAGTTTTGGTACACGATGCAATACATGACTTAACCTGCCAAAAAGCAGATAAAAGCAGTTATCATCATGCAATGTTCTAATCTGACAAAACATAAAGATGCTAAAAAAACAAAACAAAAAAAGGGAGAAGTTTTTCGTAGTACCAAATAGTGACAGATGCGTGCAACGTTATGTAGAGCACCTGTGGCCATATTTTCTCATTTCTGAGTCAAACGTGGCATGCATTCAATTTGACATAAAGTTTTATTTGCAATGATAACGTTTGAATATAATATGTCTAAGCAATAATTTCTTTTACAGAAGAGTATTCATCAACATGGGAAAATCAGAAGCTAACAAAACTGTTATATACCCTAGAAATAACCAGTTATATTCTTTATTAAGTCTATACATAATGTAATAACTTCTGTATTGTTGCTAAATTGTTGGCATAAACTGTTATTTGAATAATAATTGTATAAAAATATGAGTTAAATAACAACATTGGGTGATGTTTATTCATCACATGTTGCATTTGTGAATTCACTTGATTTGAATACACAGCTCGGCAAAATAATAACACGTTTAATGCACGTAGCTAACACCTCTTTTCTGATTAGTTCGTTAATTTTGCTCAGCCAACTAAATGTAATCAATTGCAATCTATAGACGAACCAGAATGAAACTGCGACAGGTAATTGTGATTATCTTAAGCCAAAATATTCTGACAGCTTTAATTTGGCACTTCCTTAATGATACCATGGCTTTTTGCAATTACATTTTTGCAATTATCTGAAATTTCCTGATTTTCCTTGTAAATTGGTAATTAAGATAATGAACACGTGGTTTGAGAAGACTGAATTGAATGCTAAAGACGTGACTCGTCATTAGAGAAAGGATTCTGGCAAGCTCATGGACACTGCTTTTATTTTTATTATTAGTGTTTTGCTTAGTTTTTTCAAGTGAACTAATTACTTAGCCTTGAGGTACACCCTTGAGATGTAAATCACTCCAAGGGGGTTAAATATGATATATGATATTGACACGTTACCCCTTGGCCTTGTAGATTACTGACTCAAAAACTGAAGAGCTCCATTCATCACTTCCTGTTTACACCCCACACTTCAAGATGGCGGAGGAGTGTTTGACATTTGCCTCAGACAAATATTTCAAACAACTTAAACAAGGGAGATGAAAGGAGCCAAAATGAGCAGAGAAATGAATAATTGAATCTTTTGATTAATATTAAACGCCCTTGAAAGGGGTGGGGGGGGGGGGGCCTACCTCAGTGGTAGCGTGCTGGGTTTACAACCACTGGGTCCCGGGTTCAATTCCCGGCCGAGCCTAAGTTGGATTGCTGTTCCCTAATCCACCCACCCACCCACTCTTGAAAGGTGGAGTGTTGAATAAAGAGGGAAAATGGTGAATCGTTGAGAAACAGCAGCATAAATGAAATTAGAAACTGTAATATTAAAATCTGGATACAAGTACAAATTGTTGACAAACCATGTGACATTTACATCAAGAGAGAATAAACTTTTTTTGCAATTAATCAAATGTATTGACCCAATTTGTTTTCACATTTTCTGTCTTTTTTGTCTATTCAACACCAAGTTAATTGATGTAATGAAACTATGGCAGTCTGTCCTCATTTTTGGCGTTGTTTTCAATATATACACATTTTTATCGGTTAATGTTTGAAATAAATATTTTACAATATGTCAAGTGGAATAAACGATCTGGATCTGAATCTCGTCATTGTGAGTGAGGTACAAATTGTATCTGTCTTCAACAGCCAAGTGGTCCAGTTGTTAACAAGGCCTGGACCAGTCTCTCTTTGTGTTCGAACCCAGTTTCGGCACACTTCATGAAATAAGTCTCAGTTGGATGTTTTTGAGATGGTATATTGAAGGTACCTTGTGCTGGGTACATATGCTGAAGCAAATGATTGATCCCTGGATCCCACACTCACATTAAGAGTGTCTTATGTTATAAGTCAACCTTCGTGTATGGGAAGAACATGCTTAGTGGGTTGCAGTTTAACAACACGAATCTTAATTTGTATGTACCTTATTCAACCCAGAATGCAGTGACTTCAGTACCTCAACAGCCTGTGTGGCTCAGCTAGACCTAGGGTCTCAATTACTAAACTAAGCTCTCAAAGATTGCTACTAAGTCTCTCTGAGTCTCAACTAAGTCAATTTCCTCTGAGCTCTCACAAAGAAGCTTAAGCGAACAGGAAGACAGGAACCTCCTTCCTTAGCTTCCTGCTAAATTTGAATCAGAGCACTATCAATTACTTGCCAGCAAAGTAATCTTGGATTGGCGTTAATATCAATTTTCTAGCATCACGACCACGGCTATAATTAATAAACCAAGCTAATTATAGTTATAGCATTTTAAACGACATGTAATATGAAATACCAGTGTCAATTAAGGCATGTTAAATAATGTGATTCAGTGAAAGGGATGCGTTAATTGTATCCCACTACTGATGTATGCAATTAAATTCATGTTTTCCTAAAACATGTTATTGTCATCATTTGTTTTATCTGGATTCATTCGTTATAAAACAATGTGGGTCAAATAAAAACCTGACAAAGTTGCACTTTGTACACTGTTCAAAACATCCTGGGGGGGGGGGGGGCGTCATCATTTAATTATTGCAGCCAAATTCATACAGTTAGAAAACCGACTTGAAAGCAGCTAATCTCCAATTGACGTCATGGGAATGTAGGACTCTCATTGGCTGAGGGATTGCTGTAGCCAATGGGAGTCATGGATTCACATGATGTCCTCTGGAGCTTAGCTTCCAAGGGTAGAAATTGGGGTTCCAACACTGAGTATTTGGCTGCAATCCCTTTCACTTAAATTTGGTCCAGTTAGTACATTTGGTGTGGTATTAGCCTGTCATAAGGCCACCTCTTTCTTAAGGCCACTGACTTGTACCGAACTATTTGGGCCTCAAATTTTGTTTTGTTTTGCTACACGCAGTCTGGTGCAAAAGCTTGACATAAATATAATTGAATGAAACAACATATAATATATAAATATATATACCTCAAATACCGGCTTAAACCGAACAGACCTCTTTATTAAATTCTAAAATGAGGTGTTTTAAGTTAACCTAAAAGAAGATAGAATAAAGTTGTTAATCCAAAATAAATATTCTTATTTTAAAATTTTACATCTCAGTTTGAAGTTTTAATCTTTGTAATTTTTTAACACAGAATATTCTTTTAATATATATGCATAATTTAAGTGGGCAGACTTAAAACTGACATCAACAGACGTACTTTGGGCCTTTAGTACAGAAAAACTAAAGTGTAGTGATACGATGGAATTCCAGCTTTCATGAAGTACATACATTTGGTTATGGTCACTCTGAATACAGTCCTTATCACACTGTATCAATGGTGGAGGATGAAGAACAGTTTGTTTGGCATACAGAAAAAACTGACAATATAAAAAAGAGGAAAATGGACAAGAGTGTTTGGCTGGAGTCTGGCTCTAATCCCAATGGCTGGGGAGATTTGTTGATTGGAAGTAACCGTAACAAGGGTTTAAATTATCTTAGTCAAGTAGACTATTTCAATAGACTTTCCATTGTCTAGAACAGGGGCGTCGATTCAGGGGGGGGGGGGGGGATATATATTTCCCAGTTTCCGGGAAGAGCAGGATGATCATATTGATCAATGCAATCATCCTTCCCCCCCTGAAATTCGCAAATTAAAATTATTTTTTCAACACACTTTTGATTCGGAACATTTATGCTTTGTCAAACAGTTTTACATTTCGTATCACCTATCGGTACAAATTTATTAAAAATAGTTTGACATCAATGGATCCACCATTACTTTACCTCCTGAGTGGGCGGGGGCCTAGCTCTGAGTTAGCGTGCGCTCTGGGCATCCAACCACTGGGTCCCGGGTTCGATGGCTGTTTCCTCCTTCGTCTCATTGCCATGGTCTCTGCCTGTCCTAATCAGCCCAACTGGTGCAGAAATACAGGACGTAAAGCCCTAATCACACACACACACACACTTTACCACTGACAAGTGTCCGTGCGTTAATTGCCGCCACTTGTACGCGCAGGGAAATTCGGGTGCGCAACAACAAAGTAGACCTGCATCCCCCCCCCCCCCCACCCTTCAAGAGAAATTGACGCCCCTGGTCTAGAAACAATCTACCATGTTGGCATTGCCAGGTCTGATGTTAAACCGACATGACGAAGATGGGGAAAACATCCGGCCGACGTGGCGTGGTATTTAGGTAGGGTTAGATGTATATGAATAAAACATCTATCTGCAAAAATTTCATCTATATGCGTGATCAAAACATCCATGAAAAGTATCGGTATTCCGGTATGCCATGATAAACAGGAAATGTAAGAAACACAAATCGTGTACGTATAATATTATGTCTCTGAAATAATATTATGTCTCTGAAATATAATATTATGTCTCTGAAATATAATATTATGTCTCTGAAATATAATCCAGAGGATGAAGTAATTTTTAATATGAATTTCCTATATGTGTATTTATTTTATATTGTCATATTTGTCAATGGCTGATGATAGATGGCGTTCAACACTGCATAACGCATTAAGCAATTGTTTACGCATCAATTGTATTGTCCAAGTTGTAGTAATTTGGCACAATTGAGGGACATTAGTGAAACTGAACAAAATGACCAAAACAAGCCAATGAGAGCCATTTGAAAACGCATAGTAAGAGGGACAGACAACATTGGTGAAAGGTTGAGCAAAGCTTAGCAAACCAGGCTATAGCTAAGTAAACAGTGGTCTGGCCACTAAATATTGCCTGTAGGGTTTTCTCTTGAATCTCTGCAATAGTAATGAAAGCCCTTTCCTGTGTTGGAACAAATGTGTCAAAATGAGTTGTCTGGATTATGGAAATTCTGCAAACATTCTATATTGCTACCCAGCTGAATAGACTGAACATGAGCATTTTTTAAAGTAGATAATTGCACAAAAGAAAAAAAGCATCATCAAATATGGGACGGATGAATAGCATTCAAAGGAGAGGAGAGGAGAAGAGGAGAGGGGAGGCGAGGTGAGGAGAGGCGAGGAGAGGTGTGGAGAGGCGAGGTGAGAAGAGGCGAGGAGAGGTGAGGAGAGGCGAGGAGTGGCGAGGAGAGGAGAGGCGAGGCGAGGTGAGGAGAAGTGAGGAGAGGAGAGGTGAGGCAAGGGCGAGGAGAGGAGAGGCGAGGAGAGGTGAGGAGAGGCGAGGTGAGGTGAGGTGAGGAGAGGAGAGGAGAGGCGAGGTGAGGAGAAGTGAGGAGAGGAGAGGTGAGGCAAGGGCGAGGAGAGGCGAGGAGAGGTGAGGAGAGGCGAGGAGAGGAGAGGCGAGTAGTGGAGTGGAGAGGCGAGGAGTGTAGTGGAGTTGAGAGGAGAAGAGAGGCGAAGCGAGGCGAGGAGAGGAGATATGGCATTTTATCACAGATAAGAGATGGTGTAGCACCATATTTCGTATTTACATCTCATGGATTGGTCTATTATTGGCCACAGTGTAATTGAGTTCAGAATTGCGATTCGAACCCAAGACTCTGATAGTGTGCTGTTGTGCCTCTTTAACCACAGGACCACTTAGTTGATTTCTGAATCCTCATCTAACTTGACCATATCATAATACTCAATCTTGGCATGGAAAGAATCTGGATACCTGGTCTGGTCTCAGCATGAAAGGCATGACAAACAAATTAATCCCAGGACCTTGGGGGCGTTTTATCAGATAGAGACCCAACGGTTAATATGATGCTGATAAGCTGTCTTATGTGGCTATCTCGTGAGGCAGAAATAACAAGCCGCAGGTGCAGTACCTGATTATGTAAGATAAAGATTTTCTTTCAAAGTACTTTATTGAGTAATTATATTATATCAGCCAGAGAATCAACTGCACTTAAACATCTTTTACAGTATATGTTGACATTCACAAGATCTGCTTGGTAAGTTAGGGCATGGAGACAAGAGTAGACTTGTCTCCATGGTTAGGGTAATCTTGGGGTCTTTGGTTAGCGCATGTAGTGGACACATTTTTCATATGTTATATATGAGTGGGTTCAAGCATTGTGACACTTCTTTTTGTACATTCTATCATATATAATATATGGTATACCAAACGGGTATAAAAGTTGTCTGGTGCTATGTATAACACAGTCATTGTGGATGCATTCAATTTGTTTCTCTTTGATATACAAGCACTTTGATAGTAGTTATACATCAAAACAGTACCAGACTAGATAATATGATAGAAAGACTGCATTTAATTTAGTGCTCTTTTGAGGTAGCTAAACCAGCTCATGATTTTCACATTACAAGTGCACGGACGGTGACTGACTGAGACTAAAGGCCCCTTCACACATAGCCGGATCAGAAGCCGAAGTGGCCCGGAGTAAAATTTCTTTCACTCCGGGGGGTTCCGGGATCAAAGAGCTGTTAAATGTCAACAAAAAATAAATGTTTGGCAATGTGTACAAGATGGCAATACGGTGTCAACAAGGAGGTAACATGACTGTCCCGGAAGAGTGCGGAGTGAACCGGATTTTACACGGTGCCTTCAAGGATATAACCGGTCTTTACACCGAGTTTATTTGTGTTGAACCGTGTTGGTCCTTGTACTCTTCGGTGTTAATGGTGGCGAATTATTCATGCCCAGTTGACGCCGGACGTAGCCGGAGATACCACAAAGTATGCCGGAGTCAATACGGAGATTCCCGGAGATCGGCGGAGTCTACTGGGAGCTACACGGATCAACACGGATTAAATACTCCAGGACCGCCGGCATGAAAAATTGAACATGTTTAATTTTTTCCCGGAGTCCCAAGGTGGTGCCAGATCGCCCCGGACAATGACAAACAATGAGTTTGCCGGAGTTATACTCCTGGACAATCCGGCGTCTGATCTGGCTATGTGTGAAGGGCCCTTAAGCATCGCTGAAACTAATCTAATTATGTCTGTGCTAAGGCAAGTAAAATACCCACCCATGGGGTAAATATGAAAAATGGCGTGAAATCAAGTCTTATTATCTCATCATTACGTCTGCCCTGGTCATATAAGCTGACAAAGCTTCAGACCCAGTGTCATCAAGACATGGATATATTTTTACTAATAAATATTGAGAATGACTGCCTTTTATGCTTAACTTTATAGTAATTTTGTCGAATGAATTTCTGATAATAACCATGTAATCTGAACTTAATTGATAATATCAAAGTAAACATGAGCACATAATCAATGATACTGATTGCAGAATAATAAATTGTTCTTGATTAACTCCGTTCAGATTTCAAATAGTTCCTAATTGTAATTCGAAATTTACCTAGATTTATTCAGGGGTAGAACAAATTTCACCACAACCAGTTGTCTGAACTTGTAAAGACTCATCAATAATTATAATTTCCAACAAGTGCAGCATTTAGTTTTAAGAAAGCATCACATGTAGAGATTCAAAATTGAAAGAACTTTTTTCAGCCATCTTTTTAAAAATATACAAGAATGACCTGAAAAAATATAAAACAATTACTGGGTCTGTATCATATTTGCTTTTATATTATCAAATGTAGTATAATACATGATGAGATTTACTCTATGTAGTTGCTTATAACAATTACAGTGATTATCAGATATTTGGTTGCTTGTAACAACATTCAAATTAAATGTATCCTGCCTTTCCAAAAAAAAAAGCATTCAATTGTATGTTGAGTAACAAATGCAGGTGTATATCTTGATACCTGTTAAACCAGATTAGACCCAGTTATTACACTTTTTCACATAGAACGCCAACATATAGAGTATTGCGGTACCTGGAACACCAGAGATCTTTCAGTGCATAACACTTTCTTGACATCATAAGTAAAATAAATTGTGTTATTACTGGTGTCTTGGAGACGTAATCTAGTCCCTGGTCTAATTATATGAGATTATATTGTTTCCTGTTTACTCCTTTATCTGAGATGGCTTTGCCTTGACAGGCATTTGGAGACTGTATGACCGGGCTATAATAGGCAGTAACACAGCTGCAGTCTCGGTTTCCTTATACTGTGGATTGTGGAGCCCCCAGTACCCTTCATGAGCAACATCCCAGCAGGATGTCATTCGGATGAGACATCAAATTGGCAGTCCCTTGTACTCAGTGTCTAAGATGAGGCAAGTAAAAGATCCCACCCATGGGGTAAATGTGTAACATGGGTGGACTCCTCCTCTCTCTCACCTCATCAAGAACTTGCCTTAGAGGGCTGCACTTCCCATATCTATCCATCTATCTATCTATGTATCTATCTATGTATCTATGTATGTATCTATCTATCTATCTATCTATCTATCATCACCACCACATACCATCTCAGCATTATGTTCGCCTAATCAATACCCAACTGTATCTGTACCTTTACAATTATCAGTATTAAGACCACCTTACCAGAAAACCAAAACAAAATGCATAAAGGTGGCCTTAAGGGCAATTTAAACTATATGATAATGGGGATGGGCTTAGACTGTTGAATTTATGTAGAGGTAGCTAGTGATAGGCATATCCCGATTAGCGGGTATTTAACTAACACTTTTGTTGGTTATATTCCAATGCCGAACAGTAATAAGAACATTTATTTCACCAATAATGAAAAAAAGTTATATGCACTAGGACTAGCTTATACTGCATTTTGCATATTAATTTGTTTGATTGTTTGAGTTTTTACCACCCTAAATACGACCGTATTTTCTGAAACTTACTGTGCTGTGACATGTAACAGTTATTGCGTTATATTTTTGCTTGGTAAGCAAATTTGTCTGCCTGGAAAATTACCTTACTGACATTATAACGTTATGAAGAGTGTCGCCGATTCGCGATTTCAGGGTCATTTTATGAAAAAATAAGTCGGAGATGTTTCCATTTAAACTATAGTCGAATTACCAATACATTTTCGTACATAATAAACTTAGAATTTTAAAAACCGGACAAAATTGAAGGTGCTGGTCGTATTCTGTATTATTTGCCAGACAATATAACTGACCGTGATATTTGTCAGTGATATTTGATATTCTAAAATGAAATGGTGATATTAGTTTATTTGCCATAAGCACCATTGGATGCAGCAATCGTCAGTAATTCCCCACAATACATAATTGCGATATAATAGCTGTGATAGCTGTGATGATTCTGACTCAGTGTATGGGGAGGACTCCAAGCCTTATCATTCCATCATTACGTCTGCCTTTGGCAGCTGGTCATATGTTGTTGTTTACTTTGTGTGGACTCGTAGAAAAAAGACTGTGACCTACATTTGGTGCAGACAAAGTACTACACTCTTAAAAATGTTTCTCTGGAGTTCACCCAAACTTCTTTTAACTTTATAATGATTTAAATTTTTTTTTTTATTATTCTATATTTATTGTTCAGCGTTTTGAGCACCCTGTGGATATTACGCTATAGAAAATAAATTTATTATTATTATTATTTTTAAATCAGTCAAGATATTGTTTGTCCGTAGACATTGAAGTGTATTCAATCAATGGCTGATTTTAAACACAATTTTAAAGGACACCAGTAAAAGAATATTGTCTGATACAGACAATCTTTTTACAGACAAATTCATTGACTTGGAAACAAATCTCAGAGACTTGGAAGCTTAACTCCAGGTGATGTCATGTGAGTCCAGGACTCTCATTGGCTGAGGGGCTGCCTTGGCCAATGAGAGTCCTGGGTTTAAATGACATCTTCTGAAGTTTAGCTTCCAAGTCTCTGAGATTTGTTTCCAAGTCAATGAATTTGGCTATATATAAAAGTTTAGATACTATATTTGGTTGAGTTTAACTTTATTTTTCTTTTTCTGTCAGTTAACTTATCAGTCTTTAGTCAACCAATTTATTTTTTAAATTCAATAAAATCAATACCTTTTCTATTACAGAATATGATCATTAGGTAATGAGTCACGTCTCAGCACATTTAATTGCATTACCCTAGTGCATAATTTATGACAAACGTGGTTTCCTGTAGTAAAACCAGGATTTTTGTAATTTTTGTGTTTGCAAATTTTTTGCCCATCCCACTTTGAATAACTGGTAGTTTAAATTTAAATCTGGTGAATATAATAATTGCTGATTGCTTTAAATAAATAAGATGTACAGAGCCATTGTAACCAAGATCAGTTTCCTAATTAATTTCTCAGTTCATAATTGGAAGCCAAATTGGAACCCTGAAGCATGAAGATTGGTTTATGGGTGTCTCTAGATTGAATTTGTTTTGCTCTGATACCCCGGATAGCTGTTCAGATAATCATTTCCATACATTAAATATGGCTGGCAGATAACGAAAATAACAGGTCTCAGTTAAACATATATTAGAAAAATTTTATATGAAAATGACCTATTGTTTGTAAATACATATGCCCATGATTTTGTTGAATCCATGAGCTAATATGGTGAATCAAGACTTCTCAATTTTGGTAATTGGTTTTGGAATATATGAATATGTCACGACAGCGCTGGTGGGGTAGTGTTGGGTAATATGGGTACTGTGGGCAGCAGTATAATATGGGCACCTTGCAGAAGCTGAAAGCCATCAGGGGTACATGCTAACACCTGGTGGAATTTTCAAGTATATTGAAAGTCAGCATTTCTGGAGCAGACAGCACATCTGAGGCTGCATTTTTTTTAATGATATGCTGACTTAAATATTTGCCTGTCATTTCTTTCATTGTTTTTATTAAGGCAAAAAGCCATTAGTATATGCTACTTTTGTGTAGGTATATCAAACTGGTGTTTTTTTTCATAGCAAATACTATTTTCTTTGATTCTCACTCATTTGCAATGGCCAAATTATGTCAGCAATTCTCAGAGCAGCCGTAAATGGAAGGTGCACGTTGTTGGGTAATATGGGCACAGGTGATAAATGCATCTTTAATGATATTTATTGTCAATCAAAGATATCATGTAAGGAGTAAAACGTAACAAAACAATCAAATGTGGATTACATCAGAGACAGACACAGATACAGAAGACTTATATTCGGACAGAAATACAGTTTGATGCCATTGGCATATAGGAAGACTTTTGTGTAGGATTATAAAGTGTGCTCATATTAAACATTTATCTAGCCCACATTAAACGGCATTTATAGTTGAAATTAATATAGTTTAATGTGGGCATTGTAGTGCTCATATTCTAAGAATGAGGTGCCCATAAAATCCCACTGTGGTTTAATATAGGCAGTTTTAATTTTATTTCAAAGCCATGCTGTTACAAAAATATTATGGATATACATATCATATGCCCTGGATTTAAAATTGATTACATGTAGAAATTCAAACAACTGGAATAATGCATTTTCACTAATTACTTTCATCACAGCATTAGCGAGACCAAAGTATGCCCATATTACCCAACTTTACCCGAATTGAGTTATTCTGTAGTTATAATATGTGTGGAGATACAATTTGCAGGAGCAATATAAAATTGTCTTTAAATCTTTAATAAAGAGCAACGTCTATGATGTAGTGTTATTGAAATTATTAACCAACCATTCATAAAAACATAAACAAAGGCATTCAGGCTTGTACATGACATTCTATTGCTTAAACATCATGATCATTCAGCATTTCGCTTAATTACCTCTACATGTTTAACACCATTTGTATATTATTTACTAAACATACATATGCCTCGTTACAATATTAGCATGTCTGGTTGGCTGCCCGCCACTAAACTGTTTCTCCACTTGAAAGTTCTGAAACACACTTATCAAACTTTTGGCTGATGGCTTTTTAATTAGTCTCTTGTGGGTGTACAATGTACTTTGTTTTAGCCTACTCATTACACTTTGTACATTGTTGATTGCCTTGGATATAATGTGGAGTAGATGATATATAATGCGTTACAAATATCTATTGTTTGGCCAGCTGGGTGGTCTAGTGGTAAGACGCTCTCCTGCTCCTCTGAGCAACATCTTAGCTGGATTTCGTTCGGATGAGACATTAAATTGGTGGTCCCGTGTACTCAGTGTCTATGCTGAGGCAAGTAAAAAGCCCCACCCATGGGGTAAATGCGTAACATAGGTGGACTCCTTTTCTCATCAATCAACCCTGGATAACAGCAAGAACTTGCCTTTGAGGGCTGCACTTTCCATATCTATCTATCTATCTATTCATAAGCAGATCAATTTAAACTCAACAAGAGGTCGAACTTATCGTGTTAATATTATTCTGTGGTAACTTGTATCCTTGACAAGATGACAAGAAAATGTCGTTGGTTAAAGAAGAGGGAAATGTATATAATTTGTTACAGTAGGTGTCATCCCCAGTTTGTAAGTTAGGGGTTGACTTACAGTAAGTTTCATAAAATATGGTCGACTATATATAGCTGTAGCAACCCATTCCTGGCTGTAGCTATAACTGGCTAAAGCCAAACTGCTTCTGTCTACCTCTTGCTTATAGTCGGCTTACAAAAAAAAAAACTTTGTAAATGTATGAAATTTATCTAACATAATATACGTACTTCAAGATCCGACTTTGGGTATAGCCAGCTATAGCCAGACAGTCCCATTTAGTGCCAGGTAGCACCATATAGCAGAAGTTGTCTAGCTTTGTCTAGGTTCAATTTGACAGGCCGTTTTTAACTGTAAAGCTCACTTATCTCTCCATGCTCTTCCGTTTTACGCGACCAATTATAAGCTCCTTTAAGCATTTTGCTGAAAGGTGTAAACAGCAGTAAGTACCCTTGACTCCAAGGTAATATGTTATTCATAACACTGATATGGGTAATATTTTTTTCATAAATTGTTTATGCACTGTATGTGGGTTTCGACAAATGACTAAATTATTCACCACCGCAAGGTGTCATTCCGGACAGTAACAAGTTGATATGTGTCCTGTCACAATGTCACATGCAGTATTTGTGACCATATGATGGTATATTCGCTGTATATTTTGCTTGGATAATAGCCTGCCACCTGATATCTGTAGTTTTGCGTTCATAAAAAATACTATTAAATACTTCATCGATTAAACAAAAAAATTCTTTATTTGTGTACGATTTTTTCCCTTTTTTTGTGTGTTATTTCAAGAGAAAGACGTTTTTGGTAGTGAGCTTAAATTGCTCAGTTCTTTTTCATCTAAAAAATGTGGCAAAATATAATGTACACCACTGCGGCTGAATAGATATGTCACTACAATGACATTCTAGTCTAGGCGAATACAATCCAATTACACACTTTACTTTCGCTATATGTTTGATCCTATATATTCTTAATGTGTGCTGTATTTCGTTACAATTAAAATAACCTAACCATTAAAATGCAAGTGGCTGTTGGTGTAGTGGTTATAGATAGATAGTTAGATAGTTAGAGAGATAGATAGACATATAGATAGATAGATAGATAGATAGATAGATAGTAAGATAGATAGATAGTAAGATAGATAGACAGTAAGATAGATAGACAGATAGATAGACAGATAGATAGATAGATAGATAGACAGATAGATATATAGATAGACAGTAAGATAGACAGATAGACAGTAAGATAGACAGATAGACAGATATAAAGAGTATGAAGATATAAAGATAGATTATATTGTGGCATCATCAGTTACCTGCCACTATATAAAAGTTCAAAGTCAAAAGATACGAGGCAAATAATGGCATATATCATTTATAAAACTTTGTAAAAGCTACAGAACCTATACCCAGATATATCACAAATCTATGCAAACCTTCGAATAACATATTGCATATTATCAAAGTCTATTCTTTATTTAATTGTCTCATCATTGTATGCCATTGATTACTTATAGCAAAAAGAAAAGGAAAAATAAGATCTCTTCTTGGGGAATATGTCATAAACCCTGAGGCTCGTGCTGGTTTTAGCGGATACGTTTTATTCTGATCAATTGTGTTATCCTATTACTACCATATGTAGGGATAGCACTTCATTATTCTTATATATTTCTTGCTTTTCTGTTGCCTAAAAATAAAAGATATAGACATTAAAAAATGTATATTACGAGTGAATGGTATATATTACCAGACCCTACCCAAAGAATTTCCTTTATTCATTATTATGTACATTGAGAATTCAGGTAATTCCAATTTTGAATGCGTTTCTGACATGTTTAATCAAATTGTCTGAGAAAAATTCCTTGATAATAATTTGAAAGCAGTACGTTGAAAAACCTTAATAACAACAACACAACAGAAGAAAATATACCTTTATTCAAAACCTGAAATAGACTGGAAATTGACTACATGATAAAGTAAAATTATTTTAAGACATATATTCCTGTTTTTAACTTGATAAAGACTTGCATAAAACTACGATAAGACCAAAATTCTCCTAAGATATGAAGGCATACTGTAGAATAGTCAAACCTAAAGTCAAATCGAAATGCAGGTTGACATTTTCTATTATTGCAGCAGATTATCTAGACTGCATAAATAGGAAACCAAATTTCAGAGGACGTCATGTGAACTCAGGCCTGGCTACGGCAGTCTCTCAGTCAATGGGAATCCTGGATTTACATGATGTTCTCTGGACTTTTCCAATTCTATGTAATGTAATGTAGCATGTTCAAGTGGCACTTTGTGTATTTTGGGTCTCAGACGGTCAGTGATAACCCAGATAGCATTCCAAATCGGGTTAATCATTTCTATACCGACCGCCATTGGTACAGCATCGTTTTGACATTGCGGACATCGCGCGGACATTGATACAAATTGGAAAGCTATCCGGGAAGTGTGTCTTAAAGAGTGTATGGAACTTCCATTGAACACCTGATATTTAATCGACATTTTTGATAGTCTCCATCATGTATCATTCATATCATAATTTGCCATGATTCAGAGTAGCTCATTGATCATTAAATCTTTATATAGGGTTTGCCTGATGTGAGGCTATTAGTTGACTACTTTGGTGTGATTCAGGTTTCATCTAAAACCTTACTAGATCTAAGCCTTTTAACCCAAATCCAGAGATGGGCACAAAAGAGAGGCTTTTTATCCTGATATTGATTGTCAGATTATTAATTACCTGTAACCATGCAAAAAAAAAGACACCTAGATATTGGACCAAAAAAAACTAACTTTTTGTAACGTTGTCGAAGGTTGACATTTATGCTGATTATATTGTGTAATAGTAATTTCATGTCTATGGTAATTTTTCTGTGGGCCACATTGTCTCAATAGAAAACAAATTTGTTTACTCCTTCATAGCGCCAGCAATATTATTTAAAGCTGTGAAATGCTATAAAGCACTGAAAAACATGCTTCACTAATTGGTGTCTGAGTTTAACGTCAATTATGCTTTACTACTGTGACAAGTTGAGTGCTGGCTGCAAAGTCATTACTTTTTTGGTGCAGTTAGAAATTGTGGAAAACTAATTATTTTTCTGGTGCAGAAATTGTGGAAATTACTTGGATGTTCATTAAGGTGCGTGACTTTACTATGTGATTATGATGTTTGAATATGTTTTGCTTTCTTAGAACACACAACATACTGATGAGCAAAAAAAAAGGCAGTTCTTTGTGTTGCATTTATTAATTCAAGATTATGAATTACCTTAGGCCTTTTTCATCTCACTTATGTAGCACTAAGTAGATTTTACCATAACCTATAATTGTGCTCATTAAATTCTGCAAAAAAGAAAACATTTCCTTCCACATTGAGAACTTCTTGCCCACAAGGACGTATGACGTGGTGATTCTGGTGATACATCATTTCTTGATTGACCTGGACATTCTATGTCATCATAAATCATAGCATCATTATTCTGAGACCCTGTTCTACTTTGGTTGCCATAGTACCTCTTTATTACACAGCTGATTAGCCCAATGTTCTTGATGCAATATTCGTCAAGGTTATACTTTTCATGATTTGCAATCTGAGTGCTTGTCGAGATTTAGGTGTAAAAAGCTAACAACAGTACTCCACATATATTATGGATGTCTTGTACATGCTATAATCAGCTGTACCACTGATTATGCTAACAGCCAAATTCATTGACTTGGAAACCAGTCACATAGACTTGGCAGCTAAACTCCAAAGGACATCATGTGAATTCAGGACTCCCATTGGTTAAGGCAATCCCTCAGCCAATGAGACTCCTAGATCCACATGATATCCACTGGAGTAGAGCTTCCAAGTCTATGAGACTAGTTTCCAAGGCAATGAATTGGCAGTAAAACCCTACTACCTGTAACTAAACCAAACGATCTGCATACAGTCATCTACTGCCATCTACAGGTAGCTATAACAAAAGAATACTCCACCATGCTTAATATTGCACCAATAGTGGATGGCAAATACAGTGTTTTGTTGGATGATGGAAAGCTGTATTGGACCAGGCATTATATTATCCAAGAAATTTCTCAGATGACCAAAAAAACTAAGTTTCTTATGACACATTCCTCTGATTTGAGAGTAATTTAAACAAGGAATGTAGTATATTTTCTTCCCCGTTCAATATATCCTTTTTCTGTGCAATATTACTTTCTGTAACATTTTCAATCAATGCAAAATAATACATATATTGGACAGCAACATGGTGTCAGTGAAGAAATCTGATTGGACAAGCAGATTTCAGTGGCAAATACTATGAAATCCAGTCATTTCGTAGGCCATTGCTTGGTGAATAAGTATATCACAAATCAGACAAAATGTCAAAGAGTTGTCATTTTGATGAACAGTCTACTCAAAGAAATATTCAGTGTAATAGTTTTAGCTGAAATTGGTATTACCAAATGCCCGAAATGTCAGAAACTTTTAAATTATATTAGGTCTGTCTAGACGTCCAACTTGACTATCATTTGGCTTGAATGACAACTAAATTAACTTCTCATGTCACTGCGATATATATATATGATTTATTGTCTTACTACTGGTATCCAGAGTGTACCCATGAAGTCATATGTATGAATGAATGAATAAATGAATGAATTTAGAGGTCAGAAAAGACCTACATGTATACTGTTTTTGCTCCATTTTGCATTCTTGTTTCTTGTTGACTGAGGCAGTCATACTCCTGTTTCTTATGAATGATGTTTAAAAGACTGATTTATTAATGCATATTGCATCCTAAACATTGGAAAAAACAACTTCTGTCCAAAATAATCATACATTAATATTGATTAGCATGATAGCATCTATAGAATTACATGCAACCTTCAAGCATTGCTTTTATGTATGGACCCAGGCAATTTACATAATATATTCATATTTTATATATACTGCTTTATTTTAATGTAATTGTGTGCAAATTTAATTGTAATTGCCGAAAATGTTATAAATTCAATTTAATTCAAGTTCAATATGAATAGGTAAAATACATACATTAAGCACACAGTTGTCTAGAAATTAGCGCTCTCGAACACAAACATGACATTTGGTTTATCACAATTTTGGTTTTTATTACTAACATGTGTTCCCAACAATTTCGAGGTGGGGTGTAGTTCAATGGTAGTGCTGGGCTTCAAACCACTGGGTCCCGGGTTCAATTTCCAGTCGAGTCTCGGTTGGATGGCAGTTTTTAAGTTAAGACATTTAACCACAAACTTTACATTCTTAGGGGATGTCTATTCAGGATATAAGTCACAGCATAACTACTCCATGTCCGAGTAATATGTGAGCATCACACTTGTAAATGATGCAACACTACTTCTGCTATGCAGCTGCCAGTTCACATTTGAGCTAACCACCTTATGTGATTAGAAACTTCTGTTTGGTCATAAAAATAGCTGCTGAGTTAAACTTCAGTTTCCCGTGAGGAAGATTATTTTCAAACACTGTCTTGTGCTGTGCATGCAAAATTAACAAGGAACTGGGCATGTGCTTTTGATATGAGGCATTTTTACCATTTGCAGAAACAAATTTGTGAGAGGCTAAAAGGGGAGTCATAAGTTTCTATGCCAATCTTTTTGGCTATGTTCACTAGCTTTAGTTATTAAGTAGCCATAACAACAAGGTGAAAGTATTGCCCAAATTAAAAGTTCTGAATTGTGATACAGGTTTTGCAGTGAGCTTGATTAAAGTCTCAATGGTTTATTTGAAGACCTAATTACTGAACTATGGAATTTGTAAGAAATTAATTTCAGATTTCCATGTTCAGTTGAATGCTTCATTTCCATTAATGGGATGAACTATGGCGTATTTCAATGTCTATGTTCAATCTGCCAGAGGCAGGGGGTGGTAGTGCACTAGGCTTCCAACTGCTGGGTCCCGGGTTCAATTGCTGTTCAAGCCCAAGTTGGATGGCTGTTTCATCCGCGATCTCATTGCCATGGTCACTACCTGTCGTAAAGCCCTCATCCACCCACCACTGCCAGAGGCATACGTATTGATGATAATAATGCTTGGAGTCCACATCATCTTACACATAACCCCATGGGTAGGGTTTTTTTGCTTGCCTCAAACCTTTATTTAGGCATTCCTTGGTGATCATCAAAAGATTATTTAATCATATTTCATAAAAAATATACACATATACTTACATGTTTTATCTTAATCTTTAGCAGCTGGGTGGTCTGGTGATAAAATGCTCGCCTGCTCCTTTGAAGGACACGGGGTCAATCCCAGGCCCTGGCACCTTTATGAGCAATGTCCCAGCTGGTTGTGGTTTGGTTGAGTCATTAAATTGGCAGTCCCTTGTCCTCGGTGTCTATGCTGAGGCAAGTAAAAGACCCCAACCATGGGGTAAATGTGTAACATAGTGGACTCCTCCTCTCTCTTTCATCTCATCAATCAACCCTCGATAGCCACAAGAACTTGCCTTAAAGGGCTGCACTTTTCAAATATATTTATCTTCTATACAGTGTGCGAGTCACCTAAGGAAACAGAAAGTATCTCACTCCTTATAGAAGCTGTACTTGGCTTCCTTTTCTTGATTTTTCTTCAGCAACTAGGCTGAAAAAAGGATGCTTTTAGGAGGTCTGATTTTCTCCGTAGCATTCTTTTCAATCCTGTTCAAAAGAAGAAAACTGTGTAAATGACATCGATTTGGCCTTTTTCCCAGAAAAAAAGGTGTAGCCTGTTTGTCATTCATTTCAAACAGAAACATGTGGGAAACTTTCCAAGCGAAGCAAACAAGTGATAGAGAATATATGGTGCATCATGGCATGAAAAATGAATTCACACCAGAAAGCATTATTTGTAAGGTTTCATAACAGACAAGCTTCAATGAAAATGACTGATTGGTATGGCCACGTATTTTGCATTTCGACACAAACATTATATTATCCTTATAGAAGCTGTACTTGGCTTCCTTTTCTTGATTTTTCTTCAGCAACTAGGCTGAAAAAAGGATGCTTTTAGGAGGTCTGATTTTCTCCGTAGCATTCTTTTCAATCCTGTTCAAAAGAAGAAAACTGTGTAAATGACATAGATTTGGCCTTTTTCCCAGAAAAAAAGGTGTAGCCTGTTTGTCATTCATTTCAAACAGAAACATGTGGGAAACTTTCCAAGCGAAGCAAACAAGTGATAGAGAATATATGGTGCATCATGGCATGAAAAATGAATTCACACCAGAAAGCATTATTTGTAAGGTTTCATAACATACAAGCTTCAATGAAAATGACTGATTGGTATGGCCACGTATTTTGCATTTCGACACAAACATTATATTATCTATCTATCTGTCTATCTATCTATCTATCTATCTATCTATCGATATTTTGGTGCTACAATCAAAGGAAAGATATATTAATCTGAACTTTCCATATCTATATCTATCTATCTTTTGATTGTAGCACCCACATATCCAGATAAAATGCTGAAACTCCTCACAGAAACATTGGGTTGCTTCTCTAATTATATTTCGTAATACCTCAGATCCTATAATGGGATCTGTCTGGTAGAGAGATCAAAAACATTTACTCTAGCAACTCTACCAGTAGGTACAATGACAAATCTGTCATGACAAGAGACTTTAGAAATCCATCATTCATGATTAGAATACAAAAGCACTGCTGCTAAAACAGTGTCACCAAATCAGATAATTTGTCCTCACAATTCTGTTAATATTATCTAAATGGCATTCAGTTATAGTGTAAGAGATCATTCATTTCGTATTATTTCATATAATAGTATAAACCACAATAAATGTCCAATCGTTTTTTGGGCATATATTGCCATAAATAGCATGGAGCAGCCCAAGATTATAAGAAATGTTAGCAACAAGCCAAAGACCATCTTTGCAGCTGATAAAAACAGTTCTGGGAACCAAATAACCAGAATTTTGCTATATTCACCATTGTAATTTCAGCTGAGCACTTATTGTGACCATAACAAATGGCTATAATGATAAAAAGAAAGGCAAAATACTATCATTGCAAGCAATGCAAAAGATATGAAACTGGAAGTTATTTACTACAGAGAATGTTTTTATGGGTCAGAATGTTGGGCTTTGGCTTTTTCTTGGATATATATGTAAATATAAAACTAAAAAAAAAAGTTAACATTTATTTTGGATTACACTATAATATGTATTATAGTACTATTCTATAGACAGTTCGCAGCGTATTATACCTAGAATCATCATACTCTGGCAAAGCTTATCTTACATAATATCTTTCTTCTTTTTTTTTTTTTCACCTGACCGTGAACTTTACTAAGATGTTGACGGCACTTTGCTTTTGGTTGCCATGGCAGCCTGCAATTCACAATTGATTTAGACCCTGTTGTTCATGATGCAGCATTAATTAAGGTTGCTTTCTGATATGGTTATTCAGTGGAGGTGCCTTTCAGCTTGGAAACTGTGGACAATTTATGAAGCACTTTATATTTTATTACATTTGCATTTTGTCAGTGTTGATGGTCTTTACCATTGACACCACCTTACAATCAAAGTGATATATAGGTATTGTTCCAATCTGCACACCAGCCAGATCGCTTAAACATGTACTTAGTGTCTATGCTGAGGTAAGTCAAAGACCCAACCAAATCTTTCGTCCAAAAAACTTTACAAAGTGAATAAAAAGGTCATGGTGTCACTAAGTACAAGGGGTAATAAAGACACAATTATATAAATGAATGTCCAGACTAATGAATACTAAACTTGAAAAGCAGGAAAAGGTTGATGGCTGCTATCGTGAGGTAAAAAGCGGTGCATCTTTATTTGTGTTTTGTTTTCTAAGGGAAATTGGTGGCAGTTACCATTAATATAAATCTTCCCAATTCTGATGTCTTGGTGCAAAGTCAAAAGATGTACTTAGTTATTGTAATTGTTAGCCGTCTTGTGTTAAATCAATTTTTGATAACTATACTGAAAGAATCATAGTTTTTGATAACTATACTGAAAGAGTTTATTAAACTATACTGAAAGATTCATAGTTTTTGATAATTATACTAAAAGATTAATTTCTCATGATTGTTGGGTTATAAGGGGTTATATAGTATTTTTCTTCTAACATTTATCCAACAACTACCAACCACTGGGGCTGATTGTTTGTAACTGATCAATCAATAGGTTTGCCAAATCTAAAACAATGTTGGGAAACTTAAATATCTTTTACTTCACAAGTTTGCATGATGTTCTATTTTTGATGATGGACGATAAGTCAGAGCAGCTCAAGATGGACTTCACTCAAGAAAATATTGATTTTTCAAAAAGTTGCCTAAAGCATGAAACTGCATGACCCACTTCACAATAGATTTTCCACCTCCCTAATTTTTTATCTGATGTGGCATGACTGAACTGGGGAGTGGGGAGGCCAGGAAAGCATCTAAGATCAATAGCCCAGTAACTGCAAAACAAATAAAAAAATAGTATGACCAAGTTTAAGCCATGATAATAGGTCTTTTTGCTAGAAAAAAAAAAGAAAAAATTGTAATGAGTTTGGTAAGGTAATTGCTTTCCTAGGAGTTGTAAATGTAACTGTCACAGTAAGAATAGCAAAATGGTTGAAGATTGTTTCAGTTTCTTGGTTGCACAAGGAGATAAATATGTCCCATTATTACGTATTGTGAGATAACAAGATAGTTGCGCCTCATCGTGACAGCCACCAACTATTATGTCATTTTGCTTCTTCAGGGGATAAATTACATACCTGAAGAAATATTGCACATTGCCACTGTAGCTTGCAGTGGCTATGGCCAGATTCATGACAAGATGTATGTGAGGGGAAATATATGGCAGGAAGTAGTGAGGGCAATTGCTGGTCAGAAAGTTCCTCCTTATCTCACAGATGGTTAACCTGATTGCTGCATCCTGTGTCCCCTGTCATGAGTGATGGATTATTAATTATTTCAGATTTGTGCATCTGCTCAGGCAATGCTGCTGCAGCAGCAACATCTTTGATGACTGCTATTGTCCGTCTCCAGCAACAACCAGCATCTGAAATTGTCCACCAAAAGAAACTGATGTTAGCCTATTGGTATAGGGTTCTAGTAAGTAAGTATTAGCAGACAGGTGGCCTAATGGTTAAGGCATTCTCCAAATCCACATTGGCCAGCTATGCTGAAGGTTCCGGGTTAAATCCCTGACCCAGGCACTTTTATGAGCTACATCCCAGCTGGATGTCGATCGCATGAGGCATTAAAATTGGAGGTGCCTTGTACTTGTTGTCTATGTTGAGGTAAATAAAAGACCCCACCCACGGGGCAAATGTTTAACATGGTGTGGACTTCAAGCCTTATCATCTCATCCTTAAGTCTGCCTCTGGCAGCTGGTCATTCAAGCTGACTAAGCTTTAGACCCAGTAGTATTGAAACATATTAATAATAGTAATAGTGAAAATTAATGTAGACCTATTTCTTAGGTAATTTTCTCACTATAATGAAAACAAATTAGTATGAAGCTCCATTGTCACAAAGGAAAGGAGCACTCCTTCATGGCCCCAGGGGGATTTAGGCAATTGGGAAGTCCTCATTGTGTGATTTGTACATATTGTTAGTGACAAAATTCTGCTTGGTTTTGATTTAGTGCCATGATTCTAGATGAACAGATTTCAGCTCCAATTTAGTATATACCTCTATTCCCTGATTCCTTGTGGCTTTATTTATGGTATGCGGTTTATGTCAAACTCTTTAAATTAGAAATCAATCTCATAGACTTGGTAGCTAAACTCCAGATAGTTGCTCATCATGCGAATCCAAGACTCCCATTGGTTAACGCAGTCACTCAACTAATAATTGTCCTGCCACAAGCTGGACTCACATGGCATCCTCTGAAGTTCAGTTTCCTAGTCCATGAAATTAGCTGTAAACCAATGAAGTACCCCAGGCCTGCGATTGTGAGGACATTTGCCTTATCCAAACTTACCTTATAGCCCAATTACTTGGTAACTTACCATTACCTAATTATAATGTAACTTATCAACTACAATATATTACCAAATAGTGTAACTCCCAAACAGGTGTATCGCTTGGTACCCAACCAAATAACTTAAATAACAATGTAAACTAAATACTCCGATGTGACATAAACCAGCTAATTTCAACAGGTAATGTTTTTCATGATGGTTTGCTGCTTTGTAAATAGTAATAGGATCTCACAAAGTTTAAATGAGCCAGTGAAGGTGGAAAGTTTTGTGCAACCCTGAACTTAGCTTTGAATGATGTTCTCCTGTAGGGCCATGGGAACTCTTGCTGTGCTCTTGACAAGTTAAACAGACCTTGGGGTGAAATGCTGAAGTTACCCTACCTGTGGGAGGCAATCTAATACCTTTTGGTAGACCACATCATGCTGGGTGGGGCATCAATTTCACTTTCACGAGGCTCCTACATTCTGTTACTCTTCCATGTAGCAACTGTAGGTTTTGAGCTTAGATCTGATAGGGCTTCCTATGAGATATTCTGACATCCAGATCGATAGCCCAGTCACGGGTGATTGCTACCATGTGCCTTGCTTACCCCAGTTGCATAATGGTCCATCCACTGGAGGGCATTGACCTTTCTAGCTACAACCAATTATTGCTCCCTACAAGATGTAGTACTAACAAAGTGTTAAAGGATTTTATAATCTTATATAAATAGTCCTGGAGTGTCATGAAATCTTCTAGAAATTAGTTACTAAGTGGAAGAAATTTGCTTTAGGAGCTTCCATGAAGTTGGTAACATGTTTTTATAAACTTGTGAGAATATCCAGCAGATTAACTATTTACACTGAGCAGTTAATTGGTTATCATAAATTATCCATCTAAATCAATGTCAAGTCCGGAGGTGATTTCCCTGGAGAAAGTACAAAGATTGTGGCATTCCATGCAACCTTGCAATTAACTTAATTAGCTTGACGAATGGATAACTAGCTACAATTTGAGTGAATTAACTATAGAAGCTCCAATATTAAACCCTGCTTATTTTATTGACATTTCCTTTTTCTCTAATATCCTTAAATAATAAATCATTAATCATCATAAGTGGTTTTGGCAGCTATAACTATCCATTTAAATTGGTTAATTTACCCTTGAATTAACCAGAGTTAGCTCAAGACAAAACACAAGCTTGGCAACGCTGCTGCTGCATTGAGACCTGAAACTAATTTAAGTTAAAAATGTTCCACTATCTACTGTCTACGTAGTACTATTTGTTAGATTCTCAATTGAAGTGTCTATATGCCCTATGTTTGCCAGTCACTATTACCATTTAAGGAAGATAAAGACGCCGGAATTAGGATACTAGAGTGGTGAGCATGACACTATATTGTGCGGTCAGCCATATATTTGTGCATGTCAGATTTTGTAGACTGCTCGCAAATTTATGATTGATCAGTTTACTTGTAGACAGGTTCCCAAGCTTCGAGTAAACACGTTTTCCACATACCCCTTTCCTCTTTCCTCTTTCCAAAATTTGGCTAACCACTAGCTGGTGTATTCTACCTGAATATACAGTTCTAGTCTGTCCCTGACCATCATGTCAATTGGGCTACCATTCCAGACCTTGCCTTTGGCACAGATGCCCCAGCTGCCTTAACTGCCAAACTGACCTCATATTGGAAATTGTGTCATCAGAAGTGTAAACATCAATTGATCAAAATGTGGAGATCAGAGAGTAGAATATGCAGACTACTGTCAAATCAATTGCTGTGTGTCAGGCAGAGTAAAAAGGTGTACATGAGTTATGACGACCTTGGAAGAGTTTGTGGCACTTTATGTAATGCTTAAAAAAAAGTGAGTCAGTCGATTAAATATGTCTGCCAGTATCAGTAAATTACTAATGGGAATGTAGTATTTTATAATGTAATACCATCATTGTCTGATGATGTAGATATTTCGACTTATGATACAGATCTCGCGCAGAATAGCTAGTTGGAACGATCTATATATTTCATTATTTGTGTGTGTGTTATATATTTTATTTGGTTAAGTATATTAAATTGCAAATAGCAACAAAATCTATTTTAAGATCAAGAGTTAAATTTATCAATTATTTAATTGTAGACGGTTATCAAACTCCTAGTAAAACAGCTGGTTTGTTGATGTACTTTGTGTGTTGAACACTGTTGGTCCATCTGATTCTGACAACAACAAGCTGCAACCGGATGCAGTTTAATGTTCCAAAGTGTGTATCAAATGTCTACCCTCCATGGAGTAAGACAAGGCACTCCTGTGGCACCAGCGACCTTCCATATACTGTAACAGTGACATGATCTCCCTTAACATGGCATAAAAGTTCCAGGATATGATTGCCAGGTCAGCTGCCATTACTTTAGCCCCTAGTTATCTGCCAGAAAGAAACCCATAATAGGAAAGGGAGACATCTCAAGAGATTAACCTGTCATCTGCAGCCATCTTACATATGAACTGTCTTACCTGAGTGATAGTTGTCATGTATTATGGTTTCATGTATCTTATCCTATGTTCTTGCTGCCCCTGACATTGGTAAAGAATTAGTGAAGCCGAACAGAAAAAAAGGAAAAATAAGAAAAATAAGGCACCCAAAGATTCATAGAATGGGAAATGATCAGTTATAAGAAAACACATTTTATGCATTTATGCATGAAGGACTAGGTCTCCCAAAATATTACTGTGTTGCCAAGTAAAGGCCAGTGACATGGATCATTTGACAGATTACAGGGCATACTGTGTTAAATGGCCCTGTGCAGCTGTAGTTTTTATACAGTTAATTTTCTTACTACTAACAATGGCAGACTCAGATACTTCTATTTCAGCTATGCAATGCCATCAAGTCAAACCAATTTTGTGTAAGAATAATTTCAGAGGTTTGCCCGAACACACATGCATACTGTAATAAGGATTCTTGGAGTCTTGTTTGAAATTTGGAAGGCGCTTCAGCATAAATGGAAATCGTATTTTGAAAAGATACGAAATCAGACTCAAATTTAAATGCCACATAAATTTTTCTTCAAATTGAAATCAATAGCTATCTGGATCGGTCCAATAAACAGTGAACCAGTATTTCTCTGCACAATATAATGTAAAATCGGAAAAAAAAGGATAAAGGGTTTTTTTTTTAAGAATGGTGATCACAGTCACACATAGGAGCAAAATAATTATCAAGAAACAACTTGTTGGACACTTTTGCATCTGAGTTCTTTAGTTTTATGGTAAAAAAGATTCCAGTTATGGCCCATATTTCACAAGAGAACAAAATTGGTGTCACACCTCAAAGACATATACAGTACTGACTCTTCTTATAATAATAGGTATGCTAAGTCACTGCCACAGAGCATTCTTAAAGACTGTAGTTGCTAAGAGAAATAGTATCATTTAAAAATGTTTTTTTTTTAACTCTCTCAAGTTAACTACTTTTGGGGAAACTTTAATTGATTTTGAGTCCAAGTTGATCTGACGAAGTTGTCTAGCTGATTCAAAATTTGATGCTTGAGCCGACCCTTTCAAATTGATTTCTAAATTCTGACAAGGGAAAAAGTTTGCATACACTACTATGAAACATTTAAATTCTAGTACTTAATTGAACTGTCTTTTCTGAACAAGCTTATTTCTTTCACTCTAAGTACCTGATTGGTAAAGACAGTAGAAACAAAATCACAGTGCGTGTGTTTTATTTGCTTAGTCACTTTACTGTCGTTCATATTCATATCATCACTATTAATACATGTTATACTTCACCATGTGACCTTTTCTAATGTTCTCAAGCGGGATAAAACCAACAAAAATGTTAGTTAACTCCCTCCTGAGTGCAAACTGAACTTGCTTTGCATAATAAAGGCAGTAAGAACAAACAAACAAACAATCAAACAAACTATTAAATATGCCTAAGCACTGGTATTCTATGCATCTGTGTACCAACACAATATACAAGGGGTAGTTTCACAAGTGGCAGAAACAATAAAAAATGTCTATGGCCAAATTTCAGGATGCTTCCGCACCCTTTGCAGGTCTTTGAAGCAAGGATAATGGCTTTTATTTGGGTTTGGTGGCTGGCTTAAATACCATCAGCTGTAGGACTGCTGCTTTTATCCTTAATCCACCATAGTGATATTGACCTACTTTTAGCAGGTGGGAAGTAGATCAGGGTATTGTGTTACCAGAGTGATTTGAAACCCCCCAGGGTTCCCATTCAATGGACCCTTTCATATAAAGAGGAAAAGGAGGAAAAGGGAGAATTTAGAAAGAAGAAACAAACCCCTAAATAAATTATCTTTCCTCATCCAGCCTTAACCATCTTGTTTGTGCTTGTGAATTATACAACACTTTCTTCAACATACGTTCTTCCTATTCTGGTTAAACTGGCATCATCCTGAACAATATTTGTGTGGATTTTAGTCGCAGAATTTACTTAAAATAAATTATTTCTCCCAGTAAAACTATTCCCAGATGCTCAAATAAAGCTGTATCAGGGAATGGTCTGAGCCAGCTTTTCTGTAGACTTCGAGTTATTTTCACTATAATTGGCCTGTCAAAATGGACCTAGACAAAGCTAGACAAATTCTGATATATAGATAGATAGATAGATATGGGAAGCGCAGCCCTCTAAGGCAAGTTCTTGATGAGGTGAGAGAGAGGAGTCCAGCCATGTTACATATTTTACTTGCCTTAGCATCGAAACTGAGTACAAGGGACCACCAATTTAACGTCTCATCCGAACGACGTCCAGCTGGGATGATGATACCCGGGACTGGGTTGAACCTGGGTCCTTCAGAGGAGCAGGCGAGCACCTTCCCACTAGACCACCCAGTTGCCATGCACATGATGCTACCTGCTGCTAAACGGACTTATCTGGCTATAGCTGGCTATTCAAAGATAGATCTAAAAGTACATATTTATATAATATATTAGATAAAATTGCTTACATTTGCCAAGGTTTTAATTTTTTTAGTAAGCCAACTATAAGCTAGGAGAAGATAGAAGTGGCTGGCTTTAGCCAGTTATAGCTGCATCCAGGAATAGGTTGCTATAGCTGTCTAGAGTCAACAATATTTTATGAAGCTAAATTTAGATAGCTGACCAGCCTGCTGACCCAGCCCCATTTAACATGTACAGAATATTAAACTACAAGAGTCTAAGGTGTGGCAAGTAAACTGTTTTGCTTATAGGGCATGTATTTTAACATTTTAACATAGCTTGAACCATGATAATCTCATCATAATGTCTGCCCCTGGCAAAAAATGTCTTAAAAGTTACTGGATCAAGTTCATTGAAGCAATGAAGAGCATAATGCAATAGTGAACCAACTCACTACTGCAACTAATGTTTGTAATGACTATCTGATAATATTCCTTCACCCTGGCACAATAAGCTTAACCTATGGAAAGGCTACTGAACTAGAGATGAGCAAGAAAAAAATGCTGCTGTTGCTGCAGCTGGAAATGAATGATGTGGCGGTGTTACTGACAAAAGACAAAGCCAGCTGGCTTCAGAAGGATTCTTGATGACACCTGCACGAAAACTACTCTAGTTGACATCATTTCATCATTAGCCCTGGCCTGGAGCCAGTGTATATTTGCAATGCTTTCCCAGAAGTCTTCTGTCAATGGAAATTATGAAATCAATTTAGTTGTCAATGTACTCATTAAAAAAATTTACAAATTTGCATAGTAAGTTACTTTCACCATCTTAATCGAATACTGAAAGCTAGCTGGTGCACCTGCACTTTTCAATTCAAAACACTGGCAATTATGTCTTATTAAGAAATCTTTGTATTGGGCTTATTTGAGGCTAATTCTTGAGGAGAAAAAGCTTCATATGTGTTTGAACTTCATTTTACGTCAAAGTTCTAAAAGCAGGTGCAATTTTGTTTAAATGAGTCATCACTGTAGACATGCCTTTTTGGGTGGGGCTCAAACCAAATATTTCACTTGCAAATTTGGCAGCTGTCCAAGTGTTGCAAAATTTGGGTAATTGAATGTCTGGCACTTTCGAAAGGCTAAACTTGACATGCTGGTCTGACTCAGACTCATACTCAGAAGCTTTTTATTATCCACAGAAATTTAACTTTTAACATGTTCATTTAACAAGTATACAAAGAAAAAACATTATCTATATTTGTATATATATATGTGTAAATTAGCTCCATTATGTGCCATTTTGTATTGTTAACATTATATTCAAAATGTTTGCCTATAAAGATATTGAAACATAAGAATGTACTATCACAATGCCAAATATTTCACAGAACAAGCTCAGTTTAGCTGTGCTTGTTACACATTTTCTGTGGATGCTGTGGATGGTTTTGTGTGTCCTCTGTTGTTGCACCATACTCGTGGGATAACAGGGGAAACAATTTCATTCAACTTGCAATATGAGCACTACACCGCCATGTTGCTTTGGGACATGAACTTATGTTGTCGATGGTGGATTCTCTGTTGACCAACTCATTGCAGATAGAGAGAGATATTTGCAAATGGCTACATTTGGCCGTTTATTTGTACATTTTGCTGTGGCACCATGGTGGTTATCGGCTAATTTTTCTGGTCATTATTCATAGGAAATGCTTATCTCAAATTTGGATGTTGCAGTAGGTCACATATCTCGCAAATTAAACTAAATCGGTATCCAAGAAGGTGCATAAAATTTCAATATCTTTCTGACTACACTCAGTGTAGTCAGACAATATTGACTCATTATTGAGGCAAGATAGGAAAGATTTCTGATCTATTTTGTTAACCCTGTGCACCCTAGATAGTTTTTCTCATTTAGGGTCCAACCAGAGGCAGTCATTAGCCCCTAAGTAATCAACCCATCTAACCCTAAGATAATTGAGAGGCACGGAACTGTATATATTGTTCATTGCTGCTTAATAGGCCGATTATCTGCTTAATTGAAACCCAAAAGCTAATTTTTATACTGTGTCAAATGTGTCTGGAGCACAACAATCTAGAAAATAAAAAAAAACTGGCTTTAACAAGATTGAACTTTGTTGCTCTATGGTAAATTGCTTCTGTTCATTAGCAGCCCAAAAGATCTGAATACTTTGTCCATGGAGCCAAAAGATAATTGAGAGGTGCAGATTTATATATATTGTTCATTGCTGCTTAATCAAAACCCAAATACATCATAGCTCATTTTTATACTGTGTCAAATGTGTCTGGAGTACAACAATCTAAAAAATTTAAAAAAGCAAAAAAATCTTGCTGTTACAAGATTTTACTTTGTTGCTTAATACTTTGTTCATGGAGCCAAAAGATTAGATTCATTACTCCATGCTTCATGTTGCACAGTTACAATATACCTGCAATTAACATAAAATTACTTAAGTCAGACAGATATATATTATGCTCATATCAAATGTTGAAAAACTATCAATATCATTCATATTACAGTGTACTGAAATTATTATCAATTCCAATGTATTCATGTACATACTAATAAATGTCATGTCTACTGTGTGTCTTTACCTATTTAATTGAGTTCTTCTGAACATTCATTGCTCCACATAATAAAAACTTAAGTTTGAGTACAGAAATTAGCATTGGCAACTTGACAACTTTCTAATTTGAAATTTTTATTAATATTAACCTTCAGCAGTTTCTGTCCACTGGAAGTTCTTAAATTCTCTTGATTGATCCAAAATATCTTCTTTCTAAAGGCAGATGAGGTCTAGGGGAGCTTTCTTCTGGTTCAGTCATTTCCAGATTAAATAGACAAAGCCTTTTTGAAAGAACCAAGGAGCTTTGATGTTCTCATCCCTTATGACGTGAAGCAATTAGAGTGGGTGAAATGTCTAGTAATTTGTCTCATCAACATTTGATGACATAATGTTGGTAGGTGGCAAGTTTTAAAGGCAGTGAATGATGTCACCTCAGGTGATTCTTCAGAGTGTCTTTGCGCTGCAACTGATCTATAATTAGTAACTTGAAAGCACACTGTAATTCATATGTCTAACATAATTTATACTCATTCATCAAACATAGGACCTTCAGCAACTCAGAACTCAGAATCAATTTATTCATATTACATATATATGCTTAGAATTGTACATGGATCATTAAGACACACAAGGTGCACGCATGAAATATATATGTATTAAGGTCATATCGCTATTGAGGTGCCACCCATGATTTCAGAGGATCCAACTCCAATCCATACAAATAAGATCATTTTCAAGCTCAGTGGTAGCATGCTGGGCTTCCAACCACCGGGTGCCAGGTTAGATTCCCAGTTGAGGCTAATTTGGATGGCTGTTTCATCCTTAATCTCATTTGCCATGGTCCCTGCAGAAATACAGGACATAAAGCCCTAATCCAACCCACCCACCTCATTGTCAAGAAAAAGAAGCAGGTCTGGCCAACATTTAACTGACAGAATCCCTAACCACAGAAACCCAGCTGCAGTAAGGTTAAAATAATTTGTGGTTTAGCAAATGATGCATATTGCATGATGGTGACATCTCTCTCCATCGATCCCATTTCTTTCAACTAACTTAAGGATTGCTGGTCCTTATGAGGATCAAATCTACTAATCAACCAGAAGCATCTCTGTTTATATACTGCAATTTTGTACCAAGCTTAATCTAATATGGCTGCATGTTTAATGACAGCTCAACTGATACATCACACTTCTCAGATTCATGCTGAACAAGGAAGACTCCATTATTTGGGAGTCCCATAGGATCAATAGGGTACCAGCCCCATAACTCATAAATTCAAGAGTGCATACACTGTAGTTTATACTGGTATTCATCCAGTACTTTCTTTTAATAAGTCACAGATCACAGCAGTCATGTGAATTACCATTGCAGGAACATGAGTCCAAATTCATGGAGGTGGGGGGGGGGGGTGCAGGGGTACTTGTACCCCCGTCACCTTTTCAACAAACAAGGTCCATGAACACATTATATCAACTTATTATAGGGGCATTAAGCAAATCAATTAATCCTCTTTGCTACTGTCCGCCCAGCACTAAGCAGCTAAGTTGGCAACTAACTTTATACAGACACCGGAAATAATGACTGTATGCTCCCAAGGGAGCTGAGTTAGAAGCCAGGGAGCTGCTGTCATACCACTTAAAGGGTATAGCAGCTCTTAAAGATAGTAACACTATTCTTTGTTAATATCCAAACTTAGGGTTGACATAGAGACCATGTACGTTGTGTACCCTGCATACATGATATATCATTATGAATGGGCTATTTCTTACTCATAACCACAGCCAACAACAATTATTCAGAGCAAGTACAAGCCCAGCACTTCTCACTGAAACTACACACTATTACACACAGAAGAACAATGGCTGACACAGTTTTTCTAACGTCCAAAATATGCTGGCCAGCCTGAGGAATGACCACACAATACTGACCAGATGGACAGTTGCCAAGGGAACAGACTGACCTACGTAGCTTAGGGAACTGGTCTGTGCGGCATATAAGTTATTTTCCCCCTGACACTTATTTGTCAGAGAAGACCACTGCCAAATTTCTTCCAGATACACAGGAATGATTTATAAAATATTTCTGAACAATCAAAATCATATCTGTGATCTCAGGGGATATACAGATTGTTTGTAACTGGAAGTATATGGCCCTAAACAGACAAATGTCAAGAGAAATATGGATATGAAATATGCTGTTGGCTTTGCAATATGAATTTTTGCAAATGGCAATCTCAAGTGTTCAGTCAGGGTAGTATTTATTGCTATTGCACATTTTTGAGGAAAATATGTGGTTGCATGCATTGCAGTCTAAATATCAGTTTATAGGCTATTATATATTTATTTTGCCACTCCTTGAAAATTACGGTTTGTGTAGATCTAATAATTCATTAATTGATGTATTATTGTCAGGAGTGGCTTTGAATATTAATACTATCATATTAAGATATTCGTATTTGAGTAACTTAGCCTAAAAATAATGTACAATGCAGTGGTTGCTGAAACTAGTGGTTAAAACTATGAAATAAATTCTAGCGAAACCAAACCTCCACATGACCTGCTTATGAAATATTCAATTACCTGCGGAATGCTGTCTCTGTTCGGGACCTTTGAATCTTCAGGGTCCCTAGAAACTCAAGCGACCTACGTGTATATCACCACGCATGTGCTGACTGAGCAAATTAGTTTGTTGTTCGCCGCTCTAGAAATCTCCAGAAAAGCACTATAATACCCAATTTATTTTTCGTTTTGACTTCCTTGGATGTTATTGAGCAAGTTTGAATCGATGACCATAGGTCAAAAGTGGCTGAGTTAACTGTGCGAGACATTTGGTGAGTTGCTCTCAATGAAATTCTGTAGGCCCTCGCCGTGCTTGGCAATTCAACATCACTACACCATAAATGGCGCAAGGTTCGACTTGTAGACAGTGCTGAATGCCAAGTTAAGGGAAGATTTTGTTTTATTTCTTCCAGACAAACAAACCCAAAAAGAGTTCATACATATTTTATGATTTCGTAGACCTTCCAGTATATCGATCTGTTGTCCTTCCACTGAGTTTTATGCAGCTACTTTGACTTCCTGACCATGCTTAGTTGTTTGCCAGACTTGTTTTCTGTTATACAGGCCATGTTGTTCATGACAAAACTGTGTAAGATTAACTAACCAGATACTGAGTCTAAGTACTGCATGTTATAAACCGAATCAAGATGTTCAGAAACCAACAAAACCATAGTAGCTGCACTGCTACACAGTTTAACATAGTCAAAAGCTCCTATTAAGTTACCAGACCACTGATAAGCTAGTACAAAAATGTAGATACAGAAGTTTGATGCAGATCTTGCATTCTCCATGAGTTCGATTGTAGCCATGTTTAGTTATGGAAGTTGCAAGAAACTGCAGATGTCATAGTCTCAAGGCTTCTACGTCTACAATAAGGCAAGCGAAATATCTCACAAATGTGCAATATATAGTTTTGCCCAAAAGTTTACATATCCCTTAAATATTTTGCAAGTGCATTCAGCAAAATATTGTTGTAAAATGAATGTTTTAGCCAAAAAAGATGTTTTAGCTAAACTACTCACTGACAGGCAAGTTGAAAAACCTGTAGTAATTGATTTAATACATATTTAGACTTTCTGCATATACCGTTGCATAATTTTTACTAAGGCTATTCTTTGCTACAGCCAAGATGAGATGAGAAAAAAGTGACCACACCAGCTGGGAAATATGATACTCATGTATTTCATTCAACATTAAAGTAATCAGTAAATGCAGTTAACAGCTACACAACTCACTCATGAGTTTATCTCAAGTCTAGTTTTTTAAATGTATGAAGCTCTATCTCAGCAGTGACTGGGGCATAAAATGTCTGCTTTCAAGGCATGTAGATTGTAGAATTGGAATACAAGTGATTTTTGTAGGCAAACTTTATTTCAGTTAATGTAGTATTAAAATTGTGGCATTAAAAATGTGAACCAGCTAAGTTTTTATGAATTCAGACCAATTCATTTGTGTGATTCCATCCTAAGGTTAGCTTGTCTGGACAATTATGAGCTTGATCTTGATATTTGCCTTAATTTTCTCCATTACCATTGAACTGGTCTCATTTAATCTCCCTGAATTATCCTTGAGACAACTGACAATTTATTTTGTAATTATTAAAAAAAAAGTGTAACATGGCTGTGATGAACTTACTATGCAATACAATTATTTTTCCAAGAACCCCCATGCTGACAGAATGAAACCAAAATGTACAATCGGCATGAACAGGATACCATTTCAAATATCAGTGGCTTCACATGCAACAGCAGAGGTCGTATGTGCAGCGTAAACTGGTATATCTAGGAGAGGCCAATATTTCTCACTCCAAATATTGATTGATTCCATGGATAATCATAGCCAGTTATATTCCACGAGAACCAACATTCAACAAAACAGGAACAAGACAGGGTAGCCCTTTCACAGAATATATGATGAGTGTATCCTATAGTTAACATGGTTAATAGATTAAGCTTATTCAGTCTATGGACTCCTAATCTAAGTCTTTGAAATAAAATGTTAACTCCAAGTACTTTTCAGTATGGAATAAATCATCTTTCATATATCAGCCCCCCAAGTAAAAGAATGACACGAGTGTTATAATAAATGCAATAGATTTTTCCATCACATAGGTTTCCAGTACATATATTTTGTAAGTACTTGGAGCAAGAATAACAGACCTTTCAAAAAATTATTGTCCTTCATTGTCCTCCTTCAGCCAATATATGTAGTAATTATCTTACCAAATTGCCTAATGAGAATATTTGAATTACAACTAAGCCAATTAGTTTTAAAGAGATTGTAACACTCTCTACTTGAATCACTATGTTTTTAAAACCAATTTTTTTAAATTTATTTATTACACATGTATTCCTTTTTATGACAATTTCCATGATTTTAACTCTCCTCACACCTAGTTGTTAAACAGATTAAATTATTATCTGCATCAATCAATCAATCAATCAATCAATCAATCAATCAGTCAGTCAGTCAGCACGTCAGTCAGTCAGTCAGTCAGTAAGTCAGTTTGTGTAATCCATATGCCAAATGTGAGCTACAATTTTGTCAGCAATTTGCCTGGCTCACTGACTGTGCCGTGAATAGAGTCTTTTCACTGAGCAACCCAGAATTCAGCAAGACAGAAGTCTTTCTTCTCCTCCTATTGCTCATTTTACTTTAGAAGATCATAATTAAACTATTCAATAAATATAATTTTCTAAGGGAAAAACTAAAATTTATCGAATGATAAAATGTCAAATATGCATTAAAAAAGCTAAAAATACTGCTGCTTGGATGTATTTTACTTTTTCATCCAATAAAATGGTAATGTTCTGTCATAGCCACCTGGTGGAAATATGAAGAAACTTCTGTAAAAATCCACTATTAGAGTTTTATGATCCTACAATGTGGTTATATTCATGCCAAACATGTTTCGTGCACTTTCTTATCAAGTTTGTTTTCATTTATTTTCAGGTGAGATTTTCCTGATTTCTTTGGTCTTCCTTTGGTAAGTACAATTATTTGCAAGGGTATATTTGATCACAAGCTGATTTTTGGACTGTTACAGAACTTTCCCTACATTATCAACATCATGGCTTAGTAGATAACAAAACAAGAAATACTAGAGCACTTCCGGATATATTCAAGAAAGAAAACCTTCTACAGCTGGTGTTTTTCATGTTTTATTACTTATTCATTTGTTTGGTATCAGCCACAGTCTCAGTAAAAACTTCCTTGATAGACTCTATGTATTTCTTTACATCAATTTCGAGGTAGCTGGAAGGCAGAAAAAGCCATTTATTAAAATTTGATGGGGCAGTAATCCGCAGTATATCTATAAGATAACATCCATAACAAATAATATCTGTCCCAAATTCATGCAGCTGCTTGTACACTTAACAGTGTATTTTGGAAAACCACAGTTGTCTATAATATATATTATATTTAATGCACTTTTACAGGCATACATGGAGATCAAATCAAGTATTTATATAATTATATACATATATATACAAATTAAAATTTGGTAGTTACTCTGTACAAAGCAAATTGGTTAATTCAATACATTGGAGGTGTGACAGAATGGAATTGTCCATAAATATCAGTTCCTTTATCACTTCAACTTTGCATCCCAATCACAGAGATTTGCACATTTAATAATGCTAATATTTGCAGCAATAATGGTATTCATGTACATAACAGACCTCTGCACTACAAACTTCACCAACTCATTGTCACTGTTTCTCATAGTCTCAGTCCGTTTAAGGAACATTCTTGAGATCTGCACTATTGGCGAAGACATTTTTGCTATTCCCGATAAAAAACCTACAATGAGTTCTTAGTCGAACTGCCATGCTTGACTACCATAATAATGGCAACATTTGCTTCTGAACACTTTAAGTACAAGATCCAGTGGTACTCCATGCAAATTGCCAATTACGGTGTTCACCCTCCCAACAAGGTCAGATATTCTGTTGGCAACTTCTTTTGCTTCATCTAAGTCGTAAGAAATGTAATTTCCCAGATGTTTGACATAACTGCACCAAACCAGTTGTCTACCATCCAACTTGAGAGAAAAGGTATTTCGTTGTTTCTTTCCAAATAATAAACAAACTGACTTCACTGGACTGTATTTCATGCCAAAACTATATGTTCTATACCAGAGACATATTGGCTCTCTAAGTGTTGATTATGTAAATCATAAGTTGAGATAATCCTAGATCTAGCATACTTTTTTTCTTTAAGAACAAAATAGGCCTGAATGATAATTGTAAAACATTAGAAATTGATGCAGTGGGTGGCTGGCAAATAGCAGCACTGTGCACTTATAACTTAAGAACAGAGATGCAAGAATAGACATCCTGTATATTTTTTTGTGCTGGGAGGCAAATACATCGTTCATGATATTGATTTCAACAATTTTATATGGATGCAATTCATTCTGAATACTATATTACTTATAAACGCTTAATAAACGACATATTAAAATATATAAATTGTAACATTAAATGCAGATAATGTAAAATTCATAAAGTTAGGATTTACATTATACAATATTGTACATTGTGTATACAACTCCATGTATAGTCAAAGTATTCTTCTTTCAATATTATATGTACCGATGTCCTGCATCCAGTACTGAACCTAACTGAAATGATGAAACATGATGGAGTATGCTAACATCCGATTGATAACCCATATTTTGTAATCTTCCATGGACATGTTTCCATATTCATGATAAATTGTAATAAATATTGCTGTGTATCTAAAGCTAGTATCTGCCAAGACATGCGATCATGATAGTTAGCAATCATGGCATGTGATAGAAATTGCTTGCAATACATGATCTGGTATGAAATTTGTAGTTTGCAGCAACATGGATGTCTTGTCATCTTTTGTAGCTTAGACACACTTCGAGGAAACGAGGTATTGCTTACACTATACAATTATACAATAGCTAACTGCTGTATATGAAGATTTTGTACAACAGAGAACATAATACTAAATTGCACTGGTGATTGGTACAATTAAGGTGATGTCTTCAGTTATAAAATTCATTCCAGACCTCAAGATTCTTAACATACATGTAACATATCATAATCTCATCCACCCTGTATATTCATTCAGAGTTGCAAAAGCATAGCAAATATTTCACTCCTGCCACAGGATTTCAACAATAACTGTAAAATCAATTCGCAATCCAGTTATCAATAACTCATTAAAAACACAAGGGTCAAGAGCAAATATAATTTCCCAAGAGAGACAGAGGGTTATCTCCTTTCATGTCGGCTGACAATTAACTTAATTGGCTTAAAAGATGAATGGACAGTTGCTGGTGGAAAATCAGTAAAATTAGAAACCCATTTCTTTATTTTTGTTTATTAGATTTAGTGATCAAGCGAGTGAAGCTTTTGTGCAATTTTTTTGTCCTCAGTTTTCTTATCTCATCGTTTTGGGGTGAAAGATTTCCTGGGACTTGTTTCTATGATAAGATCTTTCTATGCATTTGTTGTAGAGCATTGTAATACTCATGAATGCAATGCAGAACAAGCCCATTAGAAAGGCAGATACCAGATTTTAACCTGGCATTTTTAGTCTAGTGCATTATTCAGTTTTATTGCACTATTTAGTCAATTTCATATTGAAACATTCTTGACTATGAAGTATTTAGTTCATTATAAATAACACAACATAGACTTTTTGAGACCTACAGTTAGTTTCATAAAATATGTTTGACTCTAGCAACCTATTCCTGGCTGTAGATATAACTGGCTCAAGTCGCTTCTGTCTATGGCTTACATAAAAAAATATTACATACAATAAATATGTTTTTACAATAGACATGCATCTTTCAGCATAAAATGGCATATATGCGTAACTCGCAGCTTATGCAAATAGTCCAGCTTTGAGTAGACAGCTATAGACAGACAGTTCCGTTTAGTTGCAAGTAGCATCGTATTGCAGAAGTTGTGCATGTGCTATATTTAGATCCATATTATCTATTATTGAGGAAACAAGAAAAAATATTCATCAAGATAATTTAGGACTAGTATTACTTCCGTGTGTATGATTGGAGCTGCATACGATCTCTGTCAATGTTTATGCCGCACCCTGTGTACCAAACTATGGCAGTTATTGGAAAATTATGACAAGTCACCCTGAGGCTTGTGCTGGTTTTAGCAGATATGGTTTATTCTCATTATTCATCTAATAAGTTGTCTTATCCTCTTACTACCATATGTAGGGATATCAGTCAAATGCTACTTCATTAATCTTATATATTTTTTGCTTTTCTGTTGCCTAAAAAAAAGATCTAGACATTAACAAATGTTATCACGGGTGAATGGTATACATTGACAGACCCTACCTAAAGAATTTTCCTTTATACAATGTCATTTACATTGAGAATACAGGTGATGGCAATTTTTGAATGACTCTCCGGCATGTTTAATCAACTCGTCTGAGAAAAATTCATTTGATTATAATATTTTGAATGCAGTACATTGATTAACCTCAATAACAACATGACCGAAGGAAATATACCTTTATCTCAAACCTGAAATAGGATTGAAATTCACTAGATGATAAAGCTAAAAATAATCCCCAGATACATATATTCCTGTTTTCAAATTGATAAAGACAAAATTATCCTAAGATATGAAGGCATACTGTAGAATATAGTCAAACCTAAAGTCAAATCGAAATGCAGGTTGACATTTTCTATTATTGCAGCAGATTATCTAGACTGCATAAATAGGAAACCAAATTTCAGAGGACGTCATGTGAACTCAGGCCTGGCTACGGCAGTCTCTCAGTCAATGGGAATCCTGGATTTACATGATGTTCTCTGGACTTTTCCAATTCTATGTAATGTAATGTAGCATGTTCAAGTGGCACTTTGTGTATTTTGGGTCTCAGACGGTCAGTGATAACCCAGATAGCATTCCAAATCGGGTTAATCATTTCTATACCGACCGCCATTGGTACAGCATCGTTTTGACATTGCGGACATCGCGCGGACGTTGATACAAATTGGAAAGCTATCCGGGAAGTGTGTCTTAAAGAGTGTATGGAACTTCCATTGAACACCTGATATTTAATCGACATTTTTGATAGTCTCCATCATGTATCATTCATATCATAATTTGCCATGATTCAGAGTAGCTCATTGATCATTAAATCTTTATATAGGGTTTGCCTGATGTGAGGCTATTAGTTGACTACTTTGGTGTGATTCAGGTTTCATCTAAAACTTTACTAGATCTAAGCCTTTTAACCCAAATCCAGAGATGGGCACAAGAGAGAGGCTTTTTATCCTGTGATATTGATTGCCAGATTATAAATTACCTGCAACCATGCAAAAAAAGACACCTAGATATTGGACAAAAAAAAAACTTTTTGTAGCAATGTCGAAGGTTGACATTTAAGCTGATTATATGGTGTTAAGTGCAATGCTGGATGTCCTGTTTTGTATTAAGTCACCTTTGCTCTTTATATTTTAAATTGTAATTATTGTTTTTTTTTTATGATATTGTAATTAATTTCCTTTATATTTTTATGTTGAGCCAAGAAATAAATAATATGAGTCTGAGCCTACGTAATTAAAATCAGCATCGATGAATCGTTTTTTAATATACAAAAAGAAGACTTCTAGCTATGCTGGCGTTTCTTGGTTATTGATATGGCCAAGTTGCCCTAAATTGCATGACACCTCAGATTCACACCTCATCCAGTATTAAACACTACTCAGTAATTCTAGATATCCTTCAATATGCTCCATTGTCATATTAGAAAACCGATTTGTTTACTCCTTCATAGCTTCAGCAATTCTTTTTTAAAGCTATGAAATGCCATAAAGCACTGAAAAAGATATCAAAATACTATTTTCGTTCCCTGTGAACTAATTAGTGTTAAGCATCAATTATGCTATACTATTGTGACAAGTTGAGTGCTGGCTGCAAACTCATTACTTTTTTGGTGCAGTTAGAAATTGTGGAAAACAAATTACTTGGGAATTGATTAAGGTGCAATACTTTACTATGTGATTATGATGTTTGAATATGTTTTGCTATCTAAGAACACAACATACTTACTAATGAGCAAAAAAAAAACAAGAAAAAAGCAGTTATTTGTGTTGCATTTATTAATTCAAGATGATATATTACCTCAAGCCATTTTGATCTCACTAATGTAGCACTAAGTAGATTTCACCATCATAGCCGATCGTTGTGCTCATTAAATTCCGCTAAAAAGAAAACATTTCCTTGCAAGTCATAATCTGCAAAAAAAAAGAAAAGAAAAAATTCCCTTTCAAGTCAAAATCTCAGTCATCTTAAGTTGGTCATACAAGGGAACCACATTGAGAACTTCTTGCCCACAAGGACGTATGACGTGGTGATTCTGGTGATACATCATTTCTTGATTGACCTGGACATTCTATGTCATCATAAATCATAGCATCATTATTCTGAGACCCTGTTCTACTTTGGTTGCCATAGTACCTCTTTATTACACAGCTGATTAGCCCAATGTTCCTGATGCAATATTCGTCAAGATTAAACTTTTCATTATTTGCAATCTGAGTGCTTGTCGAGATTTAGGTGTAAAAAGCTAACAACAGTACTCCACATATATTATGGATGTCTTGTACATGCTATAATCAGCTGTGTGTACCACTGATTATGATTACAGCCAAATTCATTGACTTGGAAACTAGTCACATAGACTTGGCAGCTAAACTCCAAAGGACATCATGTGAATTCAGGACTCCCATGGGTTAAGGCAATCCCTCAGCCAATGAGACTCCTAGATCCACATGATATCCACTGGAGTAGAGCTTCCAAGTCTATGAGACTAGTTTCCAAGGCAATGAATTGGCAGTAAAACCTTACTACCTGTAACCAAACCAAACGATCTACGTACTACTACTGCAATCTACAGATAGCTATGACAAAAAAATACTCCACCGTGCTTAATATTGCACCAATAGTGGATAGCAAATATAGCGTTTTGTTGGATGATGGAGAGCTGTATTGGACGAGGGATTGTATTTATCCAAGAAATGTATCGGATGACCAGAAAAAACCCAAGTTTCTTATAACACATTCCTCTGATTTAAGAGTCATTTAAACAAGGGATGTAGTATATTTTTTCCCTGTTAAAAATAACTTTTTTCTGTGCAATATAACTTTTTAATCAATCCAATATATTAACATGTATTGGACAGTAACATTGTGTCAATGAAGAAATCTGATTGGACAAGCAGATTTCAGTGGCAAATACTATGAAATCCAGTCATTTCGTAGGCCATTGCTTGGTGTATAAGTATATCACAAATCAGACAAAATGTCAAAGAGTTGTCATTTTGATGAACAGTCTACTCAAAGAAATACTCAGTGTAATAGTTTTAGCTGAAATTGGTGTTTTACCAAAAGCCCAAAACGACAGAAACTCTTGAATTATATTAGGTCTGTCTAGACGTCCAACTTGACTGTCATTTGGCTTGAATGACAACTAAATTAACTTCCCATGTCACTTTAGTGTGTATTGTTCCCTTGCAATATATATATGATTTATTGTCATATTACTGGTATTCAGAGAGTACCCATCAAGTCATATGTACTGATGTATGAATGAATGTAAAGGTCAGAAAAGACCTATATGTAAACTGTTTTTGCATCATTTTGTGTTCTTGTTTCTTGTTGACTGAGGAAGCCATTAATGTATTATGAATAATATATTTTTATCATTTAAAAGTAGTTTATCCCAAAGTGATGTAATGAATCTCCATCTATTCGGATAAAGAGGTGCACTGTATGTCACATCGAAGTCAAACGTCCCAGAAAGTGAGGTTTTATTAAGAAATCCAAAATGTCAATATTCTATGTTGTTTCATACCCCTGTTTCTTATTAATGATGTTTAAAAGACTGATTTACTAATGCATATTGCATCCTAAACATTGGAAAAAACAACTATTTATTAGCATCTATAGAATTACATGCAACCTTCAAACATTGCTTTTATGTATGGGCCCGGGCAATTAACATAATATATTCATATTTTATATATACTGCTTTATTTTATTGTAATTGTATATTGCAACTGTAATTGTAATAGCCGAAAAATTAAATAAATTCAATTTAATTAAAATTCAATATGAATAGGTGCAATAGATACATTGAGCACACAGTTCTCTAGAAATTAATGCTAAGTTCTATCAAGCACAAAAATGACATTTAGTTGATCATAATTTTGGTTTTTATTACTAACATGTGTTCCCAGCAATTTCAAGGTGGGGGTCTAGTGCAGTGGTAGCGCTGGGCTTCACACCACTGGGTCCTGGGTTCAATTCCCAGTCGAGTCTCAGTTCGATGGCAGTTTCATCCTTCATCTGATTGTGATTGTCCCTGCCTGTCCTAATTAGCCCATCAGGTGCAGAAATACAATTTTGATATTAACTGCATAGCAGGTACTTTTGGCCCTGTGATTAATTTCTGGAGTAAGAGGTCATTGGCAACAAGACAGGAAGTTCTTTGTCAGGGGTGTCAGATGGCAACCCCAAATGAATGACTTAGCAAAGCATGGCTTCCAGGCTATATTTTGCAGACTAGTATCCTGTCACACTGTTAAAGTTCAGTTTGGTGTATCATGAAAATATAAAGGGAGTATGGGATATAATTTTTCACCAGAAGCTATGGTTTCCTTTTCACCCCTCTGACAATTCACCATATTGATAATACAATGAAACGTAAAAAAGCATTGAATTGACTAAATATTACTGTTCGAAAACTCCCTCATTGTAACTTAAGTATATCATACTCATTGAACAGACCAGTAGCATATCCAGAGGGGGGGGGGGGGGTTTAGAGGTTTAACCCCCTCCCCCATGGCCTAGTACTCTTTAACCTAAAAATTTAGGGATCCCTCCAATAAATGTTAATTCAACAACTCCCCGCCCTGCAATTTTTCAGGATCCCCCACTGTATAGACGAGCAGCAAGAACAACAATTTGATATTCAAGTCTATCTAATCAAAGTTTTGAAGTTAAGACCTAAAACCACAAACTTCACGTTCGTAGGGGATGTTTATTCAGGATATACAGAGTAATATGTGAGCATCACACTTGTAAATGATGCGACACTACTTCTGCTATGCAGCTGCCGTTCAAAATTGAGCTAGCCACCTTATTTGATTAGGAACTTCTGTTGGTCATAAGAAGCATTTTTACCATTTGCAGAAAAAAATGTGCAAGAGGTCGAAAGGGGAGTCATAAGTTTCTATGCAAACCTTATTGGCTATGTTCACTAGCTTTAGTTATAAAGTGGCCTTTACGACAAGGTGATTGAATGCCAAAAATTATAAGTTCTTAATTGTGATGCAGGTTTTGCCGTGAGCTTGATTAAAGTGGTGTTTAGAACTATCTCAATGGTTTATTTGAAGACCTAATTAATGAACTATAGAATGTAGTACTACTTGGAATTTGGAATAAATTGATTTCAGATTGCTATGTTCAGTTGAATGCTTCTTTGCCATAAGTGGGATGAACTATGGTGTATTTCAATGTTGCTTGCCTCTGACCTTTATTTATGCATTCCTTGGTGATCATAAAAAAATCATTTAGTAATATTTCATAACAAATATACACATATACTTACATGTTTTATCTTTAATCTTTAGCAGCTGGGTGGTCTAGTGATAAAATGCTCGCCTGCTCCTCTAAAGGACACTGGGTCATTCTGAGGCCCTGGCACCTGTATGAGCAATATCCCAGCTGAATGTCGTTGGATGAGTCTTTAAATTGGCAGTCCCGTGTCCTCGGTGTCTATGCTGAAGCAAGTAACATGGGTGGACTCCTCCTCTCTCTCTCACCTTATTAATCAACCCTTGATAGTGGCAAGAACTTACCTTAGAGGGCTGCACTTTTCATATCCATCTATCTTCCATACAGTGTGTGTGAGTCACCTAAGGAAACAAAGTTTAGAAGCTGTACTTGGCTTCCTTTTCTTGATTTTTCTTCAGCAAGTAGACTTACGAACAAGTGAAAAAAGGATGCTCTTAGTAGGTCTGATTTTCTTCAAGCATTCTTTTCAATCCTGTTCAAAAGAAGCAAACAGTGTCAACAACATCGTTTTAGCCTTTTTTACCAGAAAAAAATGGTGTAGTCTGTTTGCCATTCATTTCAAACAGAAAGTGATAAAGAATATATGGTGCATCATGGCATAAAAAATTAACATTCACCAGAAAACATCTTATGTTAGGTTTCATAACATATAAGCTTCAAAGAAAATGACTGATCATGATTTAATTGGTATGGCCAGGTATTTTCTATTTCGAAACAACATTAAATTACCATGATCATGCCTCAAACAGATAGATAGACAGATAGATTGTCTATCTATCTATCTATCTATCTATCCATCTGTCTATCCATCTGTCTATCCATCTGTCTTCCTATCTATCTATCTATTTGTGGATATTTGACTGCTACAATAAAAATAGGGATATATCTATCAGCACTTTCCATATCTATCTGTCTTTTGATTGTAGCACCCACATATCCAGATAAAATGCTGAAACTCCTCACCGAAACATTCAGAGCTTCTCTAATTATATTTCGTATTACCTCAGATCCTATGATGGGATCTGTTTGTTAGAGAGATCAAAAAAATTTACTCTAGCAACTCTACCAGTGGGAACAATGGCAAATCTGTTATGACAAGAGACATCAGAAATCCCTTATTAATGATTCAAATTCCATAACTCCTGAGTACATTGGATTGTTTGATTATGTGTCACCATCCGGTTGCCTAGAATAAAAAAGCACTGCTGCTAGAACAGTGTCACCAAATCAGATAATTTGTCCTCACAATTCTGTTAATGTTATCTAAATGGCATTCAGATATAGTGTAAGAGATCATTCATTTCGTATTATTTGGTATTACAGTATAAACCACAAAGAATGGCCAATCGCTTTTGGGATATAAGAAATGTTATCAACAAGCCAAGGACCATCTTTGCAGCTGATAAAAACAGTTCTGGTAACCAAATAACCAGAATTTTGCCGTATTCTCCATTGTATTTTCATCTGAGCATTTCTTGTGACCATAACAAATGGCTATAATGATAAAAAGAAAGGCAAAATACTATCATTGCAAGGAATGCAAAAGATATGAAACTGGAAGTTAATTAGTACACAGAGGGGTTTTTTTATGGGTCAGAATGTTGGGCTTTGGTTTTTTCTTGGACATATATGTAAATATAAAATTAAAAGAAAAGTTAACATTTATTTTGGATTACACTATAATATGTATATTGGTACTATTCTATAGACAGTTCGCTGCATATTATACCTTAGAATCATTATACTCTAGCAAAGCTTATCTTACATTTTTTACATAATATATATATATATTTTTTTTTTCACCTGTCTGTTAACTTTCCTTTAATTTTGACAGGGATATGCCTTTGGTTGCCATGGCAGCCTGCAATTCACAATTGATTTAGACCCTGTTGGTCATGATGCAGCATTAATTAAGGTTGCTTTCTGACATGGTTATTCAGTGGAGGTGCCTTTCAGCTTGGAAACTGTGGACAATATATGAAATCAAATCTCTAGTCTAAAAACTGTAATAGGTGAATAAAAGTTCATGGTCTCACTAAGTACAAGGGGTGATAAAGACACTATTATATAAATGAATGTCCAGACTAATGAATACTAAACTTGAATAACAGGAAGTAGGTTGATGGCTGCTGCTACCGTGAGGTTAAAAGCTGTGCATCTTTTTTTGTGTTTTGTTTTCAAAGGGAATTTGGTGGCAGTTACCATTCATGTAAATCTTACCAATTCCGATGTCTTGGTGCAAAGTCAAAAGATGCACTCAGTTATTGTAATTGTTAACTGTCTTGTGGTAAATCAAGTTTTGATAACTATACTGAAAGATTCATAGTTTTTGATAACTAGCCTTCAAGATTTATATTTTTTTGAAAATTATACTGAAAGATATATAGGTTTTACTAACAATACTGAAAGATTCATAGTTTTTGATGACTATACCGAAAAATTTATTTCTTGTGATTGTTAGGTTGTAAGGGATTACATCGTATACTGTATTTTTCTTCTACCATTGACCCAACAACTACTACTAACCACTGGGGCAGATTGTTTGTAATTCATCAATCACTAGGTTTACCAAATCTACAACATTGTTGGGACACTTAAATATCTTTAACTTCACAAGTTTGCATGATGTTCTATTTTTGATGATGGACGACAGGTCAGAGCAGCTTTGCAGACTCAAGATATATAGAAAATATTGATTTTTCAAAAAGTTGCCCCAAGCATGAAACTGCATGAGCCACTTCACAATAGATTTTCCACCTCCCTAATTTTTTATCTGATGTGGCATGACTGAACTGGGGAGTGGGGAGGCCAAGAAAGCATCTAAGATCAATAGCCCAGTAATTGCAAAACAAATAAAAAATAGTATGACCAAGTTTAAGCCATGATAATAGGTCTTTTTGCTAGAAAAAAAAAGGAAAAATTGTAATGAGTTCGGTAAGGTAATTGCTTTCCTAGGAGTGGTAAATGTAACTGTCACAGTAAGAATAGCAAGATGGTTGAAGATTGTTGAGGTTCTTGGTTGCACAAGGAGATAAAGATGTACCATTATTACGTATTGTGAGATAACAAGATAGTTGCGCCTCATCGTGACAGCCACCAACTATTATGTCATTTTGCTTCTTCAGGGGATAAATTACATACCTGAAGAAATATTGCACATTGCCACTGTAGCTTGCAGTGGCTATGGCCAGATTCATGACAAGATGTATGTGAGGGGAAATATATGGCAGGAAGTAGTGAGGGCAATTGCTGGTCAGAAAGTTCCTCCTTATCTCACAGATGGTTAACCTGATTGCTGCATCCTGTGTCCCCTGTCATGAGTGATGGATTATTAATTATTTCAGATTTGTGCATCTGCTTCAGGCAAATTGAATGTAGTTTCCGCTGCAGCAGCAACATCTTTGATGACTGCTATTGTCTGTCTCCAGCAACAACCAGCATCTGAAATTGTCCACCAAAAGAAACTGATGTTTAGTAAGTAAGTATTGGCAGACGGGTAGCCTAATGGGTAAGGCATCCTCCAATTCCACATTGGCCAGCTATGCTGAAGGTTCCGGGTTCAATCCCTGACCCAGGCACCCTTTATGAGCTACATACCTGCTGGATGTCGATTGCATGAGGCTTTAACATTGGAGATGCCTTGTACTTGTTGTCTATGCTGAGGTAAATAAAAGACCCCACCCTTGGGGCAAATGTTTAATATGGTGTGGACTTCAAGTGCTACTTTCTTATCCTTACGTCTGCCTCTGGAAGCTGGTCATACACGCTACTAAGCTTCAAACCCAGTAGTATTGAGACATAATAATAATAGTAATAGTGAAAATTGACGTAGACCTATTTCTAAGCTAATTTTCTCACAATAATGAATACAAGTTAGTATGAAGCTCCATTGTCACAAAGGGAAGCAGCACTCCTTCATGGCCCCCAGAGGGCATCTAGGCAATTGGGAAGTCCTAATTGTGTGATTTGTACATATTGTTAGTGACAAAACTCTGCTTGGTTTTGATTTGGTGCCATGATTATTCTATGCGGTTTATGTCAAAATCTTCGACTAAGAAATCAATCTCATCGATTTGGTAGCTAAACTCCAGAGGACATCATGTGAATCCAAGACTCCCATTGGTTAACGCAGTCACTCAACTAATACTAGTCCTGCCACAAGCTGGACTCACATGGCGTCCTCTGAAGTTCAGTGTCCTATCCATGAAATTAGCTGTAAACCAATGAAGTACTGCAGGCCTGTAATTGTGAGGATGTTTGCCTTATGCCAACTTACCTTACAGCCCAATGGCGTTCTGTCCTGTCGAGAAATGGAGCTACGACCACACAGGTCTCGCAATTGTTCAATGACGTCATCAACAAAAGGTCAATCAGTGCATTTGATGACGTTACAGTTGGATGACGTCATTAAACAATAGCAAGACCGGTGTGGTAGTAGCTCCATCTCTCGACAGGACAGAACGCCATTACTTTGTAACTTACCATTACCTTATTACAATGTAACTTATCAACTACAATATATTACCAAAACTCTCAAACAGCCTTATCACTTGGTACCCAACCAAATAATCTAAATAACAATGTAAACTAAATACTCAGATGTGTCATAAACCAGCTAATTTCAACAGGTAACGTTTTTCATGATGGTTTGCTGCTTTGTAAATAGTAATAGGATCTCACAAAGTTTTAAGTGGGCCAGTGAAGGTGGAACTTTTTTTGCAACCCTGAAATTGGCTTTGAATGATGTTCTCCTGTAGGGCCATGGGAACTCTAGCTGTGCTCTTGACAAGTTAAACAGACCTTGGGGTGAAATGCTGAAGTTACCCTACCTGTGGGAGGCAATCTAATACCTTGTGGTAGACCACATCATGCTGGGCGGGGCATCAATTTCACCTTCACGAGGCTCCTGCATTCTGTTACTCTTCCATGTAGCAACTGTAGGTTACGAGCTTAGATCTGATAGGGTTTCCTATGAGAGATTCTGACATCCAGATCGATAGCCCAGTCACAGGTGATTGCTACCATGTGCCTTGCTTACCCCAGTTGCATAATGGACCATCCACTGGAGGGCATTGACCCTTCTAGCTACAACCAAGTATTGTCCCCTACAAGATGTAGCTCCTAATCAGTACTAACAAACTGTTAAGTGATTTTATAGGCCGCAGGAGCGGCCCCGTAGGGGCCGCCGTAGGGCTTTTATGACTAGAGATTGACCAAAAACAAAATCTACTGTCATGCTATTCTCAGATGGCCGGATCGGAACTATGTTGTCCTAATTAATCTGCGCGGCCATGATGCGCAAAAACTTTCAATGACCTACTTACACAAAAAATCGTTCTTTACTTAGGATTTTCCTGACAAACTTGAAGAAACTCACGTTAGAATTCCGTTAATGACCATTTCTTGGTGATTCCAAGACTGGACAAGCAGTAGAACTATGGTTTTTGAATGTTTCATGGGACATGATGGGAGCCATGTCCATTGCCATGAAGCTTGTCAACTAAATGAACGTTCGACCAATCAGAGTAGAGCTTATTTCTTTGCAAGGCCATTTTGCAAGGCAACAAGCTCTAACAAACTCTGTGATTGGTTGTGGCACTTAGGCCTTAGAAATTAATGCATAAGGCCTCATTGTTCATCAGTAAGACTACGCAAGCAACGAGCAGAAGGGAATGAAATAAAGCTTAATTGCAGAAGGAAATATGAACTAACAGTAATGCAAACAACACCAACCTGCAGTCCATTGATAAGATATCAGTAAAGAAAGAGGAGGCAGTTATTTTCGGGAAAAGCCCTAAAATAGCACCAGGCTATAAATAGATGTGGGCGTGGCCTAATGCAAGCACATACTTTAGTTTACAAACGAATCTGTGTGTTGACAACTCAGTTTTGACAGCTTGCTGATAACCCGATTTTGATAGCTGATTTGAGGGAAAAACTGTATCTATTCAAATAGAAAGTTAGGTACAGTCGATTTCTCCTGGTGTGACGTGATAGTTGCTTGTTCAATTTGATATTTAAGCAAAAACTAACTCAGAGCATCTGACACATCTGTACGTGTCACTGAGTACAGTGCATTAAAATTTTCTGAAAACTGTTTGGTACAATAAATTTAAATACGTCTGAATTTGTCTTATATACTTTTCTGGTGTGCCATGACAGTCGCTATCCAAACTAGTACCACAAATTAATTAATCAACCTTACAAACATTATTTATTTATGTGGACTATAATTTTGACAACCAGGGGCGGATCCAAACCTTGTCAATAAACAGAATGATAGATATCACTGTATTCTAAAACCTCTCTCTGTTAGAATGTTCTGAATTCGCCCATGGATGTCACTATTGACGTCCACAACTCCGGAGTCGGCCACAACTTCGACGTCGGACACTGTATAGTCCACATAATTAATTTATGTATAACTATAACATTCATTTAAAGATAATATATTCAGGTTTATCAAATATATATATATATATATATATATTGTCATTTAGGTATATTTAATATCTATCTATATAGATACACAATTCATTGCATCAACAATGCAATTTCATTTAATTTTGTTATATAGAAAAACCCTTCAGGGGCAGATCCAAAATTGTTTGCAGTGTTCCCTCTAATTTCTCACGCACAGTGATGTATTAGGCCAAGAAGGGGAGGGGGGCTAAGAACCCCCTAGTTCAGTTACTGGACTAAGAACCCCCATTAAACCCACCCGACCTTTGAATCTGCTACAGCTCTTAAAAAAAAGGGTATAAAAATATATGCCATGGTACATGTACATGACAGAGGACTATCCCTGCGGCCCCTCATGCACATTGCATTATCATATTAATCTTATATAAATAGTCATGTGTACATGGACCAAATAAACTGGAACTAGTTTAGTAGAGAAGCTGAGGCCCTTGTTATTTGGTAAGAGGTGATCATACACTGTATTGTCAAGAGTAAAACAGCAAATTTCATATACCAAATTAATGCCAGGAGTGGCAGCTGTCTGAAGCTCGCTATAAGGTATAGACGAAAGAAGATAATTCAATGCTTATGAAATTATTTTATGGAATATAATTACTGAACTTATTGAGTTGGAGGTGTAGTCCAACTCTTTCATTACTGTGATATCATAGACTTTAGATGACATCATGTGAATCCATGAATCCCATTGGTTAAACTAATCCTTTTAGTCAGTGAGAGTCCTGGAGTGTCATGACATATTCTAGAAATTAGTTACTAAGTCTAAGAAATCTGCTGCATGAGCTTCCATGAAGTTGGTAGCATGTTTTTATAACCTTGTGAGAATCTTCAGCAGATTAATTATTTACCATGAGCAGTTAATTGGTTTCATAATTATATAATTGAAACTAGATTTCTGCAATCAATCAGCAGTTCAGTCATAAATTACCTATCTCCCTGGAGAAAGTACAAAGACTGGCATTTCATGCAACCTGGCAATTAACTTAATTGGCTTGAAAGATAGATGGATAAAGAGCTACAATTTAAGTGAATTAACTATAGAAGCTCCGATATTAAACCTTGCTTTTTTTATTGACATTTCCTTTTCTCTAATATCTTTAAATAATCAATCATTAATCATCACAAGTGGTTTTGGCAGCTATAACTATCAATTTAAATTGATTACTTAACCCTTGAATTAATAAAAATTTTCCTCATACCCCTTTCCTCTTTCCAAAATTGGGCTAACCACTAGCTGGTGTATTCTACCTGAATACACACAGTTCTATTCTGTCCCTGACCATCATTTCAATTGGGCTACCATTCCAGCACGCGTGCAAAGAAACCACAAATATCTGAAATACAGGAAGTAGCCTTTTTGATCTTTTCAATAAAATAAATAAATTCACAGTTGAGTGAGTCACTTGACTTGCACTAAGCATAAAACAAGTTGAATGTATTTGAAATGCATGACATGCTTTCAAATTGACTGCATTATATACTGTAAGATTAAAGTTAATCAGATGCCCCAGCTGTGTTAACTGCCAAACTGACTTCATATTGGAAACTTGTGTCTTCAGAAGTGTAAACATCAGTTGATCAAAATGTGGAGATCAGAGAGTAGAATATGCAGACGACTGTCAAATCAATTGCTGTGTCAGGCAGAGTGAAAAGGTGTATATGAGTTATGACAACCTAGGTGGAGATTGTGGCACTTCATGTAATGCTTAAAAAAAAGTGAGTCAGTCGATTAAATATGTCTGCCAGTATCTGTAAATTACAAAAGGGAATGTAGTATTTTGTAATGTAACACCATCATTGTCTGATGGTGTAGAGATTTCTACTTATGATACAGATCTCAAGCAGAATAGTTAGTTGGAACGATTTATATATTTCATTATTTGTTATATATTTTATTTGGTTAAGTATATTAAATTGCAAATAGCAACAAAATCTGTTTAAGATCAAGTGTTAAATTTATCAATTATTTAATTGTAGACGGTTATCAAACTCCTAGTATAGCAGCCGGTTTGTTGATGTACATTGTGTGTTGGACACTGTTGGTCCATCTGATTCAGTAATTGTTTTAGCACTGGCAGAAAAGAAATAAAAAAATATTGCCTAAAAGTGTAAATGACTGTGTGGCACTTGTGCACAATCTGAATCTGACAACAACAAGCTGCAACCGGATGCAGTTTAATGTTGCAAAGTGTGTATCAAATGTCTACCCTCTATGGAGTAAGACAAGGCACTCCTGTGGCACCAGCGACCCTTCCATATACTATAGCAGTGACATGATCTCCCTTGACATGGCATAAAACTGCCAGGATATGATTGCCAGGTCAGCTGCAGTTACTTAAGCTCCTAGTTATCTGCCAGAAAGAAACCCATAATAGGGAAGGGAGACATCTCAAGAGATTAACCTGTCATCTGCAGCCATCTTACATATGAACTGTACTATGGTTTCATGTATCATATCCTCTGTTCTTGCTGCCCTTGGATCTTTTTGTTTAGATGATATCCACTGTAGTAATGCAACTTTGCAGGTAGCTTTGTTGACTCTGCTGTCCCGGTAAGATAAATAGAAATGGATAATATAACACAACTATGCCAAACTGAAATAAGCTCTTTACAGAGTCCATATCGGAAAGTGACAAAGGCAATTAGTTTTCTGGCAGCATTACATGAGAATTTACATTTAAACTAAGATTACAAATGTTCACATGTTTGAAACTGGTAAATCGGAAATAACAATAACATTGGTAAGGAATTATTGATGCAGAATGGGAAAAAGGCCAAAAAATAAATAAAAATTATAAGGTACCCAAAGATTCATACAACGGGAAATGATCAGTTGTGAGAAAACACATTAAATGCATGAAGGACTAGGTCTTCCAAAATAATTACTGTGTTACTAAGTAAAAGCCAGTGACATTTGTCATTTGACAGATTACAGTGCATACTGAGTTAAATGTTCCTGTGCAGTTGTAGTTTTTATACAGGTAATTTTCTTACTACTAACAATGGCAGACTCAGATACTCCTATTTCAGCTATGTAATGCCATCAAGTCAAACCAAAATTGTGTAAGAATAATTTCAGAGGTTTGCCCGAACACACATGCATACTGTAATAAGGATTCTTGGAGTCTTGTTTGATATTTGGTAGGAGCTTCTGCATAAATGGAAATTTCATTTTGAAAAAATACGAAAATCGTCTAAATATTAATTCAATATTAATTTTTCTTCAAATTTAAATCATTAGCTATCTGGTCAAGTCCGGCTGTGGTCCTAAGGAATAGAGGTGTGATTGATCAAAGACAATAAATAAGTGAGTGTGTTTGAACTAGGAAATACCTATGTCTAAATCAAAATTTTCATTGCCGACCAGATCCTCATTTTTATAAAAAAATATTTACTGGCCACAAAATAATAGAAAATCTAAAAAAAAAATACTAAAGGTATTTTTTTAAGAATGTGGAACACAGTTGCACGTAGGAGCAAAATTATTATGAGGAAACAATTGTTGAAGACAAAAAATAATTATCAAGAAACAACTTGTTGAACTCGTTTGCGTCTGAGTTCTTTAGTTTTTTTGGTAATAAGGATTCGAGTAATGGCCCATATTTCACAAGAGAACAAAATTGGTGTCACACCTCAAAGACATATAGGGTACTGACTCTTCTTATAATAATAGGTACGCTGAGTCACTGCCACAGAAAATTCCTAAAGACTATAGTTGCTAAGAGCAATAGTATCATTTAAACATCAGTTTTTTAAACTCTCTCAAGTGAACTACTTTTGGGGAAACTTTAATTGATTATGAGTCCAAGTTGATCTGACTATTTTTTCTGGCTGATTCAATATTTCATGGTTGAGCCGACCCTTTCAAATTGATTTCTAAATTCTGACAAGGGAAAGAGCTTGCATGCACTATGATAAAACATTTAAATTCTAATACTTAACTGAACTGTCTATTCTGAACAAGCTTATTTCTTCCAGTCTAAGTACCTGATTGATAAAGACAGTAGAAACAAAATCACAGTGCATGTGTTTTATTTGCTTAGTCACTTTACTGTCTTTCATATTCATCACTATTAACAGATCTATAAAGACAATAAATTCCATAATCAAATTGATGTAGTGTACAAGTATCAAAGAGCCATTGATTCATCTTGGTATCTTGGTGTAGTGGTAAAGGCCCAGGTTGGCTGCGCTAAAGGTCCTAGGGATGATCCCCAGCTGTATAATCATGTCTATTACCAATTATATATGGAGGTTTCCAAATGTTCTCATGATAGAAAAAAATATAATCCAGTTGCTAAAAACATGCTTACCATGCTGGCAAAGGCTATTTTCTATAACACATGTTATACTCCACCATGTGACCTTTTCTAATGTTCTCAGGCGGGATAAAGCCAACAAAAATGTTAGTTAACTCCCTCCTGCGTTCAAACTGAACTTGTTTTGCGTAATAAAAGCAGTAAAAACAAACAATCAGACTATTAAATATGCCTAATGGAGTATAAGTTTGTCATATCATCATGATGCGCACTGGAAATCTATGCATCTGTGTACCAACGGAATATACAAAAGGTAGTTCCACAAATGGCAGAAGCAATAAAAATGTCTAAGGGCGAATTCAGTATGTTTTCACACCCTTTGCAGGTCTTTGAAGCAAGGAGAATGGCATTGTATTTGAGTTGGCTGGCTTAAGTACTATCAGCTGTGGTACTGCTGCTTTTATCCTTAATTCACCATAGTGATGTTGACCTACTTTCAGCAGGTGGGAAGTAGATCAGGGTATTGTGTTACCAGAGTGATGTGAAACCCTCCAGGGTTCTATAATGAGGAAAAGGAGGCCAAGGGGAATTTAGAAAGGCGAAACTAACTCCTAAATAATACAACACTTTCTTCAACATACGTTCTTACTATTCTGGTTAAACTGGCATCATCCTGAACAATATTTGTGTGGCTTTAGTCGCAGACTGATCATAGAATTGTGATGGAAAATACATATTTACTTAAATGAATTATTTCTCACAGTAAAACTATTCCCGGATGCTCAAATAAAGCTGTATCAGGGGATGGTCTAAGCCAGCTTTTCTGCAGGCCTTCGAGTTACAGTTAGTTTCACTATAAACGGCCTGTCAAATTGGACCTAGACAAAGCTAGACAAATTCTGATGTATAGATAGATAGATATGGGAAGTGCAGCTCTCTAAAGCATGTTCTTGCCCTCTAAGACAAGATCTTGATGAGATGAGAGAGAGAGAGGAGTCCACCCATGTTACATATTTACCCCATGGTTGGGATTTTTACTTGCCTCAGCATCAAACTGAGTACAAGGGACCACCAATTTAACGTCTCATCCGGACAACGTCCAGCTGGGATGATGATGCTGGGGACTGGGATAAACCTGGGTCCCTCTGAGGAGCAGGCGAGCATCTTACCACTAGACCACCCAGTTGCCACGCACATGATGCTACCTGCTGCTAAACGGAATGGTCTGGCAATAGCTGACTATTCAAAGCTGGATATAAAAGTACATATTTATATAATATATTAGATAAATTGCTTACATTTGCCAAGGTTTATATTTCAGTAAGCCGACTATAACCTAGGAGAAGACAGAAGCGGCTGGCTTTTGCCAGTTATAGCTACAGCCAGGAATAGGTTGCTACAGCTGTCTAGAGTCCACCATATTGTAGGAAGCTAAATGTAGATAGCGGACCCGGTCCCATTTAACATGTGTAGAAGAGTCTTAGGTGTGGCAAGTAAACCATTCTGCTTATAGGGCATGTATTTTAACATTTTAACATAGCGTGGACCATGATAATCTCATCATAATGTCTGCCCCTGGCAAAAAATATCTTAAAAGTTACTGAATCAAGTTCATTGGAGCAATGAAGAGCACAATGCAATAGTGAACCAACTCACTACTGCAACTAATGTTTGTACTGACTATCTTATAATATTCCTTCACCCTGGCACAATAAGCTTAACCTATGGAAAGGCTACTGAACTAGAGATGAGCAAGAAAAAAATGCTGCTGTTGCTGCAGCTGGCAATGGATGATGTGGCGGTGTCACTGACAAAAGACAAAGCCAACTGGCTTCAGAAGGATTCTTGATGACACCTGCACGAAAACTACTCTAGTTGACATCATTTCATCATTAGCCCTGGCCTGGAGCCAGTGTATATCTGCAATCCTTTCACAGATGACTTCTGTCAATGGAAATTATGAAATCAATTTAGCTGTCAATGTACTCATTAAAAAAATAACAAATTTGCACAGTTAGTTACTTTTACCATCTTAATCGAATACTGAAAGCTAGCTGGTGCACCTGCACTTTTCAATGCAAAACACCGGCAATTATGTCTTATTAAGAAATTTTTGTCATGGGCTTATTTGAGGCTAATTCAAGGGGAGACAAAGCTTCATATGTGTTTGAACTTCATTTTACGTCAAATTTCTAAAAGCAGGTGCAATTTTATTGAAATTTGTCATCACTGTAGACATGCCTTTTTGGGTGGGGCTCAAACCAAATATTTCACTTTAAATGTAGATGTTGATATTAATTGAACAAAAATAATAGTACTAAATGTGACTCAGTATTACAAAATAGATATTTATAACAATTGTCAATAAATTACTAAGTAAATGAAAGTGAATGTTTCGAAATTTGGTAATTGAATGTCTGGCACTTTCGAGCGGCTGCTGGTCTGACTCCGACTCATACTGAAAAGCTATATATTATCCACAAAAATCTTACTTTTACATGTTAATTTAACAGGTATACAAAGAAAAACAATATCTATATTTATATAATCGCAAAAGAGAGTTAGATATACAGGGGTGAAGGTATTTAATATCCTTAATGATAAAATAGATCGAAAATGTAGTCTCACTTGTTATTAAAGAAGGTTAAAGTTTTTTCTACTTCAGTGTAATGATCCGTTAAGGTAATAATTATAATAATTATAAAATATTCACATGTTATTGACATCATTTTTATTTCTAAAATTGTCATTCAGTTTATTGATGTTGTTTTCTATAATTTTTTGTTTTTTTTTGTTTTTCTATTTTTTGTCTAATCATTATTATTTCCTTTGTTTCACCACCATTGTAGTATAGATAATTATTAATTTTAGTGTATGAGCTATATATGCCACTTGGCATCAGCTTATGTTTTTTTTTTTTTCGTGTAACTGTAATTAACTGATGAATTCATGATATAAATAAAGCAGCACCTGCATCAATCAATCAAATATGCATAAATTAGCTCCATTATGTACCATTTCGTATTGTTAACATCATATTCGAAATGTTAGCGTATAAAGAGATTGAAACATAAGAATTTACTATCACAATGCCCAATATTTCACAGAACAAGCTCAGTTTAGCTGTGCTTGTTACACATTTTCCGTGAATGCTGTGGATGGTTTTTTTTGTGTCCTCTGTTGTTGCACCATACTCGTGGGATAACAGGGGAAACAATTTCATTCAACTTGCAATATGAGCACTACACCACCATGTTGCTTTGGGACATGAGCTTATGTTGTCGATGGTGGATTTTCTGTTGACCAACTCATTGCAGATAGAGAGAGATATTTTTAAATGGCTAAATTTGGCCGTTTATTTGTACATTTTGCTGTGGCACCATGGTGGTTAACATTATTTTTTTGGTCATTATTCATAGGAAATGCTTATCTGAGATTTGGATGTCGCAGTAGGTCACATATCTCGTGAATTAAATTAAATCAGCAGTCAAGAAGGTGCATAAAATGTCCATACTTTTCTGACTACACTTAGTGTGATAAATTTTCTCATCTATTTTGCTGACCCTGTGCACCCTTGATAGTTTTTTCTCATTTAGGGTCCTACCAGAGGCAATTATTAGCCCCTAAATAATCAACCCAAGTAACCCTAAGATAATTGTGAGGCACCAAACTGTTTATATTGTTCATTGCGGTTTAATAGGCAGATTATCTGCTTAATTGAAACGCAAAAGCAGCTTTTAATACACCATAACTAATTTTTATACTGTGTCAAAATTCTCTGGAACACAATCTAGAAAGCTGCAAAAAAAAAACACAGAATCAATATACCAGTATACGTAGTACCTAAGCTGCTTGGCCATCCAGGCCTGCAAGTCACATAACATTACTTAAGAAAGACAGATATTAATTATGCTCATAACAATATCATTCATATTACAGTGTACTGAACATGTATGTAAATTTCATGTCAACTGTGTGTGTTCACCAATTTAACTGAGTTCATCTCAACATTCATTGCTCCACATAATAAACACTTAAGTTTGAGTACAGAAATTAAAATTGGAAACTTGACAACATTCTAATTTGAGATTTTTTATTGATATTAACCTGCAGCAATTTCTGTCCACTGGAAGTCCTTAAATTCTCTTGATTGATCCAAAATATCTTCTTACTAAAGGCTGATGAGGTCTAGGGGAGCTCTCTTCTGGTTCAGTCAGTTCCAGATTGAATAGACGAAGCCTTTTTGAAAGAACCAAGGAGCTTTGAAGGTCACATCCCTTGTGATGTGAAGCAATTAGGGTTGGTGAAATGTCTAGTAATTTGTCTTGTCAACTTTTGACGACATAATGGTAGTATGTGGCAAGTTTTGAAGGCGGTGAAAGATGTCACTTCAGGTGATTCTTCAGAATGTCTTTGCGGTGTAACTGATCTAAGAACTTGAAAGCACTGTGTAATTTATGCATCTTACACAATATATATTCATTAATTGACATATTTTTGAGGATACAATATCAGAATAAAATCAGATTTACATATTTGTCCTTCATAAATGATGTTTACTAGCTATAACTAACATCATTGTTTGACTTCTCCAATCTAAATTCTGTCATATAATGGTTCCATCATATGGCTCATGGATTTTCATCTTGTCAACTGTGTGTCCTAACGGGCATTCAGACTGTCACAAGTGGGGATGGCAAGTGACGAGAAAGTTTTACTCTTGCTTATCTTTGTCCATACGTAATTCACTCGCCAAGCATTGTAGAATATTATCCGTGGAGAGGACAAAAAGTTTTATGCATGTTTAAAATTTAGTAGATGTTCTACGAGTAAATTTTTTTACCTTTTTACGTGAATCAATCGGGAGTCACTTGATGAGTGGTTGGCAAGTGTAAGGCAAACGATCTACGGACGTAGGTGGCCACTCACGGCCACTCGTGCGTACACGAGGGTACGCAGGGGAAGATGTCTATCCATGTATACTCTCTACTCGTGTTCACTCTTGTGCACCTCATGGAAAGCTTGGGAAACATTTGGGGGACATCTGTGGCCTGCCCGTCGTCTTCCGCTGTCTGTCCGCACTGGCCCTGTGCCCATCCTTGCCCATCCTTAGCCATCTCCTCCTTCACTCGTGGACCACTCGCTGAGTAATCTATAAGTGCCTCACGGACGCCCCACAAAAATTCGTTAAAAAAATGTATATGTGATCAACAGGAGCGTGAGTGAGCACCCATAGTCCCTTTCTGACGTCCGTGATCACTCGGCTCACTTACGCATGACCATGAGAACACCAATTTAGTCTGATGTATTATCATATGATTATGATGATAATTTATCTTGTGACAACACCGGGTAAGGGTTGATCCAGTACTTCTATCATCATTACTCCCCTGCCACACACTATAACAAGCATGATGAATATTGCACGATGGCGACATCTTTCTCCATCGATTCCGTTGCTTTTACTTACTTCAGGTCCTTATAAAGAGCTAATCTCCTAATCAATCAGATGCATCTATATTTATATACCTCATAACAGCAAGTAAATGGCATCATCAGCAATTGCAACATGTATATGATGTTAAATTTGTCAAACTCACATGTCCGCGTTAAGTACCAGATTATCATATTTGGCACGGTGGGGGACCGGCATGATACAGTTAGTTTCATTAAAAATGGCCTGTATTGAAACCAAGACAAAGCTAGACAACTTCTGCCATATGATGCTACCTGCCACTGAAAGGAACTGTCTGGCTACAGCTGGCTACTAAAAGCCAGACCAAAAGTACATATTTATGATATATTAGATAAATCCTTATATTTTCCACTTGATGTTAATAATTCATCAGTAAGTTGACTTTAAGCCAGATGCCAGTTATAGCTACAGCCAGGAATAGGTTGCTACAGCTGTCTGAGTCGACCATATTTATAAAACTAACTGTACATTGTTCATTAGTGAGCAAAAGCATTGCGGCCAAATTCATTGACTTGGAAAAAAATCTCAGTGACTTGGGAGCTAAAATTCAGATGATGTCATGTGAACCCAGGACTCCCATTAGCCAAGGCAGTACCTCAACCAATAAGGGTCCTCAATTCACATGACATCATCTGTTTAGCTTTAAATCTCTGAAATTTGCATCCTAATCAATGAATTTGGCTGTAAACAAGACAAACTTATAGCTCGTATAATGCTTATTACCAAGCATGTGGACTGAATGACAGACTCATTGTTCAGTTGCCGTTCAAGTTATGGACTGTAACTGACTAGTAACATATCTTATCATAATCCCACTTGCCATAATTTTGCCGTACATTATGAAATATGGCAGTTTTATGTGATGTTCTACCAAGCCTAATCTAATATGGCTGCATGTTTATCGATGGCTCAGCTTATGCGTCATACTTCTCTGATTCATGCCTAACATGGAAATCTTCATCGTTTGGGAGTCCCACAGGACGAATAAGCATAAGGTACCAGACGCCCAGACCCATAACTCGTAACTTCAAGAGTGTATGCATTGTAGTTTATACTGGTATTCATCAAGTACTTTCTTATAATAAGTCACAGATCACAGCAGTCATATCAATTACCATTGCAAGCACATCATGAGTCTTAATTCATGGGGGGGGGGCAGGTTACATGTACCCCCCCCCTCCACTTTTTCAGCAAACAAAGCCCATGAACACATTATATGAACTTATTCTAGGGGCATTTAGCAAGCCATTTAATCCTCATTGCCACTGTCGGCCCAGCACTAGGCAGCTAAGTTGGCACCTGGCTTTATACAGACACCGGAAATAATGACTGTATGCTCCCAAGGGAGCTGAATAAGAAGTCAGGGCTGCTGTATACCACTTAAAGGGTATAGCCACTCTTAAAGATAGTAACACCATACTTTGTTAAAATCCAAACTTAGGGTGGACATAGAGACCATGTACCCTGCATACATTACATATTATGATTAATGGCAATTTTTACTAATAATCAGACTTAACAGCAATAATTTACAGCAAGTACAAGCCCAACACTACTCACTGAAACTACACAGTATTACACACAGAAGAACAATAGCTTACACAGTTTCTCTAACCTCTAAAATTTGCCAGCCAGCCTGAGAAATGACCACACAATACTGACCAGATGGACAGTTGCCAAGGGAACAGACTGACCTAAGTAGCTTAGGGAACTGATCTGTGTGGCATATAAGTTATTTTTCCCCTGAAACTGATTTGTCAGAGAAGACCACTATTTCTTCCAGATACAGGAATGATTGATGAAATATTTCTGAACAACACAAAATCATATAGAGCTATGATCTCAGGGGATATTCAGATTGTTTGTAATGCTACTGGAAGTATAAGGCTATGAACAGATAAATGTCAAGAGAAAAATGGATATGAAATATGCTGTTGGCTTTGCAATATGAATTTTTGCAAAATGGCAATCTCAAGTGTTCAGTCAGGGTATTATTTATAACTATTGCAAATTGTTGAAGACAATATTGCGGTTGCATTGTATCCCCTAAATGTAAGTTTACAGGCTATTATATATTTATTTGGCCACTCCTTGAAACATTACGGTTTGTTTAGATCTAATAATTCATTAATTGATGTATTATTGTCAGGATTTCACAGGGGTGGCTTTGAATATTAATACTATCATATTAAGACATTCGTATTTGACTTACTTAGCCTACAAATAACTTGCAATGCAGTGCACTCTGAAACTGGTAGTTAAAACTATGAAATAAATTCTAGCGAAACCAAATCCCTCCACATAACCTGCTTATGAAATATTCAATTACCTGCGGAATGCTATCTCTGCTCGGGACCTCAAGCGACCTACATTTGTAAATCATTACGCATGTTCTAAATGAGCAAATTACTTCGAAGTTTGCCACTCTAGAATGCTGCAGAAAAGCACTATAATACCCAATTTATTAATTTTGACTTCCTTGGATGTTAATGAGCAAGTTTGAACCATACGTCAAAAGTGGCTGAGTTAGTTGTGTGAGACATTTGGTGAGTTACACACCATAGATGGCGCAAGGTTCGACTTGTAGACAGTGCTGAATGCCAAGTTAAGGGAAGATTCTGGTGTTTCTTTCTTCCAAACAAACAAACCCAAAAACAGTTCATACATATTTTATGATCTGGTAGACATTCCAGTATATCGATCTGTTGTCCTTCCACTGAGTTTTATGCAGCTACTTTGACTTCCTGACCATGTTTAGTTGTTTGAGTGACTTGTTTTGGGTTATACAGGCCATGTTGTTCATGACAAAACTGTGTAAGATTAACTAACCAGATACTGAGTGTAAGTACTGCATGTTATAAACCGAATCAAGATGTTCAGAAACCAACAGAACCATAGTAGCTGCACTGCTCCACAGTTTAACTAAAGTCAAAAGCTCCAGTTAAGGTACCAGACTGCTGATGAGCTAGTACAAAAATGTAAATACAGAAGTTTGATGAAGATCTGGCATTCTCCATGAGTTAGATTGTAGCCATGTTTAGTTATGGAAGTTGCAAGAAACTGCAGATGTCATAGTCTCAAGGCTTCTACGTCTACAATGAGGCAAGTGAAATATTTCACAAATGTGCAAAATATAGTTTTGCCCAAAAGTTTACATATCCCTTAAATATTTTGCAAGTGCATTCAGCAAAATATTGTTTCAAATATAATGGTTATGGTATTACCAAAATCGGTCATATCATTTAAAACTGGTTTTTAGGGTGTTATGCAGAAGGTCTGATGCTAGATTAACATAGAATTCATAAAGAGTAAATAGGTTTACATGTTCCTATGCAATGCTATTCCAATGAGAGATAGGGTATGTAAACTGCAGCTGGACAAATCGGCTGTCTCGAGCAATATTTGTGATAAAGAGCATAAAATGAGCCATAAAAACCTTTTTTTTAAATTAATGTGACAGATTTTGATTCTGCCTTCAGCATTCTTTTAGTGGCTTTTTCTTTCTGAATGCAATGACAAAATGCTGAGGGGTATGTAAATTTTTGGGCACATTTGCCTTGCCAGTGGGTTAACAGAGAATACAGAATCTGATTTATGGGATTTCAGCAATCAAATACAGTGTCATAAAATTTCATAATGATAGATGTAAAGTGTAACTGGGCAGTGATGAACTTACAATGTCACACAATTGTTTGCCCCAGAAACGCCTGCCCCTTATCTTGCCTTTGAGGGCTGTACTATCTAACATTAATCTAGACTAGTTTGCATTTGGGTCAAGAATACCCAAAGTAGAATGCGCAAACACCTAAAGATCTAGAATGTTTTAGTAAAGTAAATATGTATGTTTTAACTAAACTACTCACTGACAGTCAAGTTGAAAAAGTTGTAGCAATTGCTGATTTAATACATATTTAGCTTTTTGCATATACTGTTGGGTAATTTTTAATGAGGCTATAAAGATGTCTGCTATTCTTAGCTACAGCCCAGATGTGATAAAAAAACAGTGACTACGCCAGCTGGGGGATATGATACTCATGTATTTCATTCAACATTAAACAGTCTAAAGTAATCAGTAAATGCAGTTAACAGCTACACAACTCACTCATGAGTGTATCTAAAGTCTAGATTTTTTTAATGTATGCAACTATCTGAACAGTGACTGGGGCATAAGATGTCTGCTATCAAGGCATGTAGATTGTAGAATTGGAATGCAAGTGATTTTTGTAGGCAAACTTTATTTCAGTTAATTTAGTATTAGAATTGTGTCAATAAAAAAGTGAACCAGCTAAGTTTTATGAATCTGGACCAATTCATTAATTTGATTCCGTCTGATTCCATCTCAAGGATAGCTTGTCTGGCCAGTAATGAGATTGATCTTGATATTTTGCCTTAATTTTCTCAATTACCATTGAACATGGATAACTGGTTTCATTTGATCTCCATGTGGTGTCCTTGAGACCACTGACAAATTTTTTTTGTGTATTATTTAAAAAAAGTTGACAATACATCTATTGCATCTGATTCATGGGATTTTAGCAATAGAATATCATAGAAATTCATAGTGATGAACTTACCATGTCATACAATTGTTTGTCCATGAAATGCCCATGCTGATAGAATGAAACCAAAATGTGCTCCAACCCATACAATCTGCAAGAACGGGATACCATTTCAAATATCAGTCACTTCACATGCAATAGAAGAATTCGTATGTGCAGCATAAACTTGTACATCTAGGAGAGGCCAATATTCCTCACTCCAAATATTGATTTATTCCATGGATGAGCATAGCCAGTTATATTCCAATAGAACCAACATTCAACAAAACCGGAACAAGACAGGGTAGCTCTTTCACAGAATATATGATGAGTGTATCGTATAGTAAATAGATTCAATTTGTTCAGTCTATGGACTTCTAATCTTAGTCTTTGAAATAAAATGTTAACCCCAAGTAATTTTCAATATGGAATATCGATATTGTGATATTTTATTGATTATACTGGCAAACATAATGGATATACAACAAATAAAATTATCCCAGCCCTCCGGAGAGTAACATACCACTCCATAACCAGATAAGATAAATGCATGAACTGACAATAACTATTGATAAAAAAAACTGAGAATTACAGTAATACTCATATTGACATCAATCAGTCAGTCAGTCAGTCAGCACGTCAGTCAGTCAGTCAGTGACATGTGTGTTATTCATATAGCTACCATTTTGTCAGGCACTCATCAGCAAGCCTTTTAGTTACATCTAAATGGCATTGGAAGTATATCTTTTTTACACCTTAAGCTCCTGCTCAATGGAAGCTCTTTAGGGTGGCAGACATTAATGAATGGATGTCCTTGGAAGCAGCTAATTAGTGCAATTAGACCGAGAGCTGCAAAATAAATGGTAGTTGGTGACTGGTAGTGCATGTCCAATTGAATCCCACGTTTTGTTAGGCACTCACCAGGCTTTTCAGTTACATCTAAACGTATCATTTGATGGGTGCCGTGGCAAAATGAATAAGGTGTTGGACTCGCGAAAGGTCAAGGATTCAAACCTATACATGGCATTGAGGAATTAAGCAGATCCTCCTTCAACCACTGCATCACTCCATCCAAGTGCAAACGGGTAGTTGGTTTTAGGCAGTGACTGAGTTAAAGGCTCATGCTTGAGCAGGCCTGCCAAGGGTGAAAGTGTAAAGTCGGTAGTCAGTGAAAACCGACTGTAATCTATACATTTACATTTGAAGGCCACCTGACTGATAAGGCCATTTCAATAATTAGACCACTGAGATCATCTTTCTGGCCATGTTTCTCTGTAATTTACTTAAAAAATAGAATTCCATATTAACCCCCAGCCCCCCCTCTTCATTCTTGTAGATATTCCAGACATTTGTTTGACAATGACTCTAAATTGGGCCAGTTAAACGCTGATTTGGTAGCTGCAGGCTCTCTGACAAGCTTTTCTTGTGTTTATTAAGTTGGTATATTGCATACATTGGTCTTCTATTGCCTTGATATAAGACTATTTATGATGTAATTAGGTAGATAGCTTACCTATATTATTCATTTCCATGGAAAATTAGAAATGCAAATTTATGTGATAAGAAACTGCCGGTACAGGGTGCGGCCTAAAAACTTGCACCAGGCTTCTGCTCTTTCGCGATAGCTCTAGGTTACTCAAATGCTTATGAAGACTTTTAAAGTTTTGCCGCATTTAGTTAGTGGTATAAGCAATTGGTCATTGTGATATTTTTGATCTTATAATGTCAATATCAGTATCTGAATTATTGAGAGGGTTCATTCTGCAGGGCTTGTTCTGAGTGACATACATCACAGAAGTCAAATTTCTGTCTGCTTGCATGGGGTCTCAAGTTGCAGAAAGTTAACAAATTAGAGATTTCCAAGTGACTACACCTCTAAAGCCAGAAAAAAAAAAATTTGCACAGAATCCTCCTGCAATGTTTTTTTATATGTGCATATATATATCATGGTATTAGATGATGAGAAGGTTGTTCCAGTTTAGATTCAGCAAGGTCATAAAATTAAAATGGAGAAATGTAATGGCATTCCAGAGGGACTTTTGAATCTACAATTAATCTGGAAATAATCACATAATTTTTAGGAGGATGGGCCAGTTAATTTTACAGAAAAGACAGAAAATTGACCAAAATCCAAAATGGCACCTTCCGCCTCATAGGTGTTAATGCTGTACCTTATAATTAAAAATGAATCTATTTGCCCTATTTTTGGCGGCAAAGGTCAAGAAAGATGTCTGTAACACATCTGTATGATTAGTGACATAATCTAATGCTTATATTGCAAAAGCTGAGGTGAAAATCACCCAAAGGTGTAATAAGTGTTCATATGCTATATTTATATCCATATTATCTATAAGTCTTGAGGAAACAAGAAAATATATTAACAAAATGATTAACATAGACAATTTAGGACTATTATTACTTTCATGTGTATGATTGCAGCTGCATGCAATCACTGTCAATTGAGGCATTAACAAAAGAGGTAGCATTAGCTGCTGGTGCAAGTTTCTATGCCGCACCCTGTTATGTAGCTTCTTAGCTAATTTTGCTAATGAAAATGTTTGTGTAGTTATCATGTAGTAGGGAACCAAAGGATTAGTTTGTCATGTAACTGTCTCCACTACTGTTATGTTACTGTAGTGCTTTTGGCTTCTGCTATTGTTGTGGATGTTGTGTCACTATTCTGGACCTTATTGTTTGATCCTGTTGTTGTTTTTATGTTAATGTTTACACTGCGTGCACAATTATTATACAAGTGTGTTATTTTTCAATAATTCTAATATTTAACAAGCAGTGGTATCTGCAATGAATCCAAAGCTCTACCCCAGGAAAACACTTGATGTGATAACAAAAACATTCACATTGCTGCTGTATAATGTGAAATAAAGCAAAAAATATGAAATTTTAGTGTGCATAATTATTAAGCAACTCACCAGCTCATCACTTTTTCACTATATTTTGGACAATTAATGGATGATAACTTGTTGAATAGTATGACAGTGATGGAATAACATATATAGAAGAATTCAAAATAAATTTGATTACTTCTACTTTATATATACTTGAGATGTATAAAAATATTTTGTGACAGCGACAAAATTTCAAAATAACAGTAATATCATACCACTATTACAGTATTGTGGTATGTTTTTCAGTTAAAAGTGGGATTAAGTAATTCTGAGATGTTTCCAGTCCCAGTTTTGGGCTAAGAAGTTGAAATGACCCCCACGCAGCCTCATTATGAATTTCAGACCTTTGATGGGTTTTGGTTGTCACTTGGGAGTAAGCATTTATTAAATGAGCCTATGCTATGATTTACAAATATTTATAAGTTTTCCAGCTACACAAGCAGTGGCAAGAATATTTGCAAATTTGTATTTAAAAGTAATTCCCTATTTAAGGGTCATTTCAACTTATGTAATTTCAGATCCGTTAGTTCAAATGTTTTTGTCTGAAACAGCGACATTTACTTTTTCAATCCACAAATGGTTGCAAAATAATTTTTGGAATAACTTCATAAGCAGAGGCAATTTTTGGTCTATTTTATACTGATGGACACTTGCCCTACAGACCAATTAATATACTTCTTAATGTTTGATTCACCTTTATTTATGTAGAATATCATTAAATAGTCGAAGTTGATCAATTTGATCCTTGAAATTGTGTTAAGTAATGACCAAACCTGGTGGTCAGACTGGATATATGAATCTTTGCAGCTACAAATAATTGGAAACATTTTTAAAAAGGCTCTTTGAACATTAGAGTGGAATTTGTAGACAGATTGAATTGATATTTTGAAAATAATACACAATTATTTGTTTATCACACCAAATGTCAAAATTATGTTACATACATCCGAGTTACATACATAACTGTTTGAAATTTGGGTTTTGTCTGCTCTTCTGATACGTATTTTGCAGTATTCAATCATTTATTCCAATGTTCATGAAACTTTATTGGTAATTTCTGATTCACTACACATACCCTGCATAATAATTATGCACACCTAAATTTGACCAAATATTCACTGTATGGAACCCCTGCTTATATAGCAACAATATTTACAAATTATGTCTGTAAACCTTCAACAAGTAAATACAAATGATTTTAAGTCTCACTGACACTTTATTGGTGAAATATTCTCAAAATAGTGGCTTGCATGATAATTGTGGACGCAGTGTTGTAATAATAGAAAAGTTGTAAATAAAACGAGGTTCCAACTATGATAAAGATTTGTTACAATACAATAGCATCATAATAATGTACGGTTTTCAATATATATAAATCGTACAGCATTATCCATAACAAATGATCTAACACATAGGTAATTAAAAAAAAATTTATATACATATATGTAAAAATATACAAGATCAAAGATATGGTATACAAATGTTTCTAGTGCAGAGACTCTTGGAATGATGGTCAACATGTTTAATGTCGGACGATGGATGATGACTCAAACGTTTATTAGGCATCAATATTTACCAGAAATTTTCCAAGGGATTTAAACAACTCAGGCTCTTTTGATTTCATGATGGTCTCAAATACCATACTATTTTGTGCTAAACTAATGCATGCAATATTAATAGCAACATCCATGAGAACAATATAAAATTGCTGTTCTTGTTGTCTATAATCATGATAATGGCAATATTGGCCTAGCTGTTGTTGTTGTTTTGAATGTTGTTCTCATGGATGTTGCTTTTCTATTGCATATGTTGTTGTTGTAGATATATCTGTTGTTGAGGATAATGGCGATATTGACCTAATTTTGGATGTTGCTGTGCTGTTGTCTTTGATGTGAATGTTGTTCTCATGGATGTTGCTATTGATACTGCATACATTAGTTTAGCACAAGATAGTATGGTATATCTACAGACATATAGCTAAGCATAGCCTCTATCTGGTAAGCCACTTATAAGGGTTGTACTGTATCTTGTTGTGTTTTATAGATACTGCTGTTTTCCTTGTGGATATTGCTATGTTGGTGATGTTGTTGCTCTCTTTTGGCTTTTACTATTGTGGGTGTCGTTACTTCTGTTGTTGTGGGGGCAGCTAGATTGCGTGGGTGGAGGGGGACTAGAGCTGTAATGGGGTATTGCAAGGTGCCTCAATGCAACCACAACCCCCAATTGGTGCCTCTAGAGTGAGGAAGCAGCAAAGGGCTCATTGATCCTGAAAAATCGATAAGGCTAGTGGGTTTGGCTGCAGTCTATGTTGGATATTGTAATGATGATGTAAAGGTACACTGTCACAAGTTATATTTTCAGTAAAATTTCAGCAACATTTTGTAGATGAAATTGACTATATTGACAAAATAATGTTGACTTATTACAAAAAAAACTTCCTAATTGGGGTGTTTACATGCCTGAGCAATCTGGCAAACATTTGAATTCCCTTATTTTTACTGAAGTTTTTGAAATCCTACGTGTGGGCAGGGATATCCCACTGGGATTCCATTAGAAGTCGTGATTAATAGGACGCCACTTCCTTTGGATAGTTTTACAAATAGCTTTTTGCTATGAAAAAATCCATCATACATGTATTTCATATTCAGATAATACCATCGGACCAGCTCATAATGAACGATTTGGCATAGTAAAAATGTGGTTGTTATAGTGAGTTTTGTTAAAGGCAGGTCTGGTGTGAAAGATACCACACCTGCTCCAAGTGTAACTTAAATTTCTCCAATCTCACAATAAATGGCTACCATACATGTACAAGACATAACAATTTACTTCCAATTACTCTTAATGTGATTTCCAGACTTGGTGTCACCAAGTTTCAAAGTTGTGACCTCTCATGCACCATTATGGCTAAGCCCTGAAGGACTTACGGATTTACGTTGTTGTTCGCTAATACCAGACTAGCAAGGAAGGCCCTCTGTGCTGTCCCCTTAAAGCCAAGCTACATGAAATTATTGCCATTTCTTGCTTGCATACTCACCCAACTAAATTAATAAATTTCTCTTATAGCCTATAGAATGGCTTATGGTAATAAAGGTCTAACAATGAAATTACATAATAAATATATGTTGATGTGCTAAGTTTACACAATTCTTGTAAAAGTGCAAATCTGACAAGCAGGTAGTTCAAAAAAATTGCCTAAACTAAAAGAATATGTAAAATCCATTTCTCTTGTATTTTAAGAGAAGAGTTCTCAAGTCAATGCACAGCCTAACATCTAAATAGTTTAACCAATTGTTTTGCTTTAACGAGGTAAAATAACAAGAATGTCCATAATCAGGATGCTGGGTTTCGAAGTGACAGCACACAGTGCAGGAAATGTTACTCATCACTGTGTATTGCCACCTCACAGGTCAGAGACCTAATTATGTACACGTTTTGCTTGTTCATTCATATGGTATTAAGGGTCTAACAATGAAATTACAGAATAATTAGATGTTCACTTGCTGAGTTTACACAATTCTTGTTCTGACAAGCAAGCAATTCAGAAAAATTGCCTGAACTAAAAAAATATGTATCCTTTTCTCTTGTATTTTTAAGAGTAGATTACTTAAGAGTATACTCAGCCTATTGGCTACATAGTTTAACCAATCATTTTGTTTAACTAGGTAAACTAGCAAGAATGTCTGATGACACATAGTATCATGGTTCTTGTGTTTTAAGTGGTTGACATTGATTTGAAAGGCAATGTATCAGTAGTTTTCATTGGTGTATTGTGTGATTTTTCTGATGGACCTGATAGTTATAAAGTACCTTCTCACGTTTTTCCCTGTTGATCTGAAAACCTAGTCTCAGAGCACTATGTCATTGACATCTGATGTGGAATTTTGCTTCTTCATTTGAACTCCAATGTGGCAGAAATCTAATATAGAATTGTAGACAAATGAACAGGAAACCTCGTCTATTAGATATGTATTTGATATGTTATTTAATTAAAATTACCAGTAAATCCTTGAGGGTATATAGACAGAAAGTTATTCAGATAATATGAATGAAGCATGTGCAGTACTTTCTCTCCAATAGTAAAATAATGTTTCTATATTGAGCACATTTATCACATATATAATGAAATTCAATTCATTTCAAAATTGCCTTTTTAAAATGGCTATAATATTCGTAAATGTCACGACTCACTGCCCATGCTCAGCACCTGCAAATGACATGTTCTACTGTATTGATTTGAGCATGCTGGCTGATCTAATTATTTATAATTGTGAATAGTTCAAATGAAAATCATGACAAAGTAGTCTAATCAACATCGCTGTTATCGATTACTCTGCTTTTGGAAGTCTGGTGAATACATGTATGATGTTACGCAAATGCCCAGCTGGGTGGCCTAATGGTTAAGACACCTGCCAATTCTATATTGACCAACTCTACTGAAGGTCTCGGGTTTGATCCCCAGCCTGAGCACTCTGCATGAGCTACAGCCCAGCTGGATGTCAATCCCAAATAGCATTCCAAATCGGCCCAGCACTGTCGTTACAACATCGTATTAACATCGCTGACATTGCACCGACGTTGAAGCAATTTGGAGTATTTTCTGGGATTACATGAGACTCTAAATAAGAGTACCTTGTACTTGGTGTCTATGCTGAGTCAAGTAAAAAACTGCACCCATGCCATAGACGTTTAACATGGTGTGGACTCCAAGCCTTAATTATCACCTCATTATTACATCTGTCTCTGGCAGATGGTCATATTAGCTAACTAAGCCAGTAGCATTGAAACATAGACATGACCACACAGTTTCATCCATACTGTGAGTGACCATGATGGTCACTCATGTCATTCCTTATTTATGATCATGACGGTTTATACTGAATTCAGCAAGACATAAATCTTCTCCTTTTATTACTCATTTTGCTTTTCAGATGTAACTAAACTATTTAATAAATACTTTTCTCTGAGAAATCACAAAAATCTATCAAATGATTTTCAGCCAATAGAATTGTAGTATTGTAGTGTTCTGTCATAGCCACCTGGTGAAAATATCGAGAAACTTTCATGAAAGTCACTATCATGTTTTGTACACTTTCTTATCAATTCCATTTCTTTTATTTTCAGGTGAGTTTTTCCTGATTTCTTTGGTCTTCCTTTGGTAAGTACAATTATTTGCAAGGGTATATGTGATCACAACCTGATCAATATGTGATCCATATGTTTTATAGACTGTTACAGAACTTTCCCTACATTATCAACATCATGGCTTAGTAGATAACAAAACAAGAAATACTAGAGCACTTCTGGATATATTCAAGAAAGAAAACCCTCTACAGCTGGTGTTGTTCATATTTTATTACTTATTCAGGTGTTTGGTATCAGCCACAGCCTGAGTAAAAACTTCCCTGATAACCGCTATGTATTTCTTTATATCAATTTCGAGGTAGTTGGAAGGCAGAACAAGCCATTTATTAAGAATTTGATGTGGTTTTAATTTGCAGTATATCTATAACATAACAACCACATCAAATAATATCTGATTATCTGACCCAAATTCATGCAACTGCTGGTACAGTGTATTTGGGAAAACCACTACTATGTTGATATATTGGCTCTTTAAGTTGTTGTTTAAGAATCAACAAGGTCTACATGATAGTTGTAAAACATTTGAAACTGGTACTGTGGGTGGCTGGCAATAGCAACACTGGAGTTCTAAAGAACAGAGATCTAAGAAAAGATCCTGTATGTTTTTTGTGTTGGAGTTCTGAACACTATATTACTAAGTAGCGCATAATAAACGATATATTAAAGGATATACGCTGTAACATTTAATGCAGATAATGTAAAATTCATAAAGTTAGAATTTACATTATACAATATGTTTCATTGCGTATGCAACTCTGTATAGTCTAACTATTCTTCTTTCAATATTATATAAACATCTGATATACAAATGATGAGACTTGATGGCATATGCTGACTTCCAATTTATAACCCATTATTTGTGATCTTGCATGGATATGGAGATGGACAAATGTGGAATCCTGGTTCTGCTATATTTCCATATTCATGATAAATCGTAACAAATATTGCTGTGTATCTGAAGCTAGTTTCTGCCAAGACACGCGATCATGACAGCCATCTTTACATGTGATGGAAATTGCTTATAATACATTTGGTACTCATCTTTTATGCAATTTTTAGTCTGCAGCAATAGAACCATGTTGTCAATCTTTTCTAGCTTATTGCTGTACATGAAGATTTGTCCAACAGGGAACATAATGCTAAATTGCACTGGTGAGTGGTACAAATAATTTAAAAGTGATATCTTTGTAACAACTAATTTCCAATAGGGACAAAAGGTTATAAAATTCACCTGCTAGGACCATGAATATTCCAGATCTCTGAATTCATTGAGAGTTGCCAAAAGCATAACAAATATTTCACTCCTGCCACAGGATTTCAACAATGACTGTAAAATCAATTCGCAATCCAGTTATCAATAACCCATTAAAAACACAAGGTCAAGAGCAAATATAATTTCCCAAGAGAGACAGAGGGTTATCTCCTTTCATGTCGGCTGACAATTAACTTAATTGGCTTAAAAGATGAATGGACAGCTGCTGGTTGAAATTCAGTATAATTAGAAGCTCAAATACTTGCAATTTGTTTTTTTTGTTTATTAGATTTAAGGATCAATCGCAGCATTTTGTCCTCTGTTTGGATAACTCATCCTTTTGGGGTGAAGGATTTCCTGGGACTTGTGTAAAGAAGATAAGATCTTTCTATGCATTTGTCGTACAGCATTGTAATACTGAAGAATACAATGCAGAACCAGCCCATTAGAAAGGCAGAAACCAGAATTAAATATATGGCTATTTTTTAAACTAATGAATCAGTCAGTTTTATTGCACTATTTAGTCAATGTCATATTGAAACATTCTTGACTACAAAGTAGGTAATTATGGGTAACGAGACACAGGCTTTTTGACACCTACAGTTAGTTTCATAAAATATAGTCGACTCTATACAGCTGTAGCTATATATTCCTGGCTGTAGCTATAACTGGCTAAACGGCTTCTGTCTACTCCTTATACAGTTGGCTTACACCAAAGAATATAATATATCATAAATATGTTTGTACAATAGACATGCATCTTTTCAACTATCAGCTGTTGCACCAAATATTGCTTCATGTTGTCCAGCCTTATCTAGGTTTAATTACAAGATATTTACAAAGGCTGAACATTGGACAACCTGTCAAATTAAGCTGGCTAAGCTTCTTAAGGGGTCAGTCATTCTTGACACCACAAAAATGTCTAACATTTAATCAGAATGTCTATAAAGTTAGTTGCTTGAGTGTCAGACTATTCTCTGGAGAAAAAGTAACAGCCTACAGGGGGCGCTACCAACATAGCAGATTAAAAAAAGCAATAATATGGCGTCACTACACATCATTGCGAGGGTGACATCCCAGAATAGATGACGTTATCACACAATACTTATCTGCTATGGTGGCACTTTTTTCCCCCATTGTAAACGACATATCAATATTAGGCAATAATCTTCTTGTACTGCAAGCTGCCCATTCTTAAAGATCCCATCCCTGGAGTTTATTTGGTCTCCTGGAAATCCAAGCACTTCGTCTCGTCTTCTTTATAATGGACAGGTTCCTGTTGGGTTGATATTGCAAAATAATTGGATCAATATTGATCGTCCTGCGATTAGTCTTCATATTTGTAGAAAAGAGAATCACAAACAGATTCTGATTGTCCCCACCCCCTCATCAGTCAAAGAACAAGAAGAATAGTTTTTTCCTTGTCTTGTCTCAATGCTACTGGTCTGAGGCTTAAGTTTATATGACCAGCTGTCAGAGGCAGACGTAATGATGCTATGTAGATAGATAGACAGATAGATAGTTAGATAGATAGATAAGGGAAGTGCAGACCTCTATGGCAAGTTCTTGCTGCTATCGAGGGTTGATTGATGAGGTGAGAGAGAGGAGGAGTCCTCCCAGATTACACATTTACCCCAAAGGTAGGATCTTTTACTTGCCTCACCATAGAAACTGAGTACAAGGGACCACTAATTTCACGTCTCATCCGAAAGACAACCAGCTGGGATCTTGCACAAGGTTGCCCAGGCCTGGGTTTGAACCCGGGTCCTTCAGAGGAGCAGGCCGATGTATTACCACTACACCACCCAGCTGCTATGAGATGACCAACATGGAGCCTACACCATGTTATGAATTTACCACATGAGTGGTGTTTTTACCTGCTGCAAGCACAGATTCCAAGTAACAGGGACAACCGATTTTATGTCTCAAGCGACTGACACCCTTACCAGCTGAAATTCAGCTCATGCGGTTTTTTTCCGGTCTGGAATGGAACCTGGGACGAGCAGCTGAACTGGTCACTTTGTTGTTTGGCTGCAGCTTTTAGGCCACCGTGATGCTGCTTTAGAATTAAATTTCTGTTTTTAGATTCTATTTGATAATTTGATCAACCAGATTTTCTTTTACTAAGAAGTATATATTATTTTTCAGTATCTTAGAACATCCCGAGAGATACATTTTGCCTTGCCACTCAGCTTCAGCATCCATAGTTGGAGGTTTGATGATGTAGTAAATACATTTTGGGCTACCATTCCAGACCATTGCCTTCAGCTCTGATGAGTCTGATGACCCAGCTGCCGACGAACTCTTGTTAGCCATCAGATTGGAAACTTCTTCAAAGCATGAATTGATATCAATGTAAAGATCAAAGGACAGTACATACAGATTGGTACCAAATTGATTTTTGTTTGTCACACATAATAGATAGATGCATATAGCTTGTGTCAGTTGAGTAAAAGTCAATGAAAACGTGGGTCAGGTAAAGTGTATATCTGTCAATGTTTGAATTTTTTAAGTTAAATAATCTTAAGCATATACTTTCTGTTATCGTGGTCCAGACTTGAGACCAGGCAAATGAGTTACTAGTCAACAAATTTGTAGGTGTTGCTAATATTTCTCTTAAGCCAATATATTTTTGCAAAGATTGGTTTGTTCTGCTCTCTAGATTCTCCATTCTGAAGTCGACAAAAGCAAACAAAATGTCTGTCAGTCTGTCTGCTGCTGAGTATTTTGAACCCCACTGCTGATTTTATGTCAGACTGTATCAAGTTAATGGACTTTATCCAAAAGAGCAATTGACTTTGTTGAGTATAAATTGCCAAAGAAATTGGCTAGGATACCCCAAAATGATTTAACGTTGATTGATGTCTCTGTAAATCAAGTTTGCAAGAACTTATATCAATTCAATTTTAACTGCAAATCAATATTTATGTTCTGGCTGGCTGGCACTAAATGATGTCTTTGATACTGAGTACAAGTTATTACTTGGTATACGCCCTATGCTGGTATCAGCTATTGGCAAAAAAGTAGATATTTAATCTTGACTTTTTTTCAGTACTGCCAAGTTAATGTTCTCAACTTGGCCAAGTAATAACAGCCCCTTTATTTGCATGAACATATTGGTGAACTTTATCATTGGTTTGCCAACCTTACAATTCAATATGTAACTTTGCAATATTGTTAACATGCCAAAAGCATAATCAAAATCATGAAAAGGATAGTATTACCGGGTGTGGACAAACATTTGCATCACTTTAGGGACGTTGCCTTGCTTGCTAATCAACTTTCTAACTTTAAGTTGTACAATGAGTATAATAACTGATAGTAACAAAGCATAGGATCATTTAATCTAATGCTTATTCAATATGCTGGCCCCTTTGATCTACAATTATTTTGTAACAGAAAATCGTCTATGTCTATGGCGTTCATGATAAGCATACATAAAGTCCTTGGTAGAGACATGTGATAGATGAAAACCTGTATGACAGATGATTTCATAGATTTGGAAACTAAACTTCAAAGGACGTCATGTGAATCCAGGACAATCTCTCAGCCAATAGGAGTCCTAGATTCACATGACATTCTCTGGAGAAAAGCTTCAAAGTCTATGAAATTGGCTGTAATAGTTTTGCCTACAAATGGTTTACCTTCAATCATGAGTTAATTATAAAATTATATGCATCACCAAGGAACATCGATCTCCCTGCATTGTTTAATTTCCATGAAAATTGTACGCACAAGCCTTATTAATCTCACAATAACCATATCTGACATAACATAGGCTTGATGTCATGTCTTTTCCATGTGTTTGCGTCACAGACAATTCATTAGGATTCTTGATGATTCCTGCCCAAAACCTGGCTTTTGACTGGTTCTAGCTGATCTCCTAAGCATATGATCATGATTATGAAGGAAAGCTTTACCTTAAAAATGACAATTTCTGACTTGATTTCTGCACCATAATTAATAGAAAACCGCACTGTATATTCATAAGTTGGTGATTCTTTTACCTATTTACTTGATTGGTAGAAGAGGACTATAAAAAGAGATTTTATTGCACATTAATCTGACTATGTAAACAATATCTATATCAGCTATTGCAGCTGTCGTGAGCCTGGCTATTTCTATGGTTTTTTTTTTTGTTTCATCAACTTCTTTCGCATTTTTAATGCTGTTGGATGATGGATGGTAAGTGTACACAATATAAAATTTCTTTCTTTTGCAAGTTATGGTATAAATGTGTGGGTTGCACATTGATAATTCTGACTCCAAAATCTATATTTTTTGCCGTGTTGCTGACTTGATGAATAGTAGTGGTACTGCACTAGATAAATGACATACACTTTTTATGCATTGTCAACAGTGAATGATTGATACTGAGTTAATTTTGTCACCAGTTCCCTTGTTCATGATGAGTGTCTATTTATAGCATCAGCAGAACAGCAAAATATGGATTTTTGAATCAAACATCTCATTGTGTAACCTACACATTTATACCTTACATGAACAAATAAGGTCAAGGAATAAAAGTGACGCATATATTTTCATGAATTGTAATCGGTTCCATAATATATGTTTATCGTTTATTTTATTAGTTCATTATTCATTTCACTGCATGGCATAGCCTTGGCCCTCATAATATCCGATTAGCCTTGAATTAAACATAGTCAGAGAGATGCATAACATGCCAATAACACGAATGAAGCAAGATAAGAATATCATCTCCCATTTGTTTGTGAAACACAATGCTCACTGCATATTTCGATGCTGCAGAATCGGTCCAAAGGCTATCGCCGGCCTATAAATGATAAACTCTTTACCCTCAGAGGTATTGCCAGATTTCTTTGTAGCAGTGGTTATCAATTTTGGCGCAGTGGTAATTAAATCAATTCACTGTAATTTTTGTTTGTTTTGACTAATTGGAAGATCATTTACAGTCTTCTGTAGGTTATTTCATTCAAATTTTTGTATCCAAAGTAATAAATATACTTTGCTAATTTTGAATATTATCTCAAATATGTCTGACATTTATCAAACTAATATAGTTTTTTTTATTACAAAATCAATTTGAACCCTTTTGTTATCATAAATTCTGATCTTTATCAATCTAAATCATGTATAATTTGAATAATATGTTTAACTTCAACCTTTTTGTAATAATAAACAAGATCAATTATATAATTTTAAGAAAAGGACAATATTTACCAGAAATTTGATAATCAGCAAACCCTACCAATATGAAATTCGCAGATAGCATTCGAAATTGGGCCAGCGGCATTTTATTTCGGCCGCCGTCGGTACATCATCGTATCGACATTGCCGACATCGCGCCGACATTGACCCGATTTGGAATGCTATCTTGGTTATACTATTGGTTTTGAAGCCTCACAATGAGGCTGTTCTTGATTCATATAATTGGTCTAACCATGTTGATTTGCAAGCTACTGAAGTAGAATGAATATTACTACAGGGTTGGAACATGTGAAGAAGCAATTAGGTTTGGTAAGGATCTACTAGGTTGTTTTTGATGCCCTCAAGGAGGGCATGATATATTAAAGATGAATAAGCAGGTAAGCAGGAAAGAGGTTTCTCTTTTTATGCCTTAGTGATCTATACACTTTACAAAGACCCCACTGACAACCTCTGTTGGCTGTTGAGCATCAAGATTAGTGTTATATATTTGATAATTTACTGCAATGATTTTTGCTTCCAAGATAAGGTTTTACTTAACATCTGGGGTGATGATGAAACAAACAACAGAAGATTCTGTGATTAAGATTTTATAATTCAGTATCCCAGGTTATACATTAAGACAGCTAGAACTAGACCACTGGGTTTCGACAGACATAGTAGTCTTGTTTTATTTTGTATTTTACCAACAAAGGGATATTGCACTTTATTCAATATTGGTATGGAGTAGGGTTAAACAATTCAAGTGATATTTTTGGATATGTATGGATAGTTCAGGATAGCTATGGCTTCAGATAGAGTTTACTGGCTTCATTTTGATCAAGTCAGCCACTGACTGAAATTTGTTCTCTTAGTGTAGCAGCTCCTAAGTTACTTGCCTGTTTCACAAAGTTGTACTGTATACATACATCTTGCCAGGGCTGCTTACGAAGTTGATGAAGTTTGTCAATATTTTATGCTGTTTATCGATCCTTGCAGGCATCTAACTTAAAAGTAGGACCAGTGACCCAGCCACCTTACATCATCACAACAGTATCCATCACTCTTGAATCAGACTTCAGCCAACCCTTCCTCTTCCATCAATTTTTAAAGAGATCGATACTCTGCCCAACACACCCTACTTGCCAGACACTGATTAGGGTTGTTTTGCCATTCTAGATTGAGGTTCTTAGTTTGATCCATCCCAGAAAGCATTCCAAATTGGGAAGACATCAGTGCAACGTCGCGATGTTGATATGATGTTGTGACAATGGTGGCCAACATAGAAACGATGCTGGGCCAATTTGGAATGCTATCTGGGATTCCCCTCTTTCAACAACAAACATCATGGAGGTGCCAGCTTGCCATTGAATCCGTTTGAAATGTAGCTGCAAAATAATAGGTCCATTGCTTAAACATGAAATAAAGGCGCATACGTGATGAGATGTAATTACAAGGTAAAATCTTTATCAGCATATGAAACAATATAAAGTTAAAATATATCTTGCTTCCCAGCTTCAACCCATCCCATTCTACAATAATACACACACAAGTTATATTTCCCTCCAATGAAATAAAACTATTATCATAGTGAAACTTAAAAAAAAAATTCTCAACTCTTGGAGGCTACACACACAATTAATACACATCTCAGTACAGAACAACATATTATTCAAGATTTTACCCAGATAGTATTCCAAATCATTTGAATGTCCCTGCGCTGTCGGCAATGTTAATACGATGTTGTAATGACATTGGCCGATATGGAAACAATACTGGGCCGATTTGGAATGCTATCTGGGTAGTCCAGTAAATATTATGAATTGACATGGAATTTGTCAAGCAGACAATGCATATGGCCTGGTGACCATACGTGTAATTATTATGCATGCATGGTCATGTTCTGAGGCATTAAAAGTAGGTGCTTGGAGAACAGTTTTTAGCCCACTCGATTCACACCCATACAATTTGTGACCTTAGATGGATCTTGTGGGATAAGAAAGGAACTATGCGATGCTAAAAGAACTCAATGCACAATTTCCTTCTAAAAGTACCTTGTAAGACTTGTCTGTACAATACATGTTCTGGGATATTGTAACAGGCTTATGTCTAAATGGTGTCTAATTCACACATATAAGGTCTATCTTAAAATTGAAAGTGAACATTTGTGGCATCATATCCCAGCCTATCACATGAATTTGCTAATCCACCTTCCAGCAAATTGAAGTCTGAAAGCATGCTCATGGGAAAGTCTAGAAGTTGCCTTCAAGGACCGATATTCAATGTCACTGTCTGAATCGCTGTGGAAATTCTAGGGTGATTGGCAGGCACTTTGAGAGCTGCTTTCAATGTCATTTGAATATAGCTGAGTGATACTAGCAGTTAGAAATTTGCTCGCCTGAGGATCGCTTGCTTCATCTCAATTCCCAGATGTATATCACAGTTAAAGTACAAGTCTGCATGAATAGTCGTGTATGTGATGGCATATCACTTCCATCGTGTAATTATAATCGACTTAGCACTGTGTGAGTCACTGTTCCAAAACAAGTAAAAGAGTCCTATTGTAAACTTCATTAAAAATGTCTACTCAGTTTTTGGTCATATTATTTTCATTTAAAGCTCACAGCAGTGCAAAATTGACAGAAATCATATATTAAACAAACTTAATGCCAATTTTCTATGTAGTAATTCCACCTCCAATAATTAAATAAAATGCAGTTTTTATGTTTTCATAGTAATTAATGCTGTTTCTCAAGCAGTATCTCACTTTCAAGCCTCATTCTGAACCAAACTATGCAATTGTGACGTCACAACCGCCATTGTTCTGATGATGTCACAAAGCAATCTACTTAGAGGTTATATAATTCATTAGATCAAGAGGTGGCTCTGCAGGTCTTTTTCAGTGACCTCTATGAATGTGATAATGTGACAATAAAAGTCGTTTATGATGACGACAGAGCAAAGGGCAGTAAATTGACACTGGAAAGATAGGAAAATGTAAGTTCTATGTGATAGAAGGATGTAACTTTATTGTTTAAAATTGGCTCGAATTTTGTTATGACAGCCTACCTATGTTTTCAAATATTCCAATGCTTGTGCATGAAATTGTGGGCAAAAACAGACTATAATTTTTTTTGTATATCGATATAGTAAAACCACTCATAAATAATGTTTAACAATAGCTGTCAAGAACCAGGAACCACTACAGTGAACCTGCCCTAGCAAGCCATATAGGCCACCTAGCAACAAGGTGGTAACACTGTGGGTGAAGGCCTTAAACCAAATGGCCAAAACAGGGCTCTGCGCAATGCACACTCACTTTTCCCGGTCCGGGCACTCTTCATGAGCTACATCCCAGCTGGAGGTCAATCGCATGAGACGTTAAATTGGAGGTGCCTTTTACTCAGTGTCTATGCGGAAGCAAGTCAATGTGTGACATGGTATGGACTCCAAGCCTGATGATCTCATCATTACATTTGCCTCTGGCAGCTGGTCATATAAGCTGGCTAAGCTTCAGACCCAGTAGCATTGAGACATAGACATAGACGTGCCTGTCGGACCTGAATGACCTTGTATAGTTATTTTCATTAAAAACAACCTGCCAAATTGAGCCTGGACAAAGCTAGACAACCTCTGCTATGTGATGCTGCCACTAAACAGAACTGTGGCTTTAGTTGGCTACTCAAAGCCGCATCTAAAAATACATGCAGCACCATTTGGTGCATGAGTTGAGAGTTACGCATATTTGCCATTTCTTGTAGCATGTCTATTGCGCATACATATTTATGAAATTTAACCAATGTTAAATAAATTTACCACGGTTTATATTTTTTCAATTGTAGTAGATGTAAGCCAACTTTAAGCTAGGAGTAGACAGAAGCGGCTGGCTTATAAATAAGCCAGTTATAGCTATAGCCAGAAATAGGTTGCTACATCTGTTGAGAGTTGACCAGATATTATGAAACTAACTGTAGGTTGACCCACCATTCATCTTCCTGAAGCAAGCCGGCCATCTTATCGTAGCTATGCTATGGGCCTAGCTAGTAATGGGATTAATTACCTGGTATATGCCCAGCTTGGTTGGTCACGAAGATCTGGTGGGGCCAAATCAGCGGTAATGTTTACGAAATGTATTTATATTTAGTGCAGCAACGTGGCCTGCAGTGACGATTGAGCATATTGAAGCGCTAGTGCGTCGCTTGCACTGGCTGGCCTACTTAGTCACGCATCTATTTACCGCTAGAGGGCGATGGCAAAAAAACAGCCTTGGTATGAAATCTAGCAAGGCCACATTAACTATCCAAAAAACTAACTACAGTGAACCTGAAGCTACAAAATAATTAATTACAGTGAACCTGAAGCTACAAAAAAACTGAACATAGACAAGCCTAGCTGTAGACACCAAAAAGTCAGTTCTAATTAATAGTCTGACATTAACATAATCCAGGTAATAACTTCAGAATCTTACCAGCCATGAAGTGGTCTTAAAATCATGTAGTGCTAAAGCTATAGCATCCAGTAAAAAGCTACATCTCTAGTCACAGTTTGGATTAGTGACAGATATATAGTTTCATAAAATATGGTCAACTCTAGACAGCTGTAGCGACCTATTCTTGGCTTGTAAATTTAAGAAATTTATCTAATATATCATAATATGTATTTGCAATAGACATGCATCTTTTCAACAAAAACTGACAAATACGCGTAACTCTCGAATGGTACTGCATGTACTTTTCGATTCGGTCTTGAGTAGCCAGCTATAGCCGGACAGTTCCGTTTTGCGGCAAGTAGTATCGTGTTGAACTTGGAGTCAATGCAGAGTTGATGCAGAATGGTGAATTAAAAGATAAAAAGAAAGAAAAAAAAATTGTGCCGACTGAAGTGTTAGTGTTTAATTTGCATTGCCAGTTGATAGATTACTAGGCTTTGGTTGTAATCAATTTATTGAAGAGTATTTAGGAGTGAAACAAAAGTTTCATTGACGTCATTCTGGCTCTTTGCTGTTTTTATCACGGAAAAACCTCAATTATCAGGCATTGCATGAGAAGGTAATAGTGTCACACTGAATGATTCAATATTTATCCTTGATGTGCATTCTGTCTTTGTGTCATACAAGGTTTTATATAGATATGTCTATTGTTTGAGGAATGCCAAATCTTCTCACGAACTCTTCATAGATTTCTTCCTAGATTTCTTCCGTGCCTCATTTTGCTCTTTTCAGTACTAACCCTATAGAGTTAGCCCCAGACCCTTTCATTACTATATGTGTTTTGCACATGTTGGGTTTCCCATGGAGTTTTCTGACATAACCAAAGTCCCTTTGTTAATGAGGAAATGACATAGAGATCCTTCCAGATTGGTGAGTTCCCATGCCATAATTAAGGGCTTAACTTGGTTCATTTCGTACACTGCACACATTTCACTGTTAAAACAACCAATGGATAAGAAAAAAAAAATCCCAAAGAAATATACGCTGTCAAATTTTATTTTGCAAAAATACCACGGACACTTTGGTTTTTCAAATAACCCAACAGCAGTTTTCAGTTTTTAGATTTTGTAAATCAGGATTACCCACGCAGTAATGTATTCATTGTTAGTTTTTGTGTCGTGTTTTAATAGATAAAAAGGCAGTTTTGCAGTTTTGAATGGTTATTATAGTTTTTAAAGTTTTGTGAAACATCAGAAATTCTGATTTTTCAAAATACTTAAATTGGTATTCCCAATGTTTTGGTTTTTTAAGAAATCAAAACTGGTATGGTATAGGGGACAAGCCGAAAAACCAAAGTTTCGGGCAAGATTTTTTTTCGAGTTAGGAGTTACCAGAAATTACGAATACTAACAGCAACCCACCAGTTTAATTGCATTGCAAGAGTTCTCCTTCAGTTCTATGGCATAAACCAGTTCTTTTTTATTTACCGTTTCTGTGAAACTAGATTTACATGGATATTCATTGCTGTATAGAATACGCCTTGGAATTCTATCTTAAGGCAATGTCACAGACAAATGGGACTAAGTTTTCTACACCAGATTCATCAGGATTCTTGATGATTCCTGCCCAAAACCTGGCTTTTGACTGGTTCTAGCTGATCTCCTAAGCATTATTATGATTATTTAGGAAGGCTTTACCTTTAAAATTACAATTTCTGATGATAATGGGCACAGTACATCAGTATGTTACAACTGTTGCTAAGCTACTGTTCCAGAAGTAATACTAGTGCACTTAGGCCACAGATACTGTATATTTTGGCTGAATGTGTCAATTATTTACATGTTAATTAACTTGAGTTCTGCACCCATAATTAATAGAAAATTGCACTATATATTCATAAGTTGGTGGTTCATATACCAAGTAACTGATTGGTAGAAGAGGACTATAAAAAGAGCCCTTCTTGCACATTATGGATAACCACTGCTAAAAATGTAAACAATATCTATATCAGCTATTGCAGCTGTTGTGAGCCTGGCTATTTCCACATGGTTTTTTGTTTTTTTTTGTTTCATCAACTTCTTTCACATTTTTAATGCTGTTGGATGATGGATGGTTAGTGTACACAATATGCAATTTCTTTGTTCTTGCAAGTTATGGTATAAATATGTAGGTTGCACATTGATAATTCTGACTCCAAAATCTATATTTTGCTGACTTGATGAATAGTAGTGGTACTGCACTAGATAAATACTCTTTTATGCATTGTCAACAGTGAATGATTGATACTGAGTTAATTTTGTCACCAGTTCCCTTGTTCATGATGAGTGTCTGTTTATAGCATCAGCAGAACAGCAAATATGGATTTTTGAATCAAACGTCTCATTGTGTAAACTATACATTTATACCTTACATGAACAAATAAGGTCAAGGAATAAAAGTGACGCATATATTTTCATGAATAGTAATCGGTTCCATGATATATGTTTATCGATTATTTTATTAGTTCATTATTCATTTTATTAGCATGATTAGTTCATTATTCATTTCACTGCATGTCATAGCCTTGGCGCTCATAAAATCAGATTAGCCTTGAATTAAGCAGAGTCAGTAGTCAGAGAGATGCATAAAATGCCAATAACACTGAAGCAAGATAAGAATATAAACTCCCATTTGTTTGTGAAACCCAATGCTCACTGCATATTTGGTCCGAAGGCTATTGCCGGCCTATAAATGATGAACTTTTTACCCTAAGAGGAATTGCCAGATTTCTTTTTAGCAGTGGTTATCCATTTTGGAGCAGTGGTAATTAAATCAATTCACTGTAATTTTGTTGTTGTTGACAAATTGGACGATCATTTACAGTCTTCTGCCAGAAACAACATGGGACCCCTTAGATTATTTCATTCAAATTTTTAAATAAAAAACTTTATGGTTTTAAATATTATCTCAAATATGTCTGACATTTATTAAACTAATATAGTTTTTATTTTTTCAATTGCAAAATTAATTTTAACCCTTTTGTAATTATGAACTCTGATCTTTATCAATCTAAATCATGTATAATTTGAATATTATGTTTAACTTCAACCTTTGTGTAATAATAACAACATCAATTATATAATTTCAAGAAAAGGACAATATTTACCATAAATAATTTCAAGAAAAGGACAATATTTACATAAATTTGATAATCAACAAAACCTTCCACATGAAATTCGCAGGTATCATTTCAAATTGGGCCAGTGGCGTTTTATATCGTCCACCGTCGGTACAACATCGTATCAACAATGCCAACATCGAGCCGACATTGACCCGATTTGGAATGCTATCTGGGTTACACTATTGGTTATTGAAGCCTCACAATGAGGCTGTTCTTGATTCATATAATTGGTCTAACCATGTTGTTCTGCAAGCTACTGAAGTAGAATGAATCTTACTACAGGGTTGGAACATGTCTCTTTCAAAGAAAGAATGCAGCTTTGATGATGGCCATAATTTTTTAAAGAAGCAATTAGGTTTGGTAAGGATCTACTAGGTTATTTTTGAAGCCCTCAAGGAGTCTGATGCATGATATATTAAAGATAAATAAGCAGGTAAGCAGGAAAGATGTTTCTCTTTTTATGCCTTACCTCTGTTGGCTGTTGAGCATCAAGATTATTGTTATATATTTTATACTTTACTGCAATGTTTTTTGCTTCCAATATAAGGTTTTACTTAACGTCGGGGGTGTTGATGAACCAAACAACAGAAGATTTTATGATTGAGATTTTATAATTTCAGTATCCCAGGTTATACATTAAGACAGCTAGATTAGTGTATCACCAGGCCACTGGGTTTTGGCAGACACAGTAGTCTGGTTTTTTTTTTGTGTTTTACTTACTGAAATCTGTTCTATTAGTGTAGCAGCTTCCAAGTGACTTGCCCGTTTCACAAAATTGTACTGTATACATACATCTTGCCAGGGCTGCTTACGAAGTTGAGGAAGTTTGTCAATATTTTATGCTGTTTATCGATCCTTGCAGGCATCTAAATAAAAAAGTAGGACCAGTGACCCAGCAACCTTACATCATCACAACAGTATCCATCACTCTGGAATCAAGACTTCAGCCAACCCTTCCTCTCCAATCAATTTTTAAAGAGATCGATGACTCTGCCCAACGCACCCTACTTGTAAGACATTGATTAGGGTTGTTGTTGCCATTCTAGATTGAGGTTCTTAGTTTGATCCATGCCAGAAAGCATTCCAAATTGGAAAGACATTGGCGCGACGTCAGCGATGTTGATATGATGCTATAACAATGGTGGCCAACATAGAAACGATGCTGGGCCGATTTGGAATGCTACTGGGATTCACCTCTTTTAACCACAAACATCATGGAAGTGCCAGCATGCCACTGAATCCATTTGAAATGTAGCTACAAAATAATAGGTCCATTGCTTAAACATGAAATAAAGGTGCATATGTGATGAGATGTAACATGAAGGTAAAATATTTATCAGCTATGAAATAATGTTAAGTCTAAATATATCTTGCTTAACAGCTTCAACCCATCCCATCCAACAATAATACACACACAAGTTATATGTCCCTCTGAAATAAAACTATAATCATAGTGAAACTTAAAAAAAAAAAGGTAAACTCTTAGAGTCTTCACACACACAATCAATAAACAATCTCAGTACAGAACAATATAAAGGTTTTTCCCAGAAAGCATTCCAAATCGTTTCACCGTCGGCGGGCCTAGTGACCATACGTGTAATTATTATGCATGGTCAGATTCTGAGGCATTACAAGTAGGTGCTTGGAGCACTGTTTTTTGCCAATCGATTCACACCCATACAATTGTGACCTTAGATGGATCTTGTGGGATAAGAAAGAAACTATGCGATGCTAAAAAAACCCAATACACAATTTCCTTCTAAAAGTACCTTGTAAGACTTGTCTGTACAATACATGTTCTGGGATATTGTAACAGGCCTATGTCTAAATGGTGTCTAATTCACACATACAAGCTCTATCTTAAAATTGAAAGTGAACATTCGTGGCATCATATCCCAGCCTATCACATGAATTTGCTAATCCACCTTCCAGCAAATTGAAGTCTGAAAGCATGCTCATAGGAATCTTTAAAGTCTAGAAGTTGCCTTCAAGGACCGATATTCAATGTCACTGTCTGAATCGCTGTGGAAATTCTAGGGTGTTTGGCAGGCACTTTGAGAGCTGCTTTCAATGTCATTTGATTATAGCTGAGTGATACTAGATGTTGGAAATGTGCTCGCCTTAGGATCGCTTGCTTCATCTAAATTCCCAGATGTATATCACAGTTAAAGTACAAGTTTGGTATTTAAGTTACACTGCATGAATAGTCGTGTATGTGATGGCATATCACTTCCTTCATGTAATTATAATTGACTTAGCAAAACGAGTGAAAGAGTCCTATTGTAAACTTCATTAAAAATGTCTACTCCGTTTTTGGTCATATTTTTTTCATTTAAAGCTGAGAGCAGTGCAAAGTTGACAGAAATCATATAAACAAACTTAATGCCATTTTTCTATACAATAATTACACCTCCAATAAATAAATAACAGTTTCAATGTTTTCATAGTAATTAATGCTGTTTCTCAAGCAGCATCTCACTTTCAAGCCTCATTCTGAACCAAACTATGCAATTGTGACGTCACAACAGCCATTGTTCTGATGATGTCACAAAGCAATCCACTCAGAGGTCCACTCAGTTCATCACTTCTGTTGTTGATTAAAATATTTGATTCTGTCCATATCACAAAACTAAAACCTAGTTATATCTATGTGACAGAAGGATGTAACTTTACTGTTTAAAGTTGGCCTGAATTTTGTTATAGGGCTCTGCGCAATACACACTTTCCCGGTCCAGGCACTCTTCATGAGCTACATCCCAGCTGGAGGTCAATCACATGAGACGTTAAATTGGAGATGCCTTTTACTCAGTGTCTATACGGAGGCAAGTCAATGTGTGACATGGTATGGACTCCAAGCCTGATTATCTCATCATTATGTTTGCCTCTGGCAGCTGGTCATATAAGCTGGCTAAGCTTCAGACAGCATTGAGACATAGACATAGACGTGCCTGTCCAACCTCAATGACTTTATATAGTTATTTTCATTAAAAACAGCCTGCCAAATTGTGCCTGGACAAAGCTAGACAACCTCTGCTATACAATGCTAGCTGCCACTAAACAGAACCATGGCTTTAGTTGGCTACTTAAAGCCGCATCTAAAAATACATGCAGCACCATTTGGTGCATAAGTTGAGAGTTACGCATATTTGCCATTTCTTGTAGCATGTCTATTGCGCATACATATTTATGAAATTTATCAAATATTAAATAAATTTACCAAGGTTTATATTTTTTCAATTGTAGTAGATGTAAGCCAACTTAAAGCTAGGAGTAGACAGATGCGGCTGGCTTATAAATAAGCCAGTTATAGCTATAGCCAGAAATAGGTTGCTACATCTGTCTGAGTTGACCAGATATTATAAAACTAACTGTAGGTTGACACACCATTCATCTTCCTAAAGCATACTGGCCATCTTCTCGTAGCTATGCTATGGGCCTAGCTAGTAATGGAATTAATTACCTGGTATATGCCCAGTTTGGTTGTTCACGAAGATCTGTGGTGGGGCCAAATCAGCGGTAATGTTTACAAAATGTATTTATATTTAGTGCAGCAACGTGGCCTGCAGTGACGATTGAGCATATTGAAGCGCTAGAGCATCGCTTGCATTGGCTGGCCTACTTAGTCACGCATCTATTTACCGCTAGAGGGCGATGGCAAAAAACCCCCCAAAAAAACGGCCTTGGTATGAAATCTAGCAAGGCCACGTGGAGCCAGGCGGAAAGGTATGCTTGTTTCAGGAAGATGCACACCATTAACTATCCAACAAACTAATTACAGTGAACCTGAAGCTACAAAAAAACTAATCACAGTGAACAAGCTACAAAAGAACTAATTACAGTGAACCTGAAGCTACAAAATAACTAATTACAGTGCAAAAAACTAATTACAGTGAACCTGAAGGTACAAAAAAACTAACTACAGTGAACCTGAAGCTACAAAATAATTAATTTCAGTGAACCTGAAGCTACAAAAAAACTAATTACAGTGAACCTGAAGCTGCAAAAAAACTGAACATAGACATGCTTAGCTGTAGACACCAAAAAGTCATTTCTAATTAATAGTCTGACATCAACATAATCCAGGTAATAACTTCAGAATCTTACCAGCCATGAAGTGGTCTTAGAATCGTGTAGTGCTAAAGCTATAGCATCCAGTAAAAAGCTACATCTAGTCACAGTTTGGATTAGTGACAGATATATAGTTTCATAAGATATGGTCGACTCTAGACAGCTGTAGCGACCTATTCTTGGCTTGTAAATGTGAGAAATTTATCTAATATATCATAATATATATATATTTGCAATAGACATGCATTTTTTCAACAAAAAAATGACAAATACGCGTAACTCTCGAATGGTACTGCATGTACTTTTCGATTCGGTTTTGAGTAGCCAGCTAGCCAGCTATAGCCGGACAGTTCTGTTTAGCGGCAAGTAGTATCGTGTTAAACTTGGAATCAATGCAGAGTTGATGCAGAATGGTTAATTAAAAGATAAAAAGAAAGAAAAACAAATTGTGCCGACTGAATTGTTAGTGTTTAATTTGCATTGCCAGCTGATGGATTACTAGGCTTTGGTTGTAATCAATTTGTTGAAGAGTATTTTGAAGTGAAACAGAAAAGTTTCATTGACGTCATTCTGGCTATGTGCTGTTTTTATCACGGGGAAAAACCTCAATTCTCAGGCATTGCATGAGAAGGTAATAGTGTCACAATGAATGATTCAATATTTATCCTTGATGTGCATTCTGTCTTTGTTGTCATATAAGGTTTTATATAGATATGTCTATTATTTGAGGAATGCCAAATCTTCTCACGAAATCTTCATAGATTTCTTCCTAGATTTCTTCCTTTCCTCATTTTGCTCTTTTCAGTACTAACCCTATAGAGTTAGCCCCAGACCCTTTCATTACTATTTGGTTTTTGCACATGTTGGGTTTCCCATGGAGTTTTTTGACACAACCAAAGTCCCTTTGTTAACGAGGTTAGAGCACAGAGATACTTCCAGATTGGTGAGTTCCCATGCCATAATTAAGGGCTTAACTTGGTTTGTTTCTTACACTGCACAAATTTCATTGTTAAAAAAAAACCAATGGATTAGAAAAAAAAAATACCAAAGAAATACGCTGTCAAATTCGGTTTTGCAAAAATACATCGGACACTGGTTTTTTAAATAACCAAACGGCAGTTTTGAGTTTTTAGATTTTGTAAATCAGGTTTACCCACGCAGTGATGTAATCATTGTTAATTGTTGTGTCGTGTTTTAATAGATAAAAAGGCACTTGTGCAGTTTTGAATGGTTATTATAGTTTTTAAAGTTTTGTGAAACACCAGAAATTCTGATTTTTCTAAATACTTAAATTGGTATTTCCAATGTTTTGATTTTTTTAAGAAATCAAGACTAGTATGGTCTAGGGGAGAAGCCAAAAAACCAAAGTTTCAGGCAAGATTTCCCCTTCAGTTCTATGTCTTAAAGCAGTTCTTATTTATTCACCGTTTCTCTGAAACTATATATAAGCTGATTTACATGGATATTCATTGCTGTGTAGAATAATCCATGGAATTCTATCTTCAGGCATTGTTCCTACTTGAAGGCAATTAATTGTTCTGCTTTCTAAATTTTTCATAAATATTAATACCACTGTATTTATACCTGACATGAATTGGTATATTGACTACACTGACTGCAGCGGTGGTCCCTTCAATAGACTTGTTTCAAATGTTCTTTGTTCCCAACACAATACAGAGAGGCAGTGATTGAGTAACTAATGGTAACCAGGTGTTGTCAGGATATGGGCAATTTTACGAACCATACCATGCATTCTATGCTGTGGTAGTAGATTTGGATTAGCAGACAGAGCATGCAGTTATGAATCTAGCAGCAGTCTTATCAACAATAACATACGAACACCCTGATAATGCATACCAGTCAAGGATTATGCTGGCTAAAGACATAGACTTCTAGGCCTTTGGTTTATGGTTATTAAGTAACTTTTATGGTCGATTATCTGAACACAGAGATTTTGCAGTTGTTTTGTTGTTTTACTTTGTGAATTAAGAACTACTAATTTTATAGTGGTTTTTTTTCCACTGCAATTGTATTCCATGTATTATGAACTACACTTAAAGTGGCATAATATAAGAGAATGATTTACAGTTAGGGTATAAGGATAAGTCGTGATATAAATTCACTTTGCTTTTGTTTCTAATTATTGTTAGATAACGAAAACTTTGCAAGGAAAATATCAAGAATTAAGTATTGGTGTGACAAACAGTGAATAACAGACAATGCACATTTTAATTTTGTGGCGAACATTGAGCATGTACTTAGGCGTTAAAGCGGTCTTATATTTTTGTAGGGCAGTGCACATAAAGTTAATAGAAGAAATATTAGTCTTGATTACTGTTGATTAAGTCTGGAAACCAAACACACCAATCACACTAATGCCATTTGCAATCCTTATCTGAAAAGGCTGCTTTGAATAATTAAATCATTTTTAGTTGCCTTATGCTTCATCAGTACAATAGAGCTACATAACTGCCTTAATTCTAATGTGGGAAGGTAGTATACTATATCAGAAAACTATCCACATATCTGAAAAATATTATGGTGAAAAACTGCTCTTATATAGAACAATTGTTGTAAAAGTTTGGAGGGAACACCTTGGTGGAAAATGGAGGTGTGGACTTTATAAATGAATGTATACATGTTTTATGGTAATATTGTTTTGTAAAATACTTGAGCAGTCCAATATACACAGTCTGAAAGGCCAAATTTACATCATTTTTACAATGATAATAAGCTGAATAGAATATGTACAGCATTTTTATATCCAACATGAATTTGATACGCTTACATTAATGTCAGTAATATTTTCATTAAATTTGAAAAACCATGGAAATATATTTATCTGTCTGTCAGACTGTGGCTAACTGTCTAGTTGTCTAGCATTCTGTCTAGTTGTCTAGCTTGGGGTCTAACTGTCTATTTGTCTGTCTAGCTGTACTACTGTCTTCCAGCCATACCAGTCCAGTTGCAACTATAGTTGCACTATAGGGAAGAACATACAAAAATGTTTCACATGGAAGTACAATGCCATTTTCCTGAGCTAGCTTAGCATTTTCTTTCCATCAAGAAACTGTGTGAAATTGGAGCAGCTTATGGTGGAAAGCTGATTGCATGCGATTTTCTTTGATCCAATGATTGCATGCCCACAATTAGCCAATTGTTGAATGCATAATAAGCAGAGCTTGGGCGTACTTAATCTTGCTTGCAAATGGAGATAATTGCACCAATTACTGCATGCAATAAATTCACTACTTTTGGCTATGGGCTGCATGATCAACTAAAATAAAAGTTTACCATAGTTTATACAATTTTCAGTCAATAACATTTTCTTTGAAGGCCCAAGAAATAGGAAAAATTAAGTGGGCTCCCTAGGGTTACCCTTGGGAAAAATACCAGTAAAAAGTACCTATCCCTGGTGTTAATGTAGATATTCCAATCTAGGACTCCAAAGTAAAAAATTATGTATGTATGGCTGTAGCCTCACTCTAAATGACCCCAAGCAGCCGTTGCAAAAATTAGGATCTGATATGTGGAGAAATGAGAAATGAGGGTAACTGAATTGGCTGTTCATCCTTACCCTTACAGCCAAATTCATATATATATCCTTTGGATTTTGATAGTTACAAGGACATCATGTAAATCCAGGACTCTCGTTGGTTTAAGCAATCTCTCAGCCAATGAGAGTGCTACATTCATATGGTTATCTGGAGCTTAGATTCCAAGTCCAAGATATTGGGTTCCTACTCCATGAATTTGGCTGTAATACAAACACTTATTGTGGTTTGCCCAAAAAATGACCAAAAATGAGAAACAAGGACTTCTGCTACGTGGTGACGGTTTGTGTTCTACAAGCTTATGAGAGAAAAGCCTCTTACACCAACTAGTGAAGCCTGTAAATTGCACATCCTGAACTCTGTGGTTAACCCTATAGGTGTCCTCCAATGAACTCAGGTCACCTTATTACCCCAGTCTGATGCTAATTGAAGCTCTGGAGATTCCAAGATGGTCATTTCTTTTTCTGAGGCCTGTGTCAGGCTGCTTTGAATGAACTGACATCTCAATCTACTTCCAGATGCCTGTGCCAAGGAGTTGATTTGCTTAATTGGGAAGTGGTCAGTGGCGTGCTGGACTGCACTGTCTGTCTCTCTTTTATTGGGCCACCATCTGATCGGCATGCCAATAATAGTCTCAAAGTCTGACTCCATTCCTCAGTTTACCATGGAAAGAAGGTTATATACAGTTAAAGACCCACCTAGGGTGCTGAAATGGTCCAAAATAATACCAGCGTAACTCTGAATATGTATTTGCATTATATATACTCACACTTTTTAGAACTAATAAAAGGATTATACAATCAAGGTGGTAGACCTAATGAATTAAGGTATCTTAATGGTGAGAATCCATCGTTATTGACATTGCTATAGGCTAGACTGGTCATAATAGAGCAGTTATTAACACACTTTGATTAACTTGTACATTTCTTGTCATCCTATAATTAGTTGATAAAAGGTACATCGATTTTAAATTATTCAAAATCTTTATACTTTTAATCATTTAAAAAAAAAAAGTATTTTATTCTCCAGGTTTGTATATTATATTTTTACCTTATATCTTGAACTTGTTAAACGCATCTGATTGTGTATTTCCGGTTACACACCAATTGGTCTTACATATTCAGTGACATTATAGAATGGTGCTCCAAATGCTATGAGTGATCTATTGCTATCTCTTGAGATATGATGTGATGTATAGTCATGAAGAAAGTCTGTTGTTACAAATGAGAGCATGGAGAAAGCTTGACTAAGTGCATCATTTTGTCCTCTGGAAAATTATCCATCTATGCCACATATCAAGAGTTGCAAGTGGTGGTTTGATGTCACTGTCACTTGTATACAGTTAGTTTCATGAAATATGGTTGACTCTGGATGGCTATAAGCCAGCTGTTTCTGTCTACTTCTAGCTTATTTTTGGGTTACACCACAACTGAAAAAATATGTACCTTGGTAAATGTAAGAAATGTATCTAATATATATCATAAATATGTATGTACTAACTGTACTATGAAAATTAAATTTACCATTGTATATTCCAAAATTATACTGAATATTGAATCTGTAATAAATTGCATAATGATACAGTGCCTTATTAATATGATGATACGCCAACAGGAATCACATCTACTGCCTGCTTTGGTCAACAAACCAAGTTTTGTGGACCAATTTTGCATTCGCTTTGCAAAAATAGCAAAGAGTATTGAAGTAGGGCAAAACAGAGTCATGCAACTTCTGATGAACATCAGTTTACAGGAAATGGGGGTTATTGGCAGGAACATTAACTTTGTAAATACCCGATGGAATTGCGACCTTGCAAAGCAAATGCCAAAACCTCCCATACATCAGGATGAAGAAATTGAGGTCCGAGTCCAAGCCGTAAAGGAGTTGACTAATTGCCTAGAGCATTCTTATGTGCTTGAAAATGAAAACTTCCAGAAAAAAGACATTGTCGATTTATTAAATTTTATTTCAACTTTCAGATAACTACCATGACATAACTTAAATATTCTTAAATTTCATATACCTATGTGCTGCATTCTTATTTTATGCGAATAAAATCATATATAATATTTTTGATGATACGCCAACAGGAATGCGATGACATACGAGATTTACAATCATCAATTACAATAGAATCTTGTAAATTAATATTAAATCATGGCCATAATATCTAATGCAACATTATTTTGTTGGGACCTATTAGTTTGATATTGTAAGGTGAGGTATTGAAGCATTGTGTATGCTTTTGTCAAAGTTACAGACTATCTAGTAAAGCATATTAGTGAATGACGAAGGAAGAGGTTGGCATCATGCACTATATGCATCATGTAAGTCAGTCTCCTGCAATGAAGATTTGTACAGTATTTTCACTGAACAGCCCTGACTTCAGCAAGACATAAGACTTTCTTCTCCTCTGATTACTCATTTTGCTTTCCAGACATAGCAGATCATAACTATCTGATTCCATAAATAAACTTTTCTTGGGGAAATAACAAAAATCTGTTGAACAATAAGATATCAAATATACATAAAAATGCACTAAAAAAACTGCTGATAGGAGGCACTTTGCCACGACCAATCACAGCCAAGGGCAGAATTTTTTTCAGCCAATAAAATTCCAGTATTCTGTCATAGCCATCTGTTGGAATTATATAGATTTTCCCATGAAATATACACTATTGCAAATTTGATCAACAACTTGTAGCTTACTGCATATATGCATATCACATGCAAGTATGGGTTGAGAAAAAGATGATAAGGAAAGCACCTAAGTCAGTTTTTGAGGCACCGCAGAACATGATAACTGATTTATCAGTCAATCGTGTCTTATATAGGCAAATCAATTAAGGGATGTCAAAAATGGCTGCCTTACATCATATGAATGATATAAATGAGCTGAAAATGTTAATGGTTATCGTTCGCAATAAAGTATTGGAATCTAACTTGAATTCAGTCATAGACTATGTATATACATACCCTAGATAAGTGTTAAAGTTCTATTTTTGACGCTTTAATCAGAACTTTTCTGATTTTAATTTAAGTCAATTTACTACTTCGAAGCTTCTAATACTATTGAAATAACTGAGATTTCACAAACTTTCCAATTTAAAGAATCCTACTACAGTATGTCCTCAACAATAGATATTAACCCAGAGTTAAACTTCAAACAGATTCAGGATTATAAGAAGCATATTTGAAGATTATGATGAAAGCAGACCCAGACAAGCCGGAGAGGTTATTTATATTCTCTTAATCTCTAAAAGCTGTTGCTGTGGAGTTGATAATAATTTCAAAATATATGTTACTATTTGTCCTTACACTCTCTAACGGTAGAAGTTTAGAAAATAAGCTAAATTCTTGCAAATTTATCTGACGTATAATGTATTTTCACTAATTTGTAACCGGTTAACTGTATCTAGAATGACTGATGTCAACTTATTTATCATGTCTAGTCTAGATTATATGACTAATGCAAACTTATCCATTATATCTAGTTAGTTTCATAAAATATGGTCGACTCAGGACAGCTGTAGCAACCTATTCCTGGCTGTATCTATATGTGGCTAAAGCCAGCCGCTCTGTCTACTCTTAGCTTATAGTCGGCTTGCAAAAAAACATATATAAAGCCTGGTAAATGTATGAATTTTCTCTGATATGATGCTTTAAGTACTTTTAGAGTTGGCTGTGAGAAGCCAGCTACAACCAGCTATAGCCAGACAGTTCCGTTAAGTGGCGATTAGCATCATACAACCAGATGGCATCTGACATTGTTTTGATGTCAGGTCTACGTGAGCGATGTCGGGCTGTCATTGGGCTGACGTGGCATGTTATCCGGGTAGTAGAAGTTGTCTGGCTTTGTCTATGTTTAGTTTGACAGGCCATTTTTAATGAAACTAACTGTATAATAACTCATTAATCAAATGATTATTGAGTCTGTTGTTCTAGATATGTTATCATACAGCGAAAAAGTCTAAGATCTTAGTCAAAAAAGATTTTCAGTGATTTGGGCGTGGTACTGCAAAGCACTTCTATGGCTGGCGTGTCATTCATACAATATGCTGGAGGCGAGTCTACAGCATGTGCGTGCGCTGTGTACAGTAGTATTTTGGGGAATCTAATTTGTCAACGAATGTCCCTTGAATTTTCTACTAAAACAATTAATCCCCTGAACTTCTGAGTGTGTGCAAGTGCAAGTACGGAGCACTACCTTTATATGTGAGATGCTTGCGAATTCTGATGCATAGGTTTCGTACAGAATAAGTGAATGTTTTAGTATTATAAAATTGGTTATGATTCATGCACAACTTTGGACACAATGGTCAGTGTAACAATATTTCATAATTTGTAGCATCTTACATAAAAAGGCCAGCTAAACTGATATTTATTTATCGCTGTGTTACATGGTGTCAAATTGTCCATATGTTGGTGTTTACATATTTTATGGTATTAACCCAGACACACACTATTAGGCTGGATATCACAGTTTTGTAAATTAAGGAGATAATGGTAAATGCAAAGATCAAGAACATAGTGGTTAGAATTAAGAAATGACCTTAAGGCAAGCTTATAGCTTTTGGTACATATAAAATAGCATGTGGAGCATAGTACTTAGCACAGAAAAATATAATACATAACTTTTATCATTGTAAACATTATTAAACAGCAACAGGAGATCTCATTCCTGTTACGTGGCTTTGGAATTGATCGGATTCAAGGATGTCCGCCACCATGACACTTCGACACTTCTGACACCACTTCCTTTCTCCATGGCTTGATGAACTGTTCGCATCAACTTTTTGCATAAATATTAATGCCACTGTATTATTACCTGGCATACAAGGTATATTGACTACATTGACTGCAGACGGTGTGTCTTCAATAGACTTGTTTCAAGTGTTCTTTGTTCCCAACACAATACAGAGAGGCAGTAATCTAGTAACTAATGGTAACCAGGTGTTGTCAGGATATGAGCAATTGTTATGAACCATACCATGTATTCTATGCTGTGGTAGTAGATTGGGATTAGTAGACAGAGCATGCAGTTATGAATATAGCTGCAGTCTTATCAACAATAACATACACACACCCCTGATAATGCATACCAGTCAAGGATTATGCTGGCTAAAGACATAGACTTCTAGGACTCTGGTTTATGGTTATTAAGTAACTTTTATGGTAGATTATCTGGACAAAGAGAATTTGCTGGAATATTTTTTTTTTTACTTTGGGAATTGAGAAGCATACAACTTATTTTATAGTACAATGATTGTATATCACTTTAATTGTGTTCCATGTATCATTATTAACTACACTTAATATCAAAATTTTGCTTATATGGTCATTCAGTGAAGGGTAATTGTGTTAAAATGGCATAATATATTAGAAATTGAGATTTCCAAGCACGAAAGTCTTATTTTACCACTCACCAGGAGCTTTCGTCCATCTCTCATGGGCTTCTTCAGCTGATTGACTGCCCATGGCCAAGTCATGTGACATAAAGCTGCAGAAAATGGAGGGCAGGACCCAGCCTGGGTCCCTGTTTAGTGACGGTTGTTTCTTCGGATGGCTATGGCTTCCGTGATCTTCCTTTTGGTTAAGTGGTGTTCTTTACCTATGATTTTAGTATTTTCCTAGTCAATTTTGTGGCCTGTTTCTTGCTGATGTTTATGGACTGCAGATGTTGTCGATTTTTTGAGTTCCTCCAATTTGATTCCCAACATTGGTTACCTTGCATGGTCAGGTCATCCTAAAATGAGATAAATAACAAATTTATTTGGTGTGAGTAAATTATTTTATAGCATGGTTAGTTACGTCAATCATTTTGACTAAATTTAGAAGAATGCTTTTGTTATCAACCAGACAGTTTGCACTTTAGACTGTCTGCCTGATTAACCTCCCCGTGGCTCTGCAAATTAATTGTTGATTAAGTCTGAAAACCAAACAAACCAATCACACTAATTCCATTTGCAATCCTTATCTGAAAAGGCTGCTTTGAATAATTCCATCATTTTTAGTTGCCTACTAGTTCATCAGTACAGTAGAGCTACATAACCGAGAATGAGGCTGCTTTAATTCTAAAATAAGAAAACTGTCAACTTATCTGAAAAATATTATGGTGAAGAACTGCTCATATATATAGACCCATTGTTGCAAAGTTTGGAGGAAACACCTTGGTGAAAAATGGAGGTACTGATTTTGAGATGAATGTTTGCATGTTTTCTGGTAATATTATTTTGTAAGATACTTGGAGCAGCCAAAATGTGTAGAAATCTACTGTCTTTTAAATAGCCTAACAAACATACAGATGGCAGAGAATAATTGTGAAAAAAAGTATAATATTGAGAAGACTGGTAAAAATAAGATGATTATGTCATGGAACATTAATTGGTTTTAAAAGAATCGGGAGATGGCTGAAAAAGTTTTTTATTAACCTCGTATGGATTTGGCAGTTGATCTTCGTGCAAAAAATATGCTTAATCTGAAGTTTGTACTTATATTTATTCATATTATAACTGCAATGAAATAAAACTGCTTTTCTAGCAAGCTTGAATTAAGTTGAATAGACTATGTTCAGCATAGTGATATCTTCCGACAGGAATTTGATACACTTACATTTATGTCAGTAATACATCGGAAATTTTATCTGTCTGTCGGACTGTAGCTAACTGTCTAGTTATCTAGCTGTCAGTTGATATGTCTAGCTGTCAGGTCTCTGTCTGTCTAGCTGTCTATCTGTACAGTTGTCCTACTGTCTTCCGGCTATTATATGATACCAGTCTAATTGCAACTACAGTTGCACTGTAAGGAAGAAAATACAATGATGTTTCGAATAGATGAACAATGTAATTTTCTTGAGCTAGTGTAGCTTACTTTACATCAAGAAACTGGGTGAAATTGGAGCAGCTTATAGTGGAAAGCTACTTGCGTGGGATTTTCTTTGATCCATTCATTGCATGCCCACAATTATCCAATTGTTGAAAGCATAATAAGCAGAGCTTGGGGCTTGCCTGCAAATGGAGATAATTGCACAAATTACTGCATGCAATAAATTCAGTTTTTGGCTATGATCTGCATGATCAACTCAAATAAAAGTTAGGTCAATTACATATGTTGAGCACCCAAGAAATAGGTTTCCCTTTGGGAAAAATACCAGTAACTAGTACCTACCCCTGGTGTAAATGGGGATATTCCAACTCTATAAACTTAGGACAGAAGTGGAGAGTATTATAATTAAAAAATCATGTATGTATGGAATTAGCCCTACTCTAAATGACCCAAAGTAGCCGTTGCAAAAATTAGGATCTGATATTAGGAGAAGTGAAGTTATTTATCACACCTGTGACCAACTGAATTGGCTATTCATCCCTACCCTTACAGCCAAATTCATAGAGTTAGAAACCAATCTCTTGGATTTTGGCGCTTACATTGTAACTCCAGAGGACGTCATGTGAATCCAGGACTCTCATTGGTTAAAGCAATCTCTCAGCCAACGAGAGTGCTACATTCACATGACGTCATCTGGAGTTCAGCTTCCAAGTCTATAAGATAGGTTTCCAATTCTATGAGATACAAGGACTCGCTTCCGCTATGCAGTGACGGTTTGTTTTCTACAAGTTTAGAGAGACAAGCCTCTGATAACAACAAGCGAAGCCTGTAAATTGCACATCTTGAACTCTGTGGTTAACCCTATAGGTTCCTCTAATGAACTCAGGTCACCTTATTACCCCAATCTGATGCTAATTGAAGCTCTGGAGATTCCAAGATGGTTATTTCTTTTTCTAAGATGTGTGTCAGGCTGCTCTGAATGAACTGACAACTAAATCTACTTCCAGATTCCTTTGCCAAGGAGTTGATTTGCTTAATTGGGAAAGAGGAAATGGTCAGTGGCGTGCTGAACTGCACTGTCGATCTCTCTTTTATTGGGCCACCATCTGATTGGCATGTCAATAATAGCCTGAAAATCTGCCTACTTTCCTGAGCTAGATTACCATGCCAAGAAGGTTATATACATCTAAAGACCTGCCTATAGGGTGCCGAAATATAATCACACATCTTAGAACTATAAAAGTGATTATGCAATCAAGGTGGTAGGCCTTATAAATTAAGTTATCTTAATTGTGAGAATCGATGTCTTTGTAATGGTAATTTACATTGCTTCAGGCTAACGTAAACTGGTAGATTAAGAGTGAACCTGATATTTTCATTGTTTTTCCTGGAGGTTATTCGTATCAGAACTCAGAACTCAGAAAAGTTTAATCGAAATATCACATACTAAAATATGTACATTTGGGAGTGGTCCTCTAAGGCAGAAATTCTGCTGCTATCAAGGGCCACACCCTAGTTAATAAACAAATTGAACAAAATTTCAAACCATGATAATTTTAAGACTTTTTATTAATGACATTGCAGATATATATAGGTACATTCACTAATGTAATGTCAGTGGTAATGAAAATGATGAGTTGGGAGAGAATGGTGAATTGATGATGCTGGTGCACCTTCGCACTATGGATACTGAGGTATAGGAAACACTGAAACTTTGTCCATTTAAATGAAATTCACATGCTGTCAGAGCTTAGCATTTTTTAGATTTGAAGGTACAGAGCCTCAGTGATCCCCACACTCCAGAACTGAAGCATGGAGGAAGTTTATTTAATCATGACAGTCTAAAATTAATTCCACATATAAGAGGAAAAGAATAAAAGAAGAATCCCAAAGGGAACCGATAGAAACAAAAAGATAAAGTATAAACAAATAGTTAAGGAGGTGCAAAGGAGAATCCCAGAGGGAACAAGATAGAGCAGCCAAAAAATATAAATTAATAGAAATTAAGAACAGTGAAAAGAAGAGGATAGTCGAGAAAATAAATTTTCTTAGAATAAGCTTAGTTAAGACAAATATAACAGTTTTGTATATGGCATTCATTAGCAGTGATTAGTCATAATAGAGCAGCTACATGTATCACGTAGCACAGCCTTATAAACACACCTTGATCAACTTTCAAATTTCTTGTCTACCTACTTCCTTATCGTTCAGGTACTTGTGAAAAGGTACATCAATTTTAAATTATTCAAAATCTCTATAATTTTAATGATTTGAAAAAAAAAGGTATTTTATTCTCCAAGTTTGAATATTTATATTTTTACCTTACGTCTCAAACTTGTTAAGCGCATCTGACGATGTATTTTCGACTATATAAATAAATATATATCAGATATATTTCTTACTTTTACTACTGTAATTGTATAAAAGCGAAATGTGACACGGTCATATAAGTGAAGCACTAATTGGTCTTACATATTAAGCGACAATATAGAATAGGGTTCCCAATGCTATGAGTGATTCATTGCTGTCTCTTGAGATATGATGTGATGTATATTTATGAAAAAAGTCTGTTGTTACAAATGAGGGTCTGGAGAAAGCTTGACTATGTGCATCATTTTGTCCTCTGGAAAATTATCCATTTATACCTTGGTAAAAGTAAGAAATTGATCTAATATATATCATGAATATGTATGTACTAACTGTACTATGAAAATTAAATGTATCCATTATATATTCTTAAGTTATACTGAATATTGAATATATTTTTAAATTGCATAATGATACAGTGCCTTATTAATATCTTTGATGATACGCCAACAGGATTGCAATCAAAATTAGCCTCATGACATATGAGATTTACAATCACCAATTACAATAAAATCTTATAAATTAATATTAACTCATGGCAATAATATCCAATGCAATATTATTTTGTTGGGAGCTATTAGTTTACTATTTGTCCTTACAATCTCTGTGAGTAGAAGTTTAGAAAAAAGCTAAATTCTTGCAAATTTATCTGACGTAAAATGTATTTTCACTAATTTGTAACTGGTGATGTGTATCTAGAATGACTGATGTCAACTTATTTATCATGTCTAGTCTAGATTATATGACTAATGCGAACTTATCCATTATATCTAGTTAGTTTCTTAAAATATGGTCGACGCTAGACAGCTGTAGCAACCTATTCCTGGCTGTATCTATATGTGGCTAAAGCCAGCAGCTCTGTAAACTCTTAGCTTATAGTCGGCTTACACCAAAAAAATATAAAGTCTGGTAAATGTAGGTACTTTTAGAGTTGGCTTTGAATAACCAGCTACAGCCAGCCATAGCCAGACAGTTCCGTTTAGTGGCGGGTAGCATCATATACCCAGATCGCATCTGACATCGTTTTGACGTCAGCCCTACGAGAGGAGATGTCGGGCTGTCATTGGGCTGACATAGCATGTTATCAGGGTAGTAGAAGTTGTCTAGCTTTGTCTAGGTTTAGTTTGACCGGCCATGTTTAATGAAACCAACTGTATAATAACTCAATAATCAAATGATTATTGAGTCTGTTGTTCTAGATATGTTATCTTACAGTGAAAAAGTCTAAGATCTGAGTCAAAAAAGATTTTCAGTGATGTAGGTGTGGTACTCCAAAGCACTTATATGGATAGCATGTCATTCATACAATATGCTGGAGGAGAGTCTACAGCATGTGCGTGCGCTGTGTACAGTAGTATTTTGGGGAATCCAATTTGTCAACGAATGCCTTGAATTTGCGACTAAAACAATTGATGCCCTGAATTTCTGAGTGTGTGCAAGTGCAAGTACGGAGCACTACCTTTATATGTGAGATGCTTGCAAATTCTGATGCATAGGTGTCGTACAGAATAAGTGAATGTTTTAGTATTATAACATTGATTATGATTCATGCACAACTTTGGACACAAGTGGTCAGCGAAACAATATTTCATAATTTGTAGCATCTTACATAAAAATGCAAGCTAAACTGATATTTATTTATTGCTGTGTCACATGGTGTTAAATTGTCCATAAGTTGGTGTTTACATATATTATGGTATTAACCAAGACACGCAATATTAGGCTGAATATTACAGTTTTGTAGGGCAGTCATACGAAGGGGATAATGGTAAATGCAAAGATCAAGAACGTAATGGTTGGAATTGAGAAATGACCTGGAGGCAATCTTCTAGCATTTGGTACATAGAACATAGCATGTGGAGCATAGTACTTAGCGCAGGAAAAGAAAATACATAATTTTTCTCATTGCAAACATTATTAAACAGCAACAGGAGATCTCATGCCTGTTACATGGCTTTGGAATGGGTCGGTTTCAAGGATGTCCCTGTCCGCAACACCACTACACTTCTGACACCGCTTCCTGTTCAGACTGACACTTCTCCCAATGGCTTGACACTGCTTCCTGTAGACTAGATGCCAGATCTGTCGGAAGAGAATGCAGCAAAGAACAGGCTCTACTCTGCTAGCCCCTGGCTGCCCATCATCAGTCAGGAGGCCTGAGGGTCCCATTTTCACTAATATGTCCACCCAAGTCCTCCGCCCTGCCAAGATCCAGACACATTATAGATAAGAAACTGTCTGATTCATATTGGGTCATGGACCAAGAAGAGATAGTCGTCTTAAATATGCTGGACTACCTTACTTTACTGCATAGATATAGGATAAGATAACATGTCAAGCAGGAAAGCATGTCTGAGCTTTGTTTAGTGTGTAAAAATCCCTGGCACATCAGAACAAAAAGAACCAGTCTTATTGTATAAATTTCATCCCAACAGCTGAACATGTTTGACAACTAAATAGGAGATGAGATAGGACTGAGGAGGACATCAGTAATAGTATACTTATTCATGCGAAACATCTTTAAAAGCTCTTGTGAAAGAACCAAATTCTCAATGTGCACTGTTTTAGATAATTCTCGGGAACACTCTGAAATAACAGATGTAATCTCAACCACAGTTGTTGTACTCACACCTTCTCTAACATGGTTTGTGGTGCTCAAAACTGGCATATTATCATATCTCCAACAGAAGATTAATGAAGAATATCACTAACACAAATCTACATTTGCAACATAGAAAAATTAGCTTTTAAATCGACCTTCAAGACGGTCTTTGTATATTAGGGCTCTATATCATTTGATCCAAACGAAACGATATGCATCATCAATACAATACATATCGTTGATACACATTCATAGTAAATTTCTTATATTCCCAGCTGTGTTTTTACTGAATATTTTGCCATGCAGGATTTTTAAGCTAGGCAATAGCTCCAAGCAAGCTAATCACTGATTGGCTCATTTCGACCAATCACACCACATCACACAAAGTAATCAAAATGGTGGTTGTCACTTTGTGGAAGGAAATTGGTTAAATTGGTTAAATTGCATCTTAGGGGCAGAAGAACATATTCTAAGGTATACCGATATAATTTTATTGGTATGACCGATAATTACTGAACTGGTGTAGAAACCTAGTGTATAATATACTTCTAAATGTAAAGGGAATTAACAGACGCTTTGCTTTGTCTAGTCGTTCATCTATATCTGTTTAAAATGGCATCACATTGACTTGCAGTGAGCCAAAACTATGCTTTGAAACTCAAAAGAGAAGTATGGTCTTACTGCTTTTATCAAGACTTGTTGCTGCACTTTTGTCAAAAGTTGCCTGGAAGTAGACTATTGATCTCTTCCAGAGATACAAAACCAGCGTCATACATGCAGAATATAATTTGGCATGTTTCAAAATTGCACTAAATTAGCATGCTATTGCATTAGTAGGAAGATGCTGTTTCCATAGATAGGAACATCAGAGATATGGAAGAAAAATGAACAGTGTATAGTATTACTGCAAGGAATCTATACAGCATAGACTGAAATTTGAATTGCAAACAATTCACAGACAGAATACATCTTTTGAAATACAAGTATTTATGCATCCAGACGACGATACTGTTCAGTTTGATATGTATGTTAATTTCATTTTGTTAAAACAGTTTTTATTCTATTTCAGGTGAGTTTCCATTTGTTGAGATTATGGCTTCTCCATAACGGTGAGTAAATTGAAAACCTGGACTTTTTCACTGCTGAGCAGCCCTGAATTCAGAAGGACAGAAGTCTTCCATCTGTACGTTCTTATTACTCATTTTACTTTTCAGACGTAGTAGGTCATAAATAACTGGTTGCAGTAATATAATTTTCTAAGGGAAATAAAAATATCAAATATAAATGAAAATGCTGTTGCTAAGATGCATTTTACTTCAGCCAATCAGAGTCAAGGGCGGGAACTTGTTCAGCCAATAGAATTGCAGTATTCTGGCGTAGCCACCTGGTGGAAATAAAGAGAACCTTCCATGAAAATCCACTATTGAGGCAAATGAATTTACAAACCTGCAAATGTTCACAAATGCTGCATAGATATGACTGTATGATTTGTACTCCATGCATAATTGCACATACCATCCCATGTCATACCACACCATACCATACCCTACCGTACCATACCATACTAGACTACATTCAGAACTAAGAAATATCTTGATGAAGTTATCATATATACAGTGTAAATGTAATAACAATAGCCATGGATAGCAAAAGTGTGCCCATTTTTTTTCATGCACCACAGAATAAGGTTTGTGTGGTTGAGTGCCATTGTGTTACTAGTATAGACTAGTATAGGCTTTTTTTTTATGGAACAGAGCCATGATAACACTGACATTTGATATGGCATTTGAGATGAAATGTGACATTGATTCTGTTTGACTTGCTGCTGCTCATATCATTCAATTCCTGGTGCACATATCACTATTTCAAAGCATTTTCCCTTGGGCCAGGAACAGACATCAACAGTGAAATGGTATCCCAGAATGACAAATTTAGAGTAAATATCGATTTTGAATGAAAGTATCTTTGATATTGATTTCCTATATATGCAGTGTTTGCAGTGCTGATATAATTTGTCTCTCAGAGGCGACAAGTCTAAGAAAATACGACCATTTAAAGAATGTGAGTAAAATTAGCCAACCTTTTACAAAATTTGCCGGATGTTAACAAAGACTACCGTCTTGGCAGCCTAATCTACACTGTAACAAGTTTGTCTCATGTGATTTCTTGGAGCATTTTTGACAGCCTGAGAAGACAAAAGATAATTGTCAAGATATTCTGAATGATTGATGGCAGGACTGGTTCTACAAAATATAGGGATTGGACCCAATAATAGACTAAATACGGTGAATCCCAGATTGCATTCCAAATCGGCCGTAACAACATCGTTTTGATATCGTCGACATCGCACTGACATTGAAACAATTTGGAATGCCATCTGGGATAACAATGACAAGAAATGTATCGCAACCCCCCTACCTCAATACCATTCACCTACGAAGGTGAATAACCATAGAAAACCTTGATTGCACAACTGTGAAGACCAAATGGACTTATCGATGAACCTTGAATGACAGACAGCAGTTGCCTTGCCCTTCCATGACCAACCAATGGGTACAATGACCTCTGGTCAGTAGGTGTCCACAGGTTGGTTGGACGTGACTAGACTGGTCATTCTGATGTACTTTCCTGTTGCTAGTCCTCTGTTGACCAGGGGATATTGTTGTGTGCAGGGACACTGGAGTAATTTGCGGGTGTCGTGTCCTAGCGGATAGAGCATTGGACTCATATGCGCATGGTTGTGGGTTAAAACCCAGCCACGGCATGGAGGAACTGAACAGATCCTCCTTTAACCACTGTTTCACTCCCCCCAGGTGTAAATGGGGAGGTTGGCTATGGGCTGAGATGGCATTGGATTGCTCAGTGACGGCGCAGCATGATGCGACAGCTGTATGCTCCCCAGGGAGTTGAGAAAGTTCCAGAGAGAACCGAGCCTGCCAACCGAAGGTACTGTGTGAGTTGGCTGAGGGCTATGTGCACCTACTAGGCTGATAGTAGACTATATAGCCAACTTTTAACCTTACCTGAGACTTAATAAAATTGACACATCTGTCTCTATCTACCTTGTGTAATTTATATTTCTGTGTCACTTGTTTAACCTATATATATACTTGTATATGACTTGTAAAATCTTGTATAATATGCATAGTCATTGCATACATAGTAATAAAACCATGAACAGTAGTAATGCACGTAGATGGCAATAGATGGCAAGCAAATGACTAGATAATTAAGACCAGTCTGCAGGAATATGCAGGCATGCTAGGACTGCATGGGAATGACTTTCTTTCTGATGAATATATTTGAGCCATGATAAATGAAAACTCTGCAGTTACAAGCTCAGGAAAGTGGATATGGAAACATGTGCTGGTCTAAACTTGTGACTAAAAATATATTCTGTTTGTCAGATCTGAAGGCAAAGCTTGCAAATACAAAAATTAAATATCCAAATTACCTCAGGATAAACACTCTAGGGGCTATAAGACATTTTTGGAAATATCAAACTTCGCTAAAATAGACAGATAAATAAATTATCACGATGGCTTAACCAGAGTAGAAGATATATTGTAATGCTGTTCAAGGGAATAGAAGGTTAGATGTAGTAACCATTACATCACGGTTATGTTATTAACTTTTGCCTGTCTTGACGTGTAAATTTGTTGTCATGTTGTTTGGGAATGCATGGTTACTACATATTGTATGTAGACGACAGAAGAACTGTACCCATGTTGCTCCTCAGTCATATTGATGTGTGTCCTAAAATAAGGTCTTTGGTCAGACACTCAGACAGACAGCTAGACAGACAGACTGACATAGACAGACAGACAGCTAGGCATACCGACAGACAGACAGACAGACAGACATACCTAGAGCACGACATACCCACAGGCATACCGACAGACAGACAGACAGGCTGACTGACTGACTGACTGACTCATTTATTTTTCATCACACACATTACATTCATTCCACTTTAGCATACACCACTACACACACCACAGATATAACATTAACACACATAGGTAGATTAAGAGTGTTATTATATCTGCTTACCATCTATCACTTTAGAGCTTCGTATCCAAGAAACAGCTACAGGAGCAAGCCTTGTACAAATGGAATCATCATCAAAGGAAATTCCTTAATGTTGTTGTTAGGAAGGTGGACAGGTTCAAACTGATGGCTGGCTGAGGAACCATTTTCATAATGCATTTAGTGTGTTGCTATGTAGAATATTGATGAATCACCAACATGTCACTGGAGTTGGAATTGTTTGTAGGCTCATTAGACATAAAACACCGCATACTTAAAGCATATAGCCATGTATTTAATATTATTTCGAGGCTGGGTGTTTCTGATTTTCAGTCCTAGTCGGAACTTGTATTCAATTTATATAAGTTTCGTGCAACGCAGTTTTGTCAGATAAGACGAACAAGGCACTTTATAGTATAATCCCACTTGAGTTTTGGTCTTATTTTTACATATATTTACCAAGAAGTCAAAGCTCAACTTTCTAACCCATAAAGCTCTCTGTACAACTTAACTTCAAATTTGCCAGATGGCAATTTTTGCCAATCGGTCACTATTATAGCCATTTGTTATGGAAATAGAGAAGCAGCAGAAATTACAATGGAGATATAAGCAAGCTTCAAGTTATTTGTTTCCCAGAAGTTTTTGTACTAGTATTACCGTTCTGTCCATTTTGTGATGCTCCATACAAAATATAAACAAAAAGCAGGTATTTTAAATCCTATTATACTACATAAAAAGACCCAGACAATGGCCATGGAACATCTTTTGACCAGGCACAATGAAACATCACAAGGAACTCAGCTGCTCACATGGATTAAAAAGCACTTAAGTGGATTAGATATATCGACAATATTCTTGTGAATTGTGTGCTCTGTTGTGTAAAATTGTGCTCTGTAAGGGCTTTGGAGAGGGTAGATCTAGTTTCATTAAAAACGGCCTCACAAATTGAACCAATACAAAGGTAGACAACTTCTATACCATTAAAGCTGGCTGGTAGGGCGGGGGCCTAGCTCAGAGGTAGTGCTCTGGGCTTCCAACCGCTGGGTCCCGGGTTCGATTCCCGGTTGAGCCTAAGTTGGATGGCTGTTTCCTCCTTTGTCTCATTGCCATGGTCTCTGCCTGTCCTAATTAGCCCAACTGGTGCAGAAATACAGGAAGTAAAGCCCTAATCACACACACACACACACACACACACCATTATAGCTGGCTACTCAAAACCTAAGCTAAAAGTACATACAGCACTATCCGAGAGTTACACGTATTTGTCATTTCTGGTTGAAAAGATGCATGTAGATTGCACATATTTTTGATATATTAAATTTCTTGCATTTACCATGGTTTATATTTTTTCAGTAGTGGCAAGTGTAAGCTGACTATTAGCTAGGATTAGACAGAGGTGCCTGGATATTAGTCAGTTATAGATACAGCCAGGAATAGGTCGCTACAGCTGTCTAGAGTCAACCATATTTTATGAAACTATCTGTATCAATTCAATATGGTGTATATAACTTAATCTATATATAGATAGAAATTCCAATGTAATATGTATTACCAGCTGATTACTGTAGTTTCCTGATGTGAAGGGGTGTAACATAAGGATTGTCGAAATTAGGCTATTATATTCTTAGAAATCAAATTGATTAGTGCGGATTCCTGAAGTAAATTAAAAAAAGTGCAAAATTGGTCACTTGGGTCAAATTATAAATTAAACATACAGAAATACACCTTGCTGAAAATCATTTTGATAATTTACTAAACTGTAGGGTTGATTTTGAATGGTTTAAATATATGTGTGGCAAAGCTTACAGAGAAAGATGAAACATTTCATCTACTTACAGTATGTGTATGCTATATTCATTCAAAAGATTTGTTTGCTAAGCAAGATGTATATAGAACCAACAAACATATGAAGAATAAGCAAATGCTTTGTTGTGGAAGTCTTTTTGGGCACGAAGTCTGAAAAGGTGATATAATAATATTCATTGTATTGATTTGTTCTGCTGTATGTAGGTGAATATGATATGTGGAACAAACAACTACTTCACAAATATGAAGTTGGTGAATGGATTTTATATTGATTACCCAAATGGGTTAGGACACACTATGTCTTCTATATATTGTTGTCTATATTGTTTCTTCCTTGTAATGTTTGTGGTCGTACATGGCCAAATGTGCCATGTGTGTTTTCCATGAGAAGGATAAACGTATGGAAAACACATGGTTTTTAGCTAATTATAATGAGGAAAAAACCATGCGTTTTCCATGCATTTATCCAAACGCATGAAAAACGCACGTGGCACAATTGGCCATGTAGGTCGTTTATATGATGTTGCCATGGTTTCTTAATCAACCTTGTACAGTCTCTGCCTTTACCATAAGAAACCATTTGAGTCATGTAGTATCCACCTTATGTGCAAAATGTAGAGAATGAGATATGATCAGGATGTCCCATTAGTTGGGACATGTACACTTAGTTTCATTGTAAACGACCTAATTAAACCCAGACAAAGCTAGACAGCTTCTGCTATACGATGCTACCTGGCACTAAACTTAACGGACTGGCTTTAGCTGACTGCTCAAAGCCACATCTAAAAGTACATATTCATGATATATGAAATACATTTTTTACACTTACCAAGGTTTATATTTTTTCAGTGGTGGTAGATGTAAGTCGACTAAGAGCTAGGAGTAGACAGAAGTGGCTGGCTTTAGCCAATTATAACTACAGCCAGGAATAGGTGGCTGCAGCTGTCTAGAGTCAACCATATTTTATGAAACTAATTGTAGTCAGATGTGGCTAATGAATAGTGCAGGGAGCATACATATTGTTGTTTAATCCACCTTGAGTCTGTCTTAGAAGTCATTCAATGACCTGTTTAGTATCCAGTCAAATCAACTTATTTGCTCAGAGCTACAATGACAACCATCAATTGAGTACAAAACTTTATATTTTATGATTTAAGTCAGCTCAACTCAATTTAATTAAATCATTGGTGTCATTCTAACACAAATAAATTAAGTTGAACCACTACTAGGCCTTGCATATTTTGGGTTTGAATTTTTGGGTATTGCTCTTTGGGTATTTCTATTTGGGTATTTCTCTTTTGGTATTTTTCGTGGGTTGTTATCTTTGGGAGTTAAGCTGGTATTTCCGAATAAGTATTTCTTTCTTTGGTTATATTTCTCTTCAGGTATTTCTCTATGGGTATGTTTAGTTAAAAATTAGTTCCCATTCATGGAATAAATCTGCTAAAGAGTAAGGAGAGGTGCAGCTGTGGAAATATATGCCAAACTTACATATAGGAGCTCTGCACACACTGTAGCATCCTGCTCACCTCATGTAGTATGACGTCAGGATCATGGGTTTATGCCCATCTTGGGGTTCCCATAGAAGGTTTTGACACCAAGCTAATATTTGCTGTTCTTCAAGCATATTATCATCTTTGGCACCATAGATATGTTATCTAGCTAAAAGCTTTTTTACATTATCCAGGGCGTCTATTGTAGTCATGAAAACAGGAAAAAGGTGACAAAAAGAGGCCTGGTTAGCGATAATTTAATCATGAAGTATAGATCAAGTGTTTAGCAAGTCATGTTTGTGTATTGTTCAAGCCATGAAAAAGCTTATGAAGCTAATGATAACTTCCGCCGTAGCTTAATTTAATGATTCAGAAATTGATTCATAGTCATTGTCAATGTTGCTTATAAAAATATGTTTAATAAGAAAAGTGACTCTAATTAAGGTTACATTTATTTCTTTTTAAATAATAAAGCCCTGAAATGCAAGATTTTTACTCAATTTTCTACATTTTTGAAGAGTATAGTAGATTGTGCACGTTTTTGTCAAAATATAATGTTTCATAGTATTACGTAAGTTATTCATACTCTAGATACACAGTAAGCAGATACTGTTGCAAACTGACAACTAATGCATTGACAACTAATACATTGACAACTAATACATTAACAACTAATACATTGATAACTAATACATTGATCAATAATGCATTGATAACTAATGCATTGACAACTAATACATTGACAACTAATACATTGATCAATAATGCATTGACAACTAATACATTGACAACTAATACATTGACAACTAATACATTGATCAATAATGCATTGATAACTAATGCATTGACAACTAATACATTGACAACTAATACATTGACAACTAATACATTAACAACTAATACATTGACCACAAAACACAATTTTTGCTAAAAAAATCATTTGTCTTGGAGACAGCAAATAAATCTATTTATAGAACCCCTCTCAACCAATACAGTTCTTCCTGTCACGTGATCAGTTTATATGACAACAATTTCACACCATCCAAGGTTGTCCTTAAATATTATAGTTATCTACATTTTTCCCACCATCCCCTCCTGCCTCCTTTTTTTAACAATTTGTCATGCGTCTTCGTCTTTATATTCAGCTATTTTTTAAATGCTGCCACACCCTTATTTTATTATATATTTCCATGAACTTTCAGCCTACTGCTTACTGTCACAACAATTGACATGTAATACATTGATAGCAAATACATTCAATATATGAGTGGGCAGTGATTTAATTCACCTTATAAACAAGCACACACCTGCTGTCCTGTGTATTAAGACAATTATCACAATGAATGAGCGGAAGCAATGTTTAGACATTGTTACCAGCTATTCATAGTTAATGAACATTTATTGCACAAGAATTATATTGCCAATATAATTAATTTGCAGTTACCAAGGGAAATCATGCGACCTTACTACTAAATTTGCCCTCTACGTCTTTGTCAAAATGCAAGTCCTGAGGCTCACCTGCATGCTTGAGTACAAGTATATTGTATTGTTTTGTATTATATTGGATCAATGCTACTGGTCTGAAGCTTAGTCAACTATATGACCAGCTGCCAGAGTCAGATATAATGATGAGATGATAAGGCTTGGAGCCCAAATCTTTTTATACATTTACCTCATGGGTGGTGACTGTTACTTGCCTCATCATAGACACTCTATACAAGGCACCACCGATTTAAATTCCCATGCAAACTTATGACATCTAGCTGAAATTTAGCTCATCGAGGAGTGACCTTTAGGTCTGGAATCGTATTTGCTAGTTCACACCAGAAAAAAGCAAAGACGATGTAGCAGAATAATAGGAATAAAGATATATAAAACCAGACAAATGATGAAACTTGAGATACAATTTATTTAATGCCACCTCCAAAAGCAAAAACGTTTGTCCATTAAAGCAAATTGAAAAGAACATATTATTTACAGAGAGGAAATAAAAAACAAAGCATACCGGACAGATTAGTAAATGGCCTCTAAGTGATAGGATGACAAATGTAGTGAAAAGAAAGAGTGGCTATAGGTAGTGTAAAGAAAATATTGATTGTGGTTTGGCGAGCATAGTTCAAGATATATGTCTGGGATTAATAATTTCTCCTTTATAAAGACATGCATTGGTAAGTCATACTGTCAAAAGATTTGTAAAAGAACTCCAGCATCTCCCATTACAGGTAATGGTCTGATACAATTAGTTTCATTGAAAACAGCCTATCAAATTGTATGATGCTACCTGCCACTGTCTGGCTATAGCTGGCTACTCGAAGTCATATCTAAAAGTACATGCAGCACATATCATCCCAAGAAAAAATATAAAGATTGCTGCAAATGAGGGCTGTGCTTGCTTAGCTAGTGATAACCTCATTTGTGGGGTGTTTTTGGTACCCACAACAGTCGCTGATTACCTCTGATTAAGATGCTGGTCTGTTTCATGTTGAAGGCCTTACTGCAGTATCAAAAGTAACGTTTTACCTCCTAGCAATGCTGCAGCCTGAGTTACAAACATGTTTCTTTGAAGCTTTCGGTTCAAGCAAGAAATCGATGGAGCCTCCACGTACCAAATGTTTGTTACTTGCTTTAGCCAGAATACAGTTTTCTAGTTGGTTACGAGTAAAACTTCCTATATTTGAAGGAAACAATAGCTGTATTATACAATTAAAATGACTACTAAATCGAACTACATGTAGTTATATTTTGGACATTTTATATTCATTATCATATGCTAGGATATAAACATGACAGCAGATTTAGGATATATCAATATGACTAGACTAAGTGTCACTGCACCTCTCCATGAACATTTGTTTTGTAGCAGTGCATGCTTGCCTCGAGGCCTGTCCCCCCCAAAAAAAAAAAAAATAAATAAAACTATCACTCATTCCGAAAAATACATACTTGAAAAAATCTGAAACCCCTCATATTAATTCAGAAAATATTACATAAGCAAACGTCGAATTTGAGAAATCACTCACCCAAAAATTTCTTGCATCACATGACCAAAGGTATTAATACATGGCACTCGTATGGCAAAGCATAACTAGAATGACTAATCAGCTAATGGAATGGTGACTTGTACTTGGTGCCTATGCTGAGGTGTGTAAAAAACCCACCCATTGGTAAATTTATAACATGTTGCGGACTAGAAAATGTATTATATCATCATTACTTCTGCCTCTGGCAGCTGGTCATGTAAGCTGACTAAGCTTCAGACCCAGTGGCATCGAGACACTATCCAAGACCACTGGTCTCATACATGACTACCCTGTCTCCCTCATTCTTTTCAATTAGTTTACAACTGCATGTAATGACGTATCTCATGGATCCTCTGTTCCCTTGGTCTGACCTCCCTGAACTCCTGTCAGCCTAATCACCCCAGTGTCATGCTAATTGAAGCTTCTTGGATTTCCGGCCTGTCCTTTCTTGTTAAAGGACCAAGCCAGAGCTCTGCTGTGTTCAAATTAACTGGCCTCTTGATCCACTACCCTAGATTGCCATGCCTAATACACTGCAACCCCGCTTTAGAACACCTTCCCAGATTGCATTCCAAATCGTTTCAATGTCGGCCCAATGTCGACGATGTCAAAAAGATGTTGTCCGACAGCCGTTGATATAGAAACGACGCTGGCCCTATCTGGGTTACTTGTAAAGCCACCTCACCTTCCAACCACTGGGTCCCAGGTTCCATTCCAGGTCAAGCCTAAGTTGGATGGCTGTTTCATCCTTCATCTCATTGCCATAGTCCCTGACTGGGCCTAGCTCAGTGGTAGTGCTTGGCTTCCAACCACTGGGTCCCGGGTTCAATTCCCGGTCGAGCCTATGTTGGATGGTTGTCCCTACCTGTCCTAATTAGCCCATCAGGTGCCGAAATACAGGATGTATAGCCCTTTTCCACCACCACCATCGCATTGTCTGTTCTAACTAAAATTAATTCTTACCATTCCACTATGGAATTTCCAAAGGATAGATGTACCTCTAAGAAGGAATAGCAAGACACATCAACATTAACCCAGATAGCATTCCAAATCGGCCCAGCATCGTTTCAACGCTGGCCACTATCGTTACAATGTAGTGTCAACATTGCCGACATTGCGCCGACGTTGATGCAATTTGGAATGCTATCTGGGCAAACCAGCAACATTTTTACCAATGATGATCTTAATGGCGGGATTCGACTGTTGGGGATTTGTTTTATCGGGGAGAGGAAGCTTTGACATGAAATACTCATTATGAGCCAATATATGACAGGGATGTCAATAAAAGTCACAGAAATTGGTTGTTTTTCATTCCACTATCACGCAACAGACAATAATAAAAGACGAAACAAGCAAAATGATTACGGCAAGACTCATTATTCTTACATTTCGGTAGGAAATGGAGAATCAATCAACTGGCATTTGCTGGTTTCCTCTTTAAGAGGTTGTTTATGTTATCTGATGAAGAGCTGCATATTACTCACTGCCTCCATTAGCCAAGATGTTAGAGTTATAAATGGAGAAAATAGAGCAACCTTGCAACCTAAATTGATCACCAATAAAATGTGAAGCATTAAACTAACAAACATAAAGGTATATTGAACACAATTTTTCAAAACCAGTATAAAATGAGATACTGGGTGGCCTAATGGTTAAGCCATCCGCCAATTTTCATATTGGGCAGCTCTGCTAAAGGTACCGGGTTTGATCCCGGGCCTGGGCACTCTTCATGAGCTACATCCCAGCTGGATGTTGCTTGAATGAGACGTTAAATTGGCAGTCACTAGTACTCAGTGTCTATGCTGAGGCAAGTAAAAGATCCCATCCATGGGGTAAATGTGTAACATGATTGGACTCCTCCTCTCTCTCACCTCATCAATCAACCCTCGATAGCGGCAAGAACTTGCCTTACAGGGCTGCACTTTCCACATCTATCATCTATACTTCACCTTAACCATCTACAATGAAAACCTCACGATAAGACTGCACAATATATTTGTATTAAGACCACCTTGTTGGAAAGACCACAATGTAAGAATAAACCAAACAAAGACCATAATATATATTAAGGTGCTGAGGCCTAGTGGATGACGTTCATGCCTCCAAACCTCCAGGTTACTAATTCGAGCCCCCACCATGGTATGGAGGACCTGTACAGATCCTCCATAACTCTTTGCTCCACTCCACCCATTTGTGAATTAATCCTTGGCTTTAGGCAATGGTGGCTGTTATGGAGTGCTTAGCCCCAGCAGGTTATTCTGTGTAATGAGCTGTATACTCCCCAAAGAGTTGAGAAAGGCTTATGCTAGAAGGCCTGCCAGGGGTGTATTTGTACTGTCAGCAGAATATGTGTGTCCCATAAATGAAGACTCTAAACCTATATACATTTACATAACCACTTCAGTGGTTCCATCAGGTAGCTTCAAGGCAAAGCTTGACTAGTTGATCTCTTTCCTCTATGGGCAAGGTATAATGATGATATGTGATGTCACAAATCTGAAAGATACACGGGGGGATCACACCAATCTTCTTAACCCTCCTACAGCTAGGTCCTTTAGCCAAAGCTTCACAAATTCAAGTCAGGTAAACGGTGGCATGTGGCTGAAACAAATCCTGATCAGCTTTATTTTCTTCATTGCTAAAAATCCTTTATTAGTTTGCATGGTCTTACGATCAGTAGTCCACAAAATGAAGGGTGTAGTCCGCATCGTTGTAAAATGGTGCCCTACATATAGTGTATAACCAGTGTTTTACAACTTCATCAAGAAATCAGGCATTTCTTAGAATTCATTTTGGCATTGTATTATGCAACAACAGCAGCTACTGTATAATCATGTAAGAGAGGCCATGTAACCCTACTTTTGGAAAAGTAAAGCAAACCTTAGGAATGGACGAATAAAATTTTTTTTACTGTTTTAAAAAAGTTTTGGAGTGGACTGCACCACGATGTTTATGGAGTTTCTCTTTCTTAAAAGAAAGCTCTCCCATGAGGCTTGATTCTTCAGTCTAACAGTTGAAAATATCTTTTACCGTGCACTTTGGAAACAGGGTACTGTTGAAAATATGTATTTGATAAAAAAAAAAGTAACATAGCTTTAGTACCATCCGCACATCTGCAGCAGCAGCAGCAGCAGCAGCTTGGGAAATGCCCAAATTTACTGAGCAAACTTTACCCCTCTTTCCCCCAGGAGTTTAGTAGCCTTATCCATATTTGGCACAAGCAGTGGAAGTGACCTGCCCACTGAAAGGAAGCCACTCAAGCAACAAAATAAGGTCAGAAAGTGACAGCAGTTGAAGAAAACAGGACCTAGCAGGGCAGCCAGATCGATAAACACAAACTGGGCAGTTTGAGTGAATATACACTATGTATGAGCCATTTGTCAGTGCTTCTTGTGTAGATTTAATGGAAAAGTACCAACACAAAAAAAATCTAATGGAACCATATGGTTCCTTTTTGCTGCAGAAGGAAGATTGTGTTTAGTTATGAAAAGAAATGATATGAAAGGAACCATTTTCTCTTGAAAGTTGAAACATGTGTAATGAACTGCACAATTAAGTTATATTTCACTGTATAAGAGTTTTCCATGGTTTGGAATTCTCTTGTTTTAGTACAAAGAAGAAAATATTATACATGATTTATATATTGATTATGGCTGCAGTGCTGCCACACTATGACTTGTTGTAATTGTGACACCTTGTACTCATAACTGGCAGCTGGATTTGGCAACAAACAGCGCATTACAATATGACAATACTTCTCTCATTGCTAGTGTCTGAGATATTGCATCACTACTATGCTATGTCACCAGCACCACCACCACCAGCACCACCACGACCAGCACCACCACACACCACCACACAAATAGTGTACTTATACTTAGCTACTTGCTCATGCATGATGCTGGAATATAGCAACACTGATTGACAGATCAGCATCTTTACACTAGACTATTAATAATAATGGTATTATTACTATAAAAAATTATTAACCTCAGAATAAGTAAGAAGCATTAGATCAATGCGAAAAGATGCTCTCGCCATGCACAGTATGCATATTAAACTTTGTCAATGGCTTGCACTGTAAATCAATGATCAATAAACCTAAATGTCACCACCTGTTGATAGCAAGATAAATGCATGGCATTATCATTCTTACTGCGCAAACCAGTAGAGCTAATAGCTAAGTATAATAAGTTGCTTATGCCAAGCTTTAGTTAAATGGGCCGAATTATCTTACATGGAACTGTTTCATGGTGGATTGCATCCAGTGATGGAAAATGTGGCTCTTATTGCCAGTGAGGAAAACAAGTGATAGATGCTGTTAGTCAAAAAGGCAACAGGTAAAAACCATCTCTAGTGAAGGTTGTCTATTTCTCGTTTGATGACCTATATGCCCTTACCCTGTTCTATTATTTAAATTGTTTCATGGTTTTAAAATGTCAAGTCTTGACAGCTTTTGCAAGTATACACGTAAACAGTTGAGTTAACAAGCTGTTTGAGGCAACGTGTATTTTCATTTATTTATTAGAGCAAAATGGATTTTTGATTGTTGATTTTTTTTGGCACCTTGCGTTGCCATTTCGGTTTTTTTTTTCAAAGTTGCTTAAAAAGCATATTAGCATACACTGTATACTGAAATACTTCCACAGCCATCAAATATCTTTCGTCACATATATAACAAGTACAGGGGTCACAATATTTTAATACTTTTTCTAAAACTTTCTTAAGTATCATTATTTTATTATTACATTTTGGTCACTGAAACGGTACGCAACCTCACTTGTTTCATAGGATGATCCATATGAATTCCTAGCACTGATTCAAGCATCTTGATAGCCAATCTTTTGCAGGATCAAGCACTTCAAATTAGGCATGCATTAGCTGCAAGAAAACTGACACTGGAATTACTATTTTAATTTCAAGTTTAAAAATTTCACTCAGCCTAATGCTGATACATGCGCTTTGCTGGCTGTTGCTGACAATCTTTTTGCAATTAATACCCTGAACATGCAACCGTTAAATTCTGTGTTGATCAAAAGTAATCCGCGGATTTAATGTGTCAAATTGAATGAAGAATGAACCCTAAAATGAAATGACAGAATTGAAATTGGATGCGAATGAGAAAATAGGCAGGTGGAACACTGCGAAACAGGATAAGTTATGTTTGACTTCTTTTTCTTTCAAAAAGTAATTTTCTGAAATGTTACACGTAAAATGGAAAACACACTGCCTTAATTTAATCTTTACAATTTGATTTGTTTTGTTTCATGGTTTTATTGGATCAGTGTTGATTAAAATGCTCTTCTAGTTTCTGTAGGAGCGGCTTGACAACGTATAAATAGTTGTGCGATGTAGTGTCCTATAATCTCAGGATGTTTTATTTCCATCAGCCTTTTATCAAATACTCCTACGACGTACCTACGAACTTCTACGAACTCCTACGAAGTGATAATAGTTCCTAGAAGGCTACGATAATATTTTAACATGTCCAAAAACTGTAATAACTGTGATGAACTTTTCAACGAACTAGTAGTTTGTGGGCGTTCGGCAAGAAGTTCGGCAAGGTGGGAACGGGTTTTTAATGTTCTCTCTTTATAACAGCAGGTGAATTATGTTACTTGGATAATAGTAAACTAGTAACCATGACAACTTCTGAAGCCGTAAGTGTTGATCCTCAATTGGATCTGAATTGAATGAATGGTCTTCCACATCTGGAAATTTCTAACTACTTCACATATAGTGATGCATGAAGAAAAAATAATAGAAAATTAACGCAGGCTGTGGTTTTATAAATAAGATGCCATAGAAATTTGAGAATTGTGGTTAACTGCTGTTTGAGTGGTTATTCTTATAAGCTAATGGTGAATGCTTCAGTTTGCGAATTCTAAAGTAAGACGAGATACAAACAGCGAGAAATGAAGTAAATAAAAGTACCCCACTAATAAAGTGGTATGCGTTTATATGTTGCTTATACTCCTAGCTGTACTACGTGGAAGCAACCTCAAAATATCCAAGGGCATGAATACAGGATCTAAGAATTAAATATAGAATCACCAAACTACAGGACCAACACTGTATCGTATTCACACATGGGCTGCATTCTTTATATATTTTTTCTGCAATGTTTTAAAGCTGTCTACAGTCTAAGAAAATGGCATTCTTTTAATTTATAATAATAATTATAATTTATTTATTTATAAAGCGCACATATCACAGTATAAGTTTCAGCTGTGCTGTACAATTGAAATAAGAATGTATATAATAGAAATGAGATTTAAAAAGAGATTAAAGTGACTGAAATTATTCAAGTAAAAGTCATTTAAAATTAACGTCCATAGGAGATTTAAAAGCACCGAGAGTTGGGAGAATGTCGTGAGGTCAGAAGAGAGAGAGTTCCACGATGTTGGGGCTGCAACACTGAAAGCTTTAGGACCATAGGTCTTGGTCCCAGATGAAGGAACGACTAGAAGATTTTTACTCAGTAGATGGCCGTTCTATAAGTTGTCCAACCCGACACATTCATAAAATACGGTCGACTCAATTCCTGGCTGTTACTATAACTGCCTAAAGCCAGCCACTTCTACACCCAGACAGTTCCGTTTAGTGGCAGGTAGCATCATATATAGCAGAAGTTGTCTAGCTTTGTCTAGGTTTAATTAGGCCGTTTTCAATGAAACTAACTTTAAGACGTCTGTGGAACTTTAATAGTTGTCCCGAAAGGATACATGTAAAGATTAGATTTTGTGTGACCCCCTTGCATTTTAGATCATTTTTCACCTCACTATTAAGGCCATTGGAATGTACATCAATGGTTATCTCAATAACTATGCTCCATTTGTATGTACTGAAACAGGTTCTGAAACAGGTTAATCAATGTCTCAATGATAAGGCTGCTTGGAGTTAGTTTCATTAGTCCACACCATGTTACGCATTTACCCCATCAGTATTTACCCTTTCTAAAGTCCATAAACTTGCGCCGGCTGTATACACTTTTCTTTACAACAGTAAGGTTACAGATCTTTTGTTTTACAAAGAGTACAGATTACTAAAGATCATTGGTAACATTCACTTGTTTTTATCAACCGAACACATTCTTGAACAGCTGATATTTGTCTTTTTTAATTACCAGGCGGGTGCTTCCGATCAAGAGAGCTCGATTACTTCTTGAGAAAAAGTTAAAATACAAACAGTGGGGTATAAGAATAGGTTTCTTTTAACTTTCTAATTGTTTAACTTATTCTTTATTTCGATTAAAAAAGTAAATTTAAATAATTTTAAAGCAGTCTTAACTCCTTAAACTTGATTATCAATTATAAATCTGATTAAAGGCATTTCTGGAATTGGGATAGTTGTCATTAAAGTAAACGGTGCAGCGCTTGATATGATTATTAAAAGCCATAGTTGAGGTTATATTTTGAAATTTATCAAACCGTTGTCAAGTTATTTTTACACATGTATCATCCCGTAGGCCTACAGTTGTGTTGGTCAATTTTCTTTTATCTTTTATTTATTCAGATGACAGCCTGCCATGGATGTTTTTTTTAATAATTTTTTATTATATATATTATGTGTTAATTCTTCATTCAGTATTGGAAGGTGGCCAATAAACTTGAACTATATAGGTTCTAGTTCTACTGATAACTTTCCAGATGTGATCCTCAGTTTTTATGCAAATGTGTTAATATAATCTTTATGAAATATTGAATCCATATTTGAAATGTCATTAACATTATATTGCAGAAACTCGTTGTGTAAGGGTAGGAATTATCTGCACACTTTCTATCACTGACTTCATCACATAATTCAATAAACATATGATAAACCGAAACAACATTTGAAATGTGGCAGATCTGGAGTCTGTTCAGATTTAACGATAATATATTATGATAAAATTATTCCCTGGAAATTCTGGAAATCATTAGACCAAATTCAAGAACTGATGTAATGAAAGAAACAATTCTCATTTCCCTTCCATTAAACTTTCAGAGGAAACGTTTAGCATAATTTGCTTTCTATCTTTTCTGTCTGTCAGTTTATTAATATGATTATTTACCAATGATCACTTCTAAATTTCTAAGAAGTAGGCTTAGGTAGTCAAGGACACAAGTAAAACATCATGAAACACAAATTAATTATGATAATTGATGTAAATTGGTAATCATGCTCAATGTCATAGTGCTACTGGATCTGAACTTCACTTTGAAACTTATTCAGCTTATATAACCAGCTGCCAGAGGCAGACGTAATGATGATATAATAAAGCTTGCTTAGAGTCCACACCATGATACACATTTACTCCATGGGTGGGGTCTTTTACTTGTCTCAGCTTGGAGCCCACTTCATGTTACACATTTACCCAAATGGGTGGGGTCTTTTGCTGTCTCAGCATATACAAAGCGCACAAGGCACCTCCATGCATTTGGTCTTATATGACAGGCAGCAGGTGTTCGGCTTTCTCCAACTGACCAGCAGCAGGATGCTATGACCATTGGTCAGTCAATGTCTATAGGTTAAGACGTGACTTGCCTTTTTATTCTGCACAATTGACCATTGGTTATATTCTAAACGTTTGCTAACATTTCACTTCTGGACTGACCATTATAATATTGACAATATGTAACTAATATGTAACTAACTGTACAACGTTTTTGGAATACAATTGCACAAGTGATGTTGATATAGATTTATGGTCAAATTATGGATATTTAAGATCAGCCATGGAAATACATCAAAATATTGTAATAGAAAAACCACTTTATATAATGAAAACTGTTAGACTTCTATGTAATTTAAGTAGTAAGTATTGTTGATTGCCTTCTATGGGCGCTCTGATTTGAAAAGGCTGAATGAACCAGCTCTCTGAATAGCACAACATATTTAAGATTGATTGCTATGTTCCTCTTTAGAGTTTCAAAGAACTGAGTATAGAAAGATAAAGATCAGAAAGAGTCTTTTTCCTAGAGTTGGCTGTCTCTATTCATTTCTCTTTTCTTATTAAGGATATACAATCGTATATGGAGGCTATATAAGGCAGGCAAACTCTTTTCTCTTTATAAGTCGTCTTATATCACCGTTTTTCTTTTACTTTCTTTGCCCATTTATGCACATATCATTTGGTCTTTAACTCTGAAAAGATGTTGTTGAGCTCGTTTACTTTAGAAACTCCAATTCATTCATGGCATCCACAAAATATCCTTAAAGGTTGTAAAGAAATAACTTTGTTCTCTTCTATTCTATTCCATTCTCATAACAAGTATACTATTCTATTCTAATAAAATTATACTATTCTATTATATTATATTCCATCCTATTCTATTATATTCTATTCTATTCTATTTGGTTCACAAACTGTTGTAAATTTTTAAGATTCACTTTGGGCCTCAGTGTCACAGCTGTGTTTCACTTTTCCTAGGATGAATAAAGATGTAGTTGACATGTGAACAGATGAGTTAACACGCAGCTTGCAACATGTCAACACATCTGTTTACCTAAATATCTATTTCCATGCTGGGTCAATCAGATAACCCCTCCCAAAAGGTAAATATATAACATTGTGGTATCATCATGTCTCATCAACTCATCATTACATCCCAGCTGAATGTCGATCGCATGAGACGTTAAACTGGAGGTACAATGCACTTGGTGTCTATGCTGAGGCCAGCAAAAGACCCCACCCATGGGGTAAATGTGTATCATGGTGTGAACTCAAATCTCAACATTACATCTGCCTCTGGCAGCTGGTCATTTAGGGGCCTATAAGCAGATTAAGCTTCAGACCCTGTAGTGTACCCCAGATTTTTCCTTGTTTTATGTAAGTTCAATTTCGTCATCACTTTCCTTATGCTTTTATCAAGAATATTGCTGATTGCTTCAGACAAACAGCTTCGGTTTTTTAGGACGATAATAAAAATGAGATTATTTTGCTGCATATTGTCATATCAACCAGAAAAATGGCTGATTGTTCGTCACACAAAAGACGCCCTTGATAACCTAACTAATTGCTGTACAAACACAATGTGTCTGGTGATAAAATGCTTATATATGATTTTCACAAGGTCATACCTTGGCAGCCTCTATAGCTATCATAAATTACCGAAGCTGTGTGGCAAGGCCAACGATATTCTATGTGTGAAATATGTGGTTTATCAAGTCATTAAATTTTATGCAGTTTGCTGCTAGAAATACTACAGGCAAAATGTAAGGACTCAGCCAGGTCATCAGGGTCAAGTTATTTCCTCACCCATCCATTGCAAAGAGCTGCTGTAAAGTCCAGATAAAACCTTCACGATCATGGTCACGATTTAACACGATACCGATTGATTACGATCTCACACTACGGTACAGCTAAAAACCACTAAGGTCTGTCTACATTTGTATGAATAGAGCTGCTATTTACTGCGAATATGTACGAACTCACAAAGTAGCTGATCTTAGCAAAACCGTAGCTGTTCTTGGGCCCTCGTCGTGTCAAGCTTGGCTACGTAACATCGCGATTGATAACGATAGATAACGATTCCGTTTATGACGTCCTACAACTTTCTGCGACGTACTGACATTGATTCTGTACAGAAACTAAAACAAATGGATAATGTTACTGGAACTGCAAATATTTCTCAATTTTCTTCGCCAGTTGAAACTTCAACTTCCCCTGATTATATCTATGTGAATATCATAAATGATTTTTAACTTACATTTATTGAGCAGGGTAAAGAGATATATAAAATGATGTGTGGGACATGCTATGTTTGCTGCCTTTTACAGCAAAAAGAGTAACAAGCAAAGCTCTCTTTAAAAAAGAGACCTGTATCAGAATTGTTTGAAGTAGTCTAGACATAGGGAAAAAAATGAATTGATGTATTTTGTATAGGCTGTTTTAGCCGTAGTGAACCCATAGAGTGACGTAACGGTTATGTAACAGCTTTTTTCGCCGGGTTGGCGACCGATTCTGGTGGCAAAAAGGGGTGGGGCAGCACCCGACGGGTTACCCGCCGGCTTCTACGGGTTACCCGCCGGCTTTCACAGATTACCAGCCGGGTTCTACAGGTTACCCGCCGGGTTCTACGGGTGACTCGGCGGGTTCTACGGGTGACTCGGCGGGTTCTACGAGTGACTCGGCGGGTTTCACGGGTGACTCGCCGAGTTGTAGGAGTAAGCCGGCGGGTAGTAGGAGTAACTCGACGGCTTCCAGGAGTATACTTTAAAAGGCTGCTGCTCCCCTAATATTAGTTCAAATATTAAGCGAGTTATTTGTCTGAGAAGGTAGCTAGGTTGGCGGAGGCAAACAGTGGTGCTCTCGCAAACGTCCGCGCCCTGACTGTATCAATGCTGAGCGCTTCTTTAAAAGGCTGCTGCTCCCCTAATATTATTCCAAATAAAGACTGGATTGAGTAGCTTTATTCAATAAACTCAAATTCTTTATTTAATATTCAATAAATTCAATTCGATTGTAGTATAATTCATACTGACTCCATAGGTGTTTTCGGATTGAAGATAGACCAAATATTAAGCGAGATATTCGTCTGAGAAGGCGGTTGTCTGGCGGCGGCTGCTGCTCCATTATTATTAATCCGATTTTCGTCAAATTAATATCGAATTATAGTAGAGTTTATACTTATTCCACACAGAATTTCAGATTGAAAATAGACCAAATATTAAGCGAGATATTCGTCTGAGAAGGCAGTTCTCTGGCGGCGGCAAGGTGCTCTGTGTATGTTCATGACTTGAATGGTGTGGTCAATATTTTTGACCATGCTATATACATTGTTTGGATGAGCTTTATTGCAATACATTTCTACTTATTCTGCCAACTGCGTGCTATAATCACATTTGAAAGTTGAGGGACAGGGGGATGCACCATTTCTGTGGAATCACCAAAGTATAGTCCTCAAGAATGCAAAAAAAAATTGGTCAGCTAGGTCAATGTCTATGGTAACAGCACTGACTGTGCAAGCTTAAATGAACGAGTGCCCAGTGACCTTCATGCCACTACCACTGCAAGATGTATTTGTCATAATGTCAAATTGCTCCCAACGGTTGCCATGGCAACGAAAAGGTTAACCTTTAGGGGCAAGAAGTTGGTTAGTTGTCATTTTTGTTGGTTTCCGTTTCCTGATTGGTCAAGCACTGCATGATAAGAAAGCTTGTCGCAATTCTTCTACCATAACTCCCCCTATCTCAGCTTTCATATTTTTTCTCTTTTTCTTTTGTCCTTTTTGCTCATCGTTATTTTGCAACTGAGCAGGCCAGACCACCGGTCTATTGCAAAACTTGAATCCCTACCGAAGTGGATTCCTATGTCAAAGCTTGTCAATAGCTGACATGGTTCTCAAAGTGTTTTTGGTCGTAACAGCATACGTATGTCCTACTTAAGCTAAAAGTTGCTATCATTGATAAATGGCATATATGAATAAATAAATAGCAATTGCATGATAATATTGTTCATACTTTTGCTTGTTATTTTACAATGAGGCGCTACCTCTGATTTTAGGTATATATACTTCAAACCAGTGTCATATTTTCGACATTTATTTATTGTCTAACTTACAGAAGACTTATAAATAGTTCAGTTGCCGCAGACGTAACATATTGAATTCAACCTAGCAGCGAAAGAAATAGTTCTTTAAATATCACCGAATCTGAAGCTGCATTGTGTTATTAAGTTATATGTGGTTTTGTATTTTTATGTTTGAAATAATCTATTCTATACTGTTAAAATTGTTGCTCCCCCACCAGGATCGCTGCACCGTCCGAAATCTGGCCCCCTAGTGGCTTCATTTAATGTTTGATGTATGCCAATGCGCAAGTATCGGATACAGTATAACAATTTAGGTAAATTCAGAAAAATAATCTATTTAATATATATAATTTATATACAGGAAATCCCTCTGAATTGTGAAGCAAAGTTATTGACAAATCAACCAGCCTTGAATTATATAATATTAGGATGACGATAAAGGCCTGTGGAAAACTGTCTAGTACTTATGGATTTCATTATGCTTCTAGAATATTCATAACTACAGATGTTTGAGGCCGATTCTGTAATATCTACAGTGATTCTTCACCCAAGAGCTTTGGATGTTTACCCAAATGAAGTGGAAGGGTTATCAGAGCAAACCCATTACAGCTGCAAATTGGAAGATTATGAATACCTGAGTCGCACCCTAATGGCATCTGATCAGTGATGCTGGTGCAACTGCTGCAAACATGATCAGAATTCTTGAAATTATTTTTAATAATTTAGAAAGGGGCTTGTGAATCGTTATTGCATGTGTTATTGTCTGATACAATGAAGTGTTCCAGAGCTGTTCAATTCAAAATGCTCAAAATGTTACACTCTGCAGATTGCATGAGGCCCAATTCTGTGGAAACTGACCTCAGAAAAACTTTGCTTTTTTATATATTTTTTTATTTTACTAATGTTTGTTTGTTGGCTAATTGGAAAAAACTGCCTGCATGGTCAGTCATGCAAGACAATTTGTTGCGTAACAAACACTACTTTCTTAATGCACAACAGCAGTGTAGCGGACTACCTTTCCTCCACTCCAGACAATAGGTTACATAATAGTTGATGTGCAATGTTTTATATATGTATAAGGTGTGTCAATTATATATTTTTCCTTGTTCCTTGCAAAGATTGCTTGAGGTCTGCCTGACAGGTTGACAGGGGTATTTATGATTCTGAAATTAGTCGGGTACTTGTATTCTATGGTATTTTGACCAATCCTTCTGTCCTGTTAGTAGGCTGTTACAAGCTGATTACCTCCATCCTAAGTGGGTGTATATGTTACCTACACTGTAGTTTTAGTATCACATGTGTTCTTGTGAAATCTGAAACTTGCAATTACTTTTCCTTGGTGTATAAACTGGAGCTAGTAGAAATATCCCATTCATGGTGACAAATGTAATATGGAGTAACTTTATTAGAGTTTGGACTTCAAGCTGTATCATCTCATCATTATGTCTGCTTCTAGTAGCTGGTCACGTAAACTACCATACAGATCAGTAGCAATGATATTACATGATAGTTAGTTTCATAAAATATGGTTGACTCCAGACAGCTGTAGCAACCTATTCCGGGCTGTAGCTATAACTGGCTCAAGCCAACTGCTTCTGTCTACTCCTAGCTTATAGTCAGCTTACACCTACCACCGCTGGAAAAATATATAATCCTTTGTAAATGTAAGAAATGTATCTAATATATCATAAAAATTTGCTTTTAGGATCGACTTTGAGTAGCCAGCTATAGCCAGACAATTACTTTTAGTGGCAGGTACAGCAGAAGTTGTCTAGCTTTGTCTAGGTTCAATTTGACAGGCCATTTTTACTGAAACTATCTGTTTGATAATTAATCATATCATATTTACCATAAGGAGTTACGCTATTGTGTCTTACTGTCAGATATTGATGTCTTTTGTAACCTAGTCACATAAATGTGTCAACTTGAAGGGCAAATACATATCACATAAAGGACATATGTCCATTCTTCTTGACCTATGTCCATCCTTCTTGAGTGCAGCTCATTGATTGATAGTGGACAGGGGCTATGAATACTAACTACAGTTGTGGAAATGGCAATCACAGAAGGCTTGTAGAGAAGCACTGCAGACTATAATTCATCTCTCAGAACAAGTCCCAGAAAGACGTTTCTGCTAGAATTTCCACACTACATGTGTTATGGTCAGACCAGTGGTAGATACGTGCTCTGAAACCAGAAGTGTTTGAAGATAGCATAGTATGGCCTGCATTCTTCTTTTTTGCCTTGAGGGAAAAAAGGAAGCAAGTTGGACTGCAGGAGAAGATATTAGCCCAAGTTGCCAAAATGACGACTTGGCCAAGCTTCCACATCACTGCCCTCCTACTCCATATCAAAGTAAATCACATACAAGATATTGCAAGACGTCCAAGTCATATGGTATCAACACTAGACTGGGTACATGACCAGACTTATCTTGGGAGATATATTGTAATCCTATGTTGTGCTGCCTTTATTTCCTTAGTATATAATTAGCATACGTCCAGACTTATCTTGGGAGATATATTGTAATCCTATGTTGTGCTGCCTTTATTTCCTTAGTATATAATTAGCATACGTCCAGACTTATCTTGGGAGATATATTGTAATCCTATGTTGTGCTGCCTTTATTTCCTTAGTATATAATTAGCATACGTCCAGACTTATCTTGGGAGATATATTGTAATCCTATGTTGTGCTGCCTTTATTTCCTTAGTATATAATTAGCATACGTCCAGACTTATCTTGGGAGATATATTGTAATCCTATGTTGTGCTGCCTTTATTTCCTTAGTATATAATTATCATACGTCCAGACTTATCTTGGGAGATATATTGTAATCCTATGTTGTGCTGCCTTTATTTCCTTAGTATATAATTAGCATACGTCCAGACTTATCTTGGGAGATATATTGTAATCCTATGTTGTGCTGCCTTTATTTCCTTAGTATATAATTAGCATACGTCCAGACTTATCTTGGGAGATATATTGTAATCCTATGTTGTGCTGCCTTTATTTCCTTAGTATATAATTATCATACGTCCAGACTTATCTTGGGAGATATATTGTAATCCTATGTTGTGCTGCCTTTATTTCCTTAGTATATTATTAGCATACGTCCAGACTTATCTTGGGAGATATATTGTAATCCTATGTTGTGCTGCCTTTATTTCCTTAGTATATAATTAGCATACGTCCAGACTTATCTTGGGAGATATATTGTAATCCTATGTTGTGCTGCCTTTATTTCCTTAGTATATAATTAGCATACGTCCAGACTTATCTTGGGAGATATATTGTAATCCTATGTTGTGCTGCCTTTATTTCCTTAGTATATAATTAGCATACGTCCAGACTTATCTTGGGAGATATATTGTAATCCTATGTTGTGCTGCCTTTATTTCCTTAGTATATAATTAGCATACGTCCAGTCTTATCTTGGGAGATATATTGTAATCCTATGTTGTGCTGCCTTTATTTCCTTAGTATATAATATAATTAGTAGAGTGTAGCTGGGTGGTCTAGTTACTGTAGTAAGATGCTCGCCTGCTCCTCTGAAGGACCCGGGTTCAATCCCGGGCTTGGGCACCCTTCATGAGCAACATCCCCGCTTGATGTCATTTGGATGAGACGTTAAATTGGCAGTCCCTTGTACTCAGTGTCTATGCCGAGGCAAGTGAAAGATCCCACCCATGGGGTATATGTGTAACATGGGTGTACTCCGTCTCTCTCCCTCACATCATCAATAGACCCTCGATAGCGGCAAGAACTTGCCTTAGGGAGCCACACTTTCCATATCTATCCATCTATCTATACATCCAGACTTATTTGGGAGATATATTGTGATAAAGTGTTTTGTTACCTTAATTTCCTTTAAGTTAGTAAAGAATATAATAAGTATATAACATACTATGCAGTGCAACTGATTTCTTATCTCTAGTCTGTTACAAGCTAAAAAAAAAAAAAAGAAAACTTCTGAAACACCTCGCTATCATACACAAAACCAAACGTTTATTTATAGAAATTATTCTCTCCTTTTTGTAAGATATTGTTGATTCAATTGTCGGTTTTGCTTTTCTCCCAGCTATGGATAAAAGGAGGGCTCGAGTTCATACAAAGCCAAGTATGGCTTTAAAGGTGCACTGTCTGTCAAATTTGCACATGAAAGTAATGATATAAATCAATACTGCCTTTTTGTTTCTTGACATATTTTACCATTATATGCCCATTTTTGGTCAACAATTTAGTTCAATTTACAATAAATAATATAAATATTAGTTTTTCATGCCATCAAAAACCTAATATGTAAACAAACTCAGTGATGACATCACAATGCTAAACAATGGTGATGATGTCATTTCCATTGTGTTTTCAATGTTTTGGTCGGGATTTTCTCTCAATGTATTATACATTTTTTTTGTAATTAATGTCTGATAAAATCATTAGATCACACAAATTAAGTGTGCCTTGATTAATAAAGGTTATTTATATGAACTATTTGATTGAGTCTCACAAAATGGCAAATTTGACAGACAGTGCAGCTTTAAGTATTTGCTGTATTTGGCATTTATGTCCAATATTTTAAGGGGTGAAACTTGAGGATGACTGTGGTATTGATGCAACCAGAAATGAAATGTTAACCCATTAATAAAGTTCGATTTATTGTACTTAAATGCCAGTTGCACCAGTATTATACAAATCAAATGAATAACGAATTGTTTGATGGCAAAACTAGTGCAATAAAATTTGTCCAACAAGGCCTCAGCTGATTTTATGGTGATTTAAGATAATCGCTAGATTTAATGTGGCAAATTACGTCATAAATGGGTCATAAAATGATCTAATAAAGTTAAACCTGGATTTAAAAAAAAAGTTAAATGTCATCTGCTTCAATTTTGGCATAATACAGAAGCTGTCAGAATCTGAAACTTGTTAGGGCCTAATTACATTATAGAAGACACTTTATATTATTGTAATAGGCTTAGTTGACAGGGCAATATAAAGTGGTAAATTATTATTATTTATTATCATATGTTATAGTACATTTACTGTGTATAAAACATTCAAATGCTCTTGACAGTGTAAAGAAAAAATCATTTAAATAAAGTCATTTGATGTATATACATTAAAATAAAAGAGAGTCAGTTAAATCAATATTAAGCAAGTGAGTCTTTATGCTCTTCTAGAAAACTGAAATAAATATTAACTTAACTATGTTCCCTGTGTCTATGTGCATGTACTATGACAGTGTCATACCCTGTAAAAAAAAAGATATCATTTATGACCGTTTCTTATAATGTTCCTGCTTTCAGGTGAGTTTTATATGGATGAACTGATTTTACAGCCTAGTCGCAGTGGTGAGTAAATAAAGTCGATAGAATTTCTAGACATCCACAAGGGCACAAGTGATGGAAAGCATACTTACATGTTGGTCATTACTACAACAGCTAAAAACATGGACAATCAACATCAGACAGATTGCTTTCGTTAATTGTATGACTTTATCAAGTGTTTCCAATTCACAAAAAAATCACCAAGATAAGTACTCATATAAGCTTCATGTAATAATTAGGAACATAGATATGGTTGGGCTCCAAGGGCTAGGGTAGTAACACTGTGTACTTTTAATTAGTTACTGATGAGGGTATATATGATTGTTCACCAAAAACCAAACCAAAAAGAAGAAAAAGAAAAAGCTGATTACTGGTAATGACCAGATTCATGACAAATGTTTTTTGATAAGCTGAAACAAACATATGGCAGAATATAACAAAAAATCTATTTTCTACAAGACTAGAAGTTGCTCAAATATGATAATCAAAAGATTCGTGACTAATTAGTTTTGGCTAACTAGTTTTTTCTTCATATAGAAATAACATGACAAAATTCAACTGGCAAGAAAATGCTCAGCAGCAGAACAGTTGTCTCACCAACTGTGCGTCACTTGACGATTTTGGTGAAATAATTTGATGCAAAATCAAAATTCTGTATAAAAAACATACAAATTCAATGTTTCAAGCAACTTTTATTGACACAAAAGGGGCCTAGACAGTGGAACTTTTTTTTCTGACTCTTTCCTGTTTGACATCGAATTCATTTTCAATAAAAATAACTATCGAACTATATAATATATACACCATATTTAATAAAAATAATAATAAGTTAGTTTAGGAATGAATACAGAACATTAATTTTGAGCAATATTTACCCTAAGTTAATATAAAAGAGTCAGTATACAGGAATTGGTCCCTAAAATATGTATCAAACAAAGTTACTGTTTTAGAATGTCTTAAACAACATCATTGAATATTGAATATTTACGAATTGTGAAGGAATCTATCAAATTGGGAGTCTGGAAAAAGAATTCTCATCAAACTTCAATTAAAATTCTTCTCGAGAGTTTGGTCTAATTTACAGCTAATATTCTCATCTTCCAAAATTCCTGGAGGTGATTATTGACAAATTAACACATTTCATGGAGCAAAATGATATTTAATGCTAGGTGATTGCAAATGTGAGTGGTTTTGTGAGCTGAGCCCGGAACATGTTAAATAATTCAATATTATGGCCATAAAGATCTATTTGAAATATGACAATTTCATTGCAGCATATGATTGATATACAATTTTTGTTTATTGATATTAGTGTTATTATATTTTTTTTCTTGGTGCAGCATATTTTACGTCATTCAAGTTCTTAAATTATGTGTTTATATCAGAATTTTGTCCGATTTTTAAGATAGACACATGACGAGCATTAAGCTTACAATTAACATATTTCCTAAATATCAACTTTTGATATAAATTGCTCTCCATAAAAATAACTAATCAAGCAACATGGTTGTATGGGTAACATTTTGGTAAGTTATAGAATAGGTAAGTTATAGAATGATAATCTATAAATGGCTCCTACATGGCAAACCACTTAGTAATACTTCTTATTTGTGATCTACCGTGTTATGCCTAGTCAAGTAAGCTTGGCCCTCATTAGCGTTCGATTTCTCAGAACGAGGGCCATGCAGCAGTCTTTATATTTTTAAGTGCCACTAAGATTTATGTGCGCGCGGTTTAACAGCCTTCCCACCTATCTGAATCTATCATATACTGAAAAATAATGAGTGCAAACACTGTGAATAACCTTGACATGCTGTCATTTTTCAACAATCATCATTTTCATGCAATGAATCGGCAATTTCATCTCTGCTTCCTAATCATGTTTAATGTTATAGCTGAATGACTTATAGTCATTGCCGTCAAAAACCTAATTACAAATTTTCAAAGATGTGAAATGGTGATAGTAGGCACTGATGCGTGTACATTGTCTGAGCAGAATATTTATCAGCCTGTTGCTAGAAAAATGACAGGACTGCTGCCAGGCTATGTTACACCATTGATGAATATCACAAAGGTACAGCGTACTTATATGGGGTCAGAGTAGCATTAGCAAGGTGTTGGCCCTGTAGGGCTGGCATGAGATGGCAATTTCTTGTACCACAACTCACAGCCTTAACAGCCTGAATCACTATGATAAATCAGCATACAACGGTTGGAAATCACTGCCTGCTACTAACCAGTGTCAGGATCAGGGGGCTAGAAACCTGCAGGCTGAGACACTGGCCATTGAATAGATAGATCACTGCCTGATTCAATTCTAAACTCGACACATTGTAGTGTAAAGCAGATATTTCAGCCTCTTTGAGGGCATTCAGTATGGTGCTTCTAAAATGTATTGGCATTGATACTGTCAAAAGAAGAAATTCAGGGCTTATGACTAGGCGCTTTTTTTCCTAATATCATACAATTCATACATAATATATAAACATATTCAGGAGTTCAAGTTCCTATTAGTATAATTCAAGATTTCTGTCAGAATGTACGGAATGTCCAGTAAAATTCTCTTAGACATAATAGTATAACAGTGACTACCGTGGGAAATAATCATTTCACTGGCAGTTAATTATGAATTCTAGCATATTTTCTTGTTTTCATGAAATGTTAAGAGGATGTAAATTAAATGCCAATTTGTGTTATATAGTCTGTTATCATTCATCCTGGAAATTATTAGGATTAACACACAGACATAGGCTAGACAATCATTCTGTCCTTATTTTGGCATCGATTGCAAATAAGTATGATCAAACAGGGTTGCATTGTATTACCCCTTGTACGTGTCCGTATCATTCATTGACAACCATGTTAAGAAGACACAGTCAGTGATTGATCGGACCTACCCCTTGTTATATATATAGTCTATGGCTTTGGATGATAAACAATCATAGTTCTGAAGAACTTTGCAAAGAGTACATCAATCTCATGACATTTGACCTTGAATCAATGAGTCATTTTTCATTGATTGAGTACTTGTGGGACTTACTTTTCTGCCTTGCCAAAACATATATATCTAAGTAACTATATGACGGATCAGATATAAACGAAATTGTACCCTACTATTAAGATTTATGGAAAAAGGCTCAATTTGTATTTCAGTTTGGGCAAACTATATCATATTCAGCCATTTTGTCTGTTGGATAATAATGAAAGCTAGATGTTGTCGTGTGTAAGATGCTGTTGAGAATCTCTGAAGATTCTGATCCAATTCCCGGCCTAAGCACCTTTTATATGTCTTATTACACTCAGTCTAAAAAAGTTACAGTTTTGGCTTGAAGCCCACATTAACACAGATAAACACAAACTAAATAAATAAAATGTAAAAAAAAATTGGAAATACCTTATTTAAGTTACTTGCACTCCATAATTACAAATTTAGACTTTGAAGTCAAAGATTTAGTTAGACTGTGACCTTTGCAGATGTACAGGAAAAGGTTATTTATATTAAATATAGTTTCAAACAATGTTCACGTATAATGCATCAATTATATCCAATGACCATGACTTAACCAGTCTGTCTGCTGTTCCATGCTTTTATTTGTCAGATGGTCAAGTTTCAATGCAACAACAGAGACGGCCAGTTCTAAATATGTGGATATAAGCAGTGGTGCTCTCTTATACATTCATGGGCGAAATTAGATTATATAAAAATGTGCTCATTGGGTATGCTGGAGATTTTTGAAGGCTCCAACTGTGTTGTGTAGAAATCAACGTGTGCCCAAAATTATTAGCAGACCTGTAGGGAGAGAAATGCCTCATGCAAAAGTAATATCATTTGTGCTAGGTGACAGAAGTGTGTGTTTTACATCAATGGATGTGCCATATAACTTCTTTACGCGAGAAATGAACAACAGGTATTCCACATAGGTTACTTTTTTCTCACCATGATAAATCTCCCAAGAAAATATTTCTAGTGTCCAGCAGGCTGGATTTTGCACTTACGGGATACAGTATGTGTTTCAAAATTAAAATTTCAATTATATTTTATTCATTAAAAAATAAAAAAGGTCCGCCATCATGTATGCAAAAAATCGACGATATAGTCCTATCTAGAATACATACATCCAAATTTACCTGTTAGGCAAAGAAATCGATGTCCCTCCAGACTTTAGAGAAAAGTCTGACATCTTTTTTTAGACCAGGTATGCATTAAATCATGCAATTAGAAGGCAGTCGTTCACATGTGAGAATATTTCTTTTACATGTGAAGCCCTGTTATTGAGACATATCGTAACATTAGGAGGTTCTATATTACATTGATGTTATACATAAGGAATATAACTGTTGTGGTCATTTGGCACAGGGCAGACTGCAGATGAAGGAGTGGTTTGGCCAGCAATATTGTGCATTGCAATGGTTATTAGTGGCGTTATGTTTGTAATAGGCTTAATTGGGAATGGAACTCAGGATTAGGAGAACACAATTTTATTAGAAATACAGTAATTTCAATGGCCTTAAAAGTGAGGTGGTCTCATAGTAGGCCCTGGGTTAGAATGCAATCTGGAAACACCGTTAGACCATATTATGCTATCACGGCTCATGGCTCGCATTGTCCACATTGCTGTCCTCCAGCATTCCACCAAGCTTTGATGCAAATGCAATAATGACATCACCCACAGCTTCAAGGTTAACCCCCCGCCCCCCAAGATAAGTGGAAGAGTGCTCAGAGAAAATCCATTACGACGTGCAAATTGCCACATAACGGTTGCTGAGTAGCATCTTGTAGTCTTGTGATCAAGGATGCTAGAGTCTCTGCTAACATGCTCACATTTCAGGTTACTATATCTTCTACTAACATTTTAGCCAAGGAAACATATGTGCTTTTTTTCTCAATATAGGCTAGGGTAGAAAACTAAATCAGTTTGTTTATACTGTATGCTGAAGATAGAAAACTAAATCAGTTTGTTGAAACAAACAGTTGGTTATAATTATCGGTTTTGGACTTGTTTTTCATATTATTAGTTCTCATTTCTGCAGTTTCTGTAATGGCATTCTGCAACAGAGACGATAGAAAACAAAAATAAACAAATTGGATATATGGTAGACATTTGATGATGGTTTGGAGTTTTTGATACCCTGAAAAAGCTGATGTGGATGTCAGGGATTGGGATACGATTAAAAGATGTACGACACAGAATCAAAAGTATCATTTATGCCTTGCAAAATCACCATGAATTGAATGCCCAGCCCCATTAATATCAGCGTCATTCACCAGTCTCAATTAGGGGGAGTGGTCATATTATTTTAAATTCAATTTACCATGTTACCAACATTTCAATGTCTTTCTTTCCTGTAAAAGGAAGACAAAGTTTTACTGTTTTTATTTTATTTTTTTTCGTATATTTATTTGAATGTTATTGTTGTTAGTCATGCGGGCTTCCTTGTAAAAAGATTAATCATGAAAAAGGTGCTTGAATAAGATATTACGAATTGGTGTCATATACATGCTCCTGGTCTCTACATTGTTATCTACTGCCATTTTTTTCCACTAGAATAAGTCATAGAATTTTTGCAGAATTATAAGTAATGTAGATTCTGCTTATGGTAGATGTGCCCAGCAACCGTAAGTATTTGTGAGATAGCTTGGAATGGTCACTTGAGATGCGCTTCCTTTTTTATGGCTGAACCTAAGGAGAAGACATTTTGCCTCAGAGGTCCTTCAGCATACTGCTGGCCTAATTTATAGGTGGGGAGCGTGCTCAACCTTGAGGTACTCCTTTGCAAGACTATGCAGGTCCAGATTGCCTTGGTCTGCCAGACAATCCTTCTTAACTATAGTGGCTAGAACAAGTAGCCCTGTGTGATTAATCATGTCCTGTCATACCAGACATAGCTTGGCCCAGCCACTTCGATTCTTTTTTTTTATGATACAAAATTGGTCTGGTTCAAAAGAAATATAGTAAGTTCATCTGAATCTGAATTTATGAGACCGTAATATTCTGCCACATGCTTTAATCGCAGGGTTTCATTACGCAAGGCATTTTTCCTGACAATATTGTACGCAATTGAAGCTTCTGAAACTAATCATTGAGTTTGTTTCCTCTGTTCAATTCTGAATTTCTGGTATTCAAGATTATTCCCCTTTACTGGTTATTCTAATTATATAATTTCAGCTTATTGGGAAATGAAACCAGGGAAAGAAATGAATTAGCAATAGAATATATTGTTTTGCCTGAGAAATATTTCAGTCTGAAGCTTTCCCTGACCAGCTATCAAATGGTCCAAAGTACAGAAGCAATATTTTGTCTGGTTGTCCAAATAATGCCACGCGTTCGTCCAATGGTCATGCCTCTGTAGAGATTCGAAGCACAAGACGTTTCAACAATAACAAAGACAGGGTTTCTTTTTATCTCTTGTGGTAAATCGATGCGAAATCAAATTATTTACATTTTTATCCCTACCCAGCCACAGGACACTTAGAAATGACCCTAGGTACAAGCACAGTCAATACAAATTGTGTAAATAACTTGACTAGGTCAAGTCCCCAGAATTGTGCTTTAAGTTAAAGGAACTCTATACAGAGGATGGTGGTTTTTCTTTTTCTGTTACGTTTGTAGATGGGGTGAAACTTCATCTTGAGAAAGCTTCGCTATTAAGACAATTCCACAATCAAACCACCAATTTCTGTCGCACACTTTTACCTCTCTATTGAGACTATCTCGTTATCAACACCAGTGTAATTTGCACCAAGAATAGCTCTAAAGGTAAGCATAGTGTATCCAAATTTGGTTTTAATGATATTCGCGAGTAATAGTACGTTCCAGTGTTTATTATATACATATAGCTGGTAATGGAATTAAGTGTTTAAAGTATATCTGTTTTATTTACTGCCTTTTCTGGATAAATAACAGACGTAGAACAGTCACACATTATTAGTATATATTACAAAATATTGCCAAACAGGACAACCGGAATTTGTACTGTATATTAAATGCAACCTTCTATGATGTCCATTATTTCAGTCAAAAGAAACAAGTCAATCAACACAGTATCGTGTCACAGTGTTTTTAGAAAAATATCTTGAAATTATAACACATTTGGCAGAAAATTGAAACTGACATGGGCTGACAGCAACCAACGTGTCAGCTGAGAAAGTGTGGACATTTTCGTGACAAGATCAATAGATGTTGTGACAGACGAGCAAGACAGGTGAGACAGTGATGCCATTAGAATTCCTACTTCAGTCCTCTTAGGTTGCATCACTGCGTATCAGTTTACTGATTTAGGCAAGGTCTCTATGGAATGGTGCACACGTCATTTTTGTGGGCTTTGTTGAATGTAGAATAGTATATAATAGGCCCGTAGGGCTTTTATGTTTAGAGATTGGCCAAAAACAAAATCTACTGACGTACTATTCTCAAATGACCGGATCGGAACTATGTTGTCCTAATTAATCTGCGTGGCCATGATGCGCAAAATTTTATAATGACCTACTTACGCAAAAATTATTCTTAACTTAAGATGATATAGATCTACCCAACAAATTTGAAGAAACTCACGTTAGAACACTGTTAATCATCAGTTCTATGAGATTCAAGACAAGACACGCAGTAGAACTATGGTTTTGAATGTTCCATGGGAGCTACGTCCATTGCCGTGATTTTCCATAAAGCTAGCCAACTAAATGAACGTTCGACCAATCAGAGCAGAGCTTATTTTAATTACTAGGACATTTGCTAGGCAACGAGCTCTAACAAACTCTGTGATTGGCCGTGATGCTTAGGTAAGAAATCAATGCGTCGTCATCAGCTGGTAATGATCCGCGCTGACAAAAAAGAAGCCAAAACTTTTATAGATGACGTCACAGAAAATGCCTTTGGCGCCCCAGCAAGGTAAACATGTGTACGTACGAAAAACGATGTGTTCGCTCAACTGGAACGATCGCGATTATGGTTGTTATTACTTGAAAATGGCATCAAACTTCGATTGTTCCTAACAGTAGTATTACACTTTAAGTTTCAACTCCTGCGGCCTCTCATGCACATTGCATAATCATATTATAATATAATATAATATAATATAATATAATATAATATAATATAATATAACATAATATAACATAATATAACATAATATAATAGAATAGAATAGAATAGAATAGAATAGAATGACAAATATTGCCAAATATATGTATCATGAAGTACTGAATATAGAAAGTTATATTTGTTATAATTGTGTACCAAGTTGTTGGTAATAATTAAGTTGGTCTGATTCTAGTTTCAATATTGTCAAAGTGGAAATACAGTACCATGAGGCTAAGATCATTTGTGTATAATTGTTTTTTCTGCATCAATTATACCATGTACATTATATTTTTAGATGGTGTGTTTGTGTGCTATTTAAGGATCTGTGGTGCGCTTAAAATAAGTCAAATTTAGGATGAATTCCAAAAGGAACAAAAGTGTAGTTGTTTAGTATTTGGCTCAAGTTCTCTTGTAAATCTTTCTAGCGAAGAAGACGTATTCTGGTATTAATCAACCGTGCACACTAAAAGATTTCGTGATATGTCTAAAGGTAGTGAGGTGCACTAAATAATTGATGATTTCATCCAGGTACAATTTAGTGTTCTTTGCTGATGAAACCTCATCTAAAAGGTGGCTGTCAGGTTGTGGAATCTAGCTTGAAGAAAAACGTCCTTTGAAAAGTAAGGGCTGTAGAGTGCAGAGATGGTTTCATGCACTTACTATTCTTGCTACGTAAGTAGAATTCTCGGAGGTAAACATGAAAACAATCCAAGAACTTCAGTGACCGCATTTAGTTGTTAAATGTATCAGGCACGCCATTTACTCATCAGGGTTTATTTAGCATTTGTTTGCCTAAGCAGGTACTTAATTGATCAAAGGGAGCAGTTTGATTTGTGCAAGTCTGGGCTTTTGTAGTTAACACTGCTTTTAACCAGTTTGTTAGGCACCTCAATGTTAGAAGGCTAAACAGTTACATATGCCAGGCCCAGGGGATTTGAATGTAAATATTGTAAAATGGAGGTGCCTTGTTTGTTTGTTAGTTAATTTACCAGAAGACGCATCAATGCTTATCGCACGGGTACAAATTAAATATAGAGTATTTTACAACAATACATTATGATATTGAGATAATTAATTATACGCTTATTAAAATAGTGAAGCTTATTATTTTAATTTAGTCATAAAGCTTGCAAATATGAGAAGGCAAATATTTTGGCTGCTTATTGTACATGGTGATCCTAGACTTATTCTTTATTGAAAATGTATCAATTAATCTATGATCGTAAACTAAATATTTGTCATTTTGATGATCAGTGTTCAGAGCGTGTATCCTTGAATTTTCTTCTTTTTTCCCTGTAAATTTAGAAATTATTAATGACCTGCCAACAGATATCCTTGGAAACCATGGTAACCAATCATTGTGTGAGACAGATGGTATTAGGAAAGATTATTTGGAAGATGAAGATGCAGAAGCAGTATTGACTTAATAATGTTGGTTATCTTTAAAAAAAAAAGCCATGCTTAGACAAGATATGTGTACTTGGTTTCATTGGTGGGGACAACTGCTCTGTTGACACTGGTGAAAATATCTGGTATGCGTTTGTTCCCACAAGGTTGCTGAGGCTATTGCATCAGTGCACTGAAATACATGATTGCACTGCACTAAGCACCAGGTACAAAGTAAGGCAACATGCAACTCATTCAGACAAAAATAAAGGCAAAACAAACAAAACAAATATGGTAATAATCGAGTAATGCATGACGAGTGTACCTAGATTCAATGGATTGTTGTATTACCAATGATTACTATAATATAATATTTTTTTGCCACAGACCGAATATGCTCCATTTGGTCATATAAGATGACTAAGCTTCAGACCCAGTCAAATTGAGACTATAGACATATTAAAAAATCTTTTCAGTTAATTGTGCTAATATATTGTCAAAGACATGGCACAATTAATAAAGTCATATTGCATTGACTGCACCCCATTTGCTGTAGTCAATCTAGCAATAAAAGGTTATCAAGGCCCATAATGATGTCAACCACATGAGTTTTCCTCAATAGAATGAGGTCAGTCAAGATCATACAGTGGCTGCAACAAGGTCAAGTACGCTCGTAGAAGAGTGCCGCAAGAGTGGTCATCAATTAACAATAAGCCTCTCCAATTTATGTCCAGTGGAAAGGCCATGCTATGAACATTAATTATGGAAAAAATTCCCAAAACATGCAACAGAGGGAGGTTCAGTAATTTTTAACGTACAAAACTTTATAAAAATTTTCGAACTTCCATTTTTTCTAACAATACCTCATTTTATCTTTAAATCTTCCTCAAGTTTCTTACTATAATGTATCATAATTGCCATTACTTTGATGGCCCAAACTATGAATTTGCAGTGACTTATATTCGGTATACTGGGGGCGAGTAAAAGATCGTATCCATTATGCAAACTCCAATCCTCACGATATCTACTCTACGTGTGCCTGTTGCAGCTGTTCACATCATATATACTGATTTTGAGACCATTCATTAAAAAAAAAAAAAAATACTATTCAGAAAAGCTGCTTTGCAAGAAAGAAATCTATTTACAAGGTATTTCTCCCATTTTATCCCTCGTGGAATGGAGAACCTTTTTCGGAATCACTGAAGTAACCTTTATTATAGAGGTGGCTGATAATTATGAAACACTTTCTATTTAACACATCTATGTGATCTTAATGTTAGGGAGTGTAATTTTGAATGCCACTGTATATGTAGTTTGATGATGTTTGGTCAATATATTTTCTGAAATTTGGTTAAGGCTCAAATTATCATTAATGGACGCCCAAATGGCCCCACAAGCATCTGAATATGTAGATGATTATGCTACATAATGTTCTATATCAATTCCTGATTGCCAGCCATGCGGTTTATCGTACTGCAGATTACGTTTTCTTCAAGATGAATATATTTAGTCTAAGTAGACATGAATAATGAGATATGAATAATGAGCTATGAATATGGAATGATGGAATTTATCGATCTACAATAAAATTAGTGCGGGGGATGGAAATATTGAAGCAATTTTGGTACATTATGCTATGGAAACTTGGAGGAAGTTCTAATGATAAAATCATTATTGCCTTGATTTATTGTCCGAGAAATGGACATTTGAGTATAATTTACAAAGTTTTGGACATTTATGAAGTTTTTTTTCACCATTGGTGTGTTCTCCGTGTATTCCCAATGGTTTTGCTGATAGAAATCACCTGAATTAAAACCATATGAAAACTGTGGCCGTTTATGATAGCAATATCATTGTATATCATAAATGACTGTTTTTATTATGGTGTATGCCTGAGTAATTCTAATATCTCTCAATGCAGACACTAAATACTTCAAGATAATTTCCTAAGATAATAACTGGCCAAAACATAGGCTCATGTAACTAATTTAAACAAAAAAACAAAAAACAAAAAATTGATTTTTTCTTAAACTCTTAAGATTCAAGATAGTTTATTTATTATAGAACAACTATAAAAAAAGAACATAGGATACATTATATTACTTTACTGAGGAGGGAGCTCCCTAAAGACCATCAGTTTTCGCTAACTTGGGAGCTTCCTTTGTAGTAACCTGGTTATACTCCACCAAGATAGTTCTCCTGTTGTTTGGATAGGTATATAACCAACAAAAATGTTAGTGGGTGCAAACTGTACTTCAATTGCATAACAAGAGCAGTTTAGCAATTCAAACATTCAAACAACTGGTAAATATTTTTGATGGATTACAAGTTAGTTATATTCCTCATAGTCGGCAGTTAACGAACATTTTTTGTTGGTTAAATCACAGGCCCCTTCCAGCGGAGCTGGCATATCTAAACATGTAAATACTATGTCTAGATATGCCAGCTCCGCTGGAAGGGGTCTGTGGTTAAATCCAGATGCCGAATATGTTAGTTAACTCCTTCCTACTCAGGATATGAGTAGTACTTAACATACTTTGTATTTGTACATTTTGTTTCAAAATTAAGATCACTGTTCAGCAAATTTAGCACGAAAGACAACCTCGCAATTGGAAGTTTTATCGTGCAGATCTTTTACGTAAGAGCAAAGTAAATCGGGAAACTTTACCACCAAACATCGCTAGCCAAATTCACCTTACGTCGAGATCTCGAGACGCTGAAATATTCGCAAAAAACTAACAACATGGTTTTGGAGATAATAATAGCTAAATAATCACATCGACAAAACAGGTTACTGTTCTTTGCGACCGATTATGCCAACCATTTGATGACAGTTTATCCTTCTCCAAACAGATATCAGGAAATTTAAAATTAAAAAACTGAAACTGGTACTAAAAATGTCAGAATGCAATTTAGTGAGATGAAATCGAAATCCCTAAATGCATTATAATTGAGTGCTCAATGCTGGCTCCGGATGTTTTGTTAGTTTGATTGACTCATGCTGTTGGTTTTGTTGTTTTTGTAGATGATGTTTTTGTTGATCTTGATTTTGTTGTCTTTTCAATGCCAACATTATGTTGTCATATTAGCATTTTTCCTGCGATTTACATCAATCAAATGTCAAGTTTGGTATCCTTAATGTGATTTCACTGTCATAAGCAAGGTCAAAATGCAGGTCCTTGTGTAATCCATCACCAGCTTTATCAGTCGTTGAGTTTCTAAATGTGAAGGTTATTTGACATGATCAATTCATTTATATATATTTTTTTGTTGTGTATATTAAGGTATTTTGACTTCTGTGGATGCTTCCGAAGCCATGAAGAAGTGACAACATGACTTGCAAAGCACTCAAAAAAGAATTGAGGCACCATCTTTCATATCTATTCTATTGAGAAAACTGCCTCAGTAACCCATTAATGTTAGAAGCAATGACAAAAATCGTGAATAAACTCCCAATCCTTATCTCATCATTACGTCTGCCTCTGGCAGCTGGTCATATAAGCTGACTAAGCTTCAGACCCAGTAAACTTGAGACAATAGACATATCATACTAGTCTCCATCAATGATGACTTTAAGGGGAAAATTATACCTACTTTGTTCAGAAATTGCTATGAATAATTCAACTGCCAGCTAGCAGAAATCGTTTCTGAAACAGGCATTTAACCTTTCTTTTTTTTTTTACTGAAATGAAACCTTTTCTCTGCGCCAAGGACACAAAATGTGTACCGGTGCCCCATGTGTATCCATTACCCGCCTAGAGGTAGCTATTTGTCAAACTAAATCTCTTTGTCTAAATGTGTAGTGTTTACTTTAACCTGCCTATAAGCATAAGCCTGGTAAAATAGAAATGTTTTGTATGGCTTCATATGTTATAATTATTTATAAATACGGGCAAATGAAGCCTTGAAGTGCGATCAAATGGATGTTAATGTATTTCAATTAACTTATTAAAGCCAGTTTGCCAAAATACATTGCATTCGTTCAGCATATTCAGTATTCTGTTTTCATCCATTATAAAGCTCTTACATGCTTATTTTGCCATTATAGTTTGCAGAACAAAAGAGCCAATGAAATGACAAAGTAGAGACTGCCCTTGACAGATAAAATATTCATCACGTACTTAGTGCCTTTCAGAAAAACAAGGGCACTGTTTCAAGGAAATTAATTTCCTGTTGAAATTGAAATGAAATTCGGTTCAAAAAGAGAATACGCCTACGAATACAAAGAGATTGGTCTGCTAAAAACACCAATTTTCACCTTTCCAAAGAACTAATGATGTAATATAATGGATATAACACGTCTTACATTTCTGAACTATGGTGTCAGGCATTGGTGTTAACAAAATATGTACTTATGCTCCACTTAGACCGTTTTCCTATTGTTCTTAGCAGGCAATAACCAACGAAAATGTTAGTTAACTCCCCCTCAGTCAGTGCTAACTGAACTTGTTTTGCGGAATAAAGGCATTAAAACAAAACAAACTATTTAACAAATGAGCCTAATGGAGTATAAGTTAGCTTCGGTCGAGGGATATAACCAACAAAAATGTTAGTTAACTCCCGACTATGAGGGATATAACTAATGCACTTTCATGGAATCCCCCACAATAAGTGTGTAATCTGAATTTGAGACTCCATTTTTTCCAGTATTATTCTTTTGTCATTGTAAATTAAAATATTGGTGTAATCTGACAAGATAAATGATGTGCTTAGATGCATGCTGTGAAGTTTGTAATAACTGTTCAGAAAATCATGTGGAAAACTACTTAGAAAAGTAACAGAAATTCATAAGCAGTTTCGCCAAAGAATAAACGTTGGGTCTCTGATTTAGATTCATTTGTATTAGGGTGTGGCTGGTGTTCAACAGCAAATTAAAAAATATAATCAGATCCAACCTAACTTTTTTTTGGTATTGCCTTTTCGCCAAAGGAACATGCATGTGCTGTTTGTGTGAGTTGTGCTGCAGGCAGAAATGCATCAATTTCAATGACACTGCACATGCATGTTCCATTGTCGTAGTAGCACTTTTATTAACCATAAGTTGATGGTGACCAGGAAAAGCCAAGGCTTATCAGGCTGGATGCCTTTATAGAATCAGGTTTGAATTATATAAAAATAATGAAGGTCATTATACATTTTTTAACACGCATGTAACCACTGATGAAGTGCTTTTGTGTAATATATATGTATGATTTTATTCGCATAAAATAAGAATGCAGCACATAAGTATATGAAATTTAAGAATATTTAAGTTATGTCATGGCAGTTATCTGAAAGTTGAAATGAAATTTAATAAATCAACAATGTCTTTTTTCTGGAAGTTTTCATTTTCAAGCACATAAGAATGTTCTAGGCAATTAGTCACCTCCTTTACGGCTTGGACTCAGACCTCAATTTCTTCATCCTGATGTTTGGGAGGTTTTGGCATTTGCTTTGCAAGGTCGCAATTCCATCGGGTATTTACAAAGTTAGTGTTCCTGCCAATAACCCCCATTTCCTGTAAACTGATATTCATCAGAAGTTGGATGACCCTGTTTTGCCCTACTTCAATACTCTTTGATATTTTTGCAAAGTGAATGCAAAGTTGGTCCACAAAACTTGGTTTGTTGACCAAAGCAGGCAGGAGATGTGATCTGGCTGTCCATGGTAGCTTCCATAATCGTCTGATTTGCGCCATCTCACATCAAAAATTTCCATCGTCTTTGTATCAGTTAGTGACCATGATTGTGATCCATAGAAATGGCATTTTGTGTCAAACACCTTCGTACACGTTTTTCTGCTGGCGGCGTGAAGGTTAACGATAATGCCGTTGACATCATGGATGAACTTTCCACTTTTCAACTTTACATCCTCCTCATCACTAAGGTCATTTGTCAATACATTTCCGAGATGTTTTAATGCAAATTCTGTAATGCTTTTGATGTTTCGAAATCATGAAAATTATTCCACAGTATCGTGCCTTCATAAACTGCTGTTTTTTGTCTTGCTCTGTCTTTACTCTTCTGTCTTTACTCTTCTTATCAATAGTTCTTTAGTTTGTCTAGTAACTCTTCTGGCATTAAATGTATAATAGTTTTGAAGAATAGGAGGGACAAGATTTTTTATCATTGGTCAAAAGGCAACCAAAAAAAAAAGTAGTTAAGTTGGATTGGGTAACTTCGGGGCACCAGCCACACCTAATATGTGCGCCATAAAACATGATAATTTGCATGTAGCAGCAACCTTCTTATATATCCCCAAATGAAGACACCAGCTGAGAAGATTTGATGAAAATGCAAATTCTGTAAATCCATCATTGCCTGTGTATATCATGCAAGAATTACCGATTGGCTGCTGTTTGAATTTTTTGAGCTCTAAATAGGCTTCCCCCAGACTGGTACTCTATATACCAGCAGTCAGGCTACAAGCCAGACTGCACTGTGGCATCATTATCTGTTCCTTGAGGACAACGCTCTGCAGACAGTGTCTACTGTCACGACAGTCCTAACTCAGACATTGCATGGAACACAAACATTTGGTGTTCTCCACATCTTAGTTTTAGTGCTTTAGTGCACTTTAGGTAGTTCTTAGTGCAAACTATTAACATTGTGTGGCGCTCAGCACTCCAGACTTCAAGTTTTGAAGCTTTATTTCACAAATAACAGCCTGCAACAACATGCAGTAAATTACATATTTGCTTGTATCTATATACAGCAGTACATGTATAATAAATTAAAAGGTGAAATGAACTAAATTAACTCTTATTAACTCACCCGGATTGGGATGCCATGCTTGCTGCTTCAGTCTTTCTGGCTCTCTGAGCTTGACCTAATTAACTATATTGAATTTAATCACCTGACCTGAGACGCTCCCAATGGTTGCCTGCCTATTTAGAGACTTGGGAGGCTCCAAACAGGTTGCTCATGGTCAACAAGACTCACCAGTGCCACAATTGCATTTACGTCTTCCAGGCTGAAGCTGGTTTTAGTCTGCCAAAGGCTTGGTAACCCATTATTTCCATTGAGACAACTGGATATTATCAGCTGACAAGATAAAGAAAAGAAATTTTGTATCACAGCGTAGTCAATCTATAGGATTTAACTGCAAAGTTATTGTCTTTCTTAAACAAAATATTTACTGCTATCTTTCTTTCTTTGCACATTTATTATCAGTTAGTGTAAGGCCCTTTCCGATTATATTATGTTTTTTGCATGAATATAGTAATATTTCAATTTTCAATAGCACCAGATAAATACCTTCAACTGCAAATAGCAGAACACCATAGTCCATTGTAGTCCAGGCTGACCAACATAAAACCACTTATCATAAGCCACTAACATTGTGTCTGACAAGAATTTCCGAAAAAGTTATGCAAGGCCTTAACTTACTGCCTGAGGGAGAATATTGCTTCAAAGGAAGTTCCAGCAAAGAAATGTGAAGCTTTTTTGAGAACAGAAAAAGTGCAGACTAAAAATATAATACGATTACTGGTGTCTCGGAAATGTAAATCATAATTTTTTCTTACCCAAAATGTCTTTTGGATAAATATATTTACAGTTCAAATGTACCACTCATAAGATGAAATATCACAACATTTATTGGTTCTCTATTAGGTAAGAATTACTTTAACAACGAAATTACCTCCCAGTCACCACATCTTTAAGTTTTGAAATACCCTGTGCTCTAGTATGATAAATGACAAAATAAAAGAAGATTAATATAACTGTTGCAGATAAATTGCTAATCCTTGTCTCATATCTTCATTAATGTACAGCTCTGCACTGCCATGGGATATTGCTGTCACAATCACACTTTAAGAGTTGCTTATAGGCAAGTGCAATCAATCACACTGATCTAGATTGCAGAGAAGAAAGAGGCAAATAAAATAATTGAGTGTGTATTGGAGGAAAACTTTGACAAACGTGATGTAATGGTGGATTTCACATCTAGACAGTAGCTTTCAATTCTTATCATTGCTTATCACTGCGTGTCGTTACCTTACAGCCCAGTGACCTAATTATGTACATGTTTTGCTGGTTTACTCATCTTGAGTAAATTCAACAACAGTTGATAAATTTTTCTCATAGTCTACAGGCTAGGGTATGGTGTTAAATGTCTAACAATGAAATTACAGAATAATTAGATGTCCATGTGCTGAGTTTACGCAATTCTTGTTCTGACAGTACAATTCCTTAAACTAAAAAAAATATGATTCCAGAAGAATTCTTATATGCTTATTGTTTAACTGGGTAAACTAGCAAAGAATGTTCATAATTAGGTCACTTGGCTTATAGGTGATGACACAGTGTAATTTGTAAGATTTCTTTCAATAGGAGTGTTGGAACTATTGAGTGTTTCTTGCATATTAAACTGTACCACAGGTTATCTTTGCAGTATAAAATTGCATTATAATTACCATATTGCTTGTAAAGTATCATGGTGTGTTACGTTTACTGTCATTGGCACATGTATTCGTTATGCAGATTGACAAAAAAAATATGCCTTAATTTACCATTTTTACCAAATTACAGAATTACTAGTTGAAGGAAATCCTCTTCTGAATAAGCTTTTTTGGAATGATGTTGGAATAACATGTATGTTTTCTTTGAGGAAAGAACTAAGGTTTTGCATGCAATTACTTTAGATCCCTTGACAGTTATGAAATGAGCCATCTAATCCATTAGACTAGAAATCCTCAAAAACCCTAAGTGAAGCTTCTCCAGACTCCTATACTTAGCCAAAGTGCCACAAGCTAGACACCACACTAAGGCCTCATTATCCCATCATGGGAGATCACTTTCAGCAGACAGATTCCAATGTCACAACAGTGGTTTGTGGTGATGGCATTGCATGGGAATCTCCAGCTTAGTGCTCTACATTCCAGTTAGCAGATATAAGATTGGAATTTGGAACAGGCTAGGTGTGATAGATTGATAGATCAATTTTATTTGACCATACGGAGTCAGTTTTGACCCATTCGTCATAAACAAGGTACATAGAATGCACAATACATCGTAAATACAGACATAAAAATTACATATATTGAATATACTAACTAAATGCTACTTCAAGAACTACTGATCCAAATATTATATAATATATATATTATCTCATTTTCTATACTATACTATACTATACTATACTATAGCATCACAGTGAACACAGCTCATAATACTGAATATCATAATACTGAAAATTAAAATAAAATAATAATATATGAAATAAATCAAAATCTCATAGTAGCTGTTATATTGCCTAGCACCAGGTTTGGTCAAATTTTGTCTAATGTACTAACTTGAATGTTTTGTGGTTGATTCAAATTATTGAGTTGTGTTTTGTCATATAGTGTGACAATAATTTTAGGTTTAGCTTGTGTATGAGTCTGGTCATGCGTTACTTTCATAATTATTTATAACTCTAATTTTTGATTACTTTACAGTTTGATCAGGTTACTCTTGTTAAAACACAGTGAAATAAATATGCCTAGTGAATCAGTAACACATTTTTCTCTACTTGACATGATTTTTATAAATTTATCCTCATGGTTCAGGTAATCTAGTTCTATAAAGTGTGGAGATACAGACTGCATTAATAGATATCTTTCATTATTATACAGGGGACATGTTAGAAGAAAATGCTGTTCTGTTTCAATTTCTCTTGTGTTGCAGTGTATACAGAGTCTTTCCACTATAGGTGTTTTTGGTTTAGTATAGTGGCCTGTTTCTATCGCAAGGTTATGTGAACTTATTCTAAATTTTGTTAGTGCTAGTGCATGATTTATGTTTGTTGGGGTGGAGAGAAAATTTTCAAACTGAAAATGATTTTAGAAGTGTTTGTATGTTCTTAGCTTCGGGTTAGTATCTGTGTTATTTATTTGTTGTAGGTAATTTTAATGAATTCTGTATAGAGGCTTTCTTTAATTAGTTGGTATTGTTTATCTGTGATGCTCTGTTCATCCCACAGATGTAGATGATTTGTTTCCGATAAGACATTCCTGAGAGTGGTACACCAGTTAGTCTGTCCCATGTTATTTTAAATATGCTCTTATAGCATGTAATCTTTTAAGTAATGTTGTTTTACTGGATGTCTTGAGTTAAACCCCATTGGAATTTTCCAATAGTTCACTAATCTACATTTCAATCTTAAGGCTATAGGAAATCTTCCAAGTTCACTATATAGGGCTATAGTTGAAGTTGATGTTTTGGTTCTTAAGATGTTTTTCATATATGATAAGTATCTTTTCTAGGTTATTTATAATTTTATTCTGAAACCAAACTTCAGAAGTATAATCCATTATTGGACTTATTTGCATGTCATATATTTTAAGGGCAAGGCTGGGTTGCAGTTGTCCTACTGTATTTTTAATATATGCATTTAGTGCATATATTGCGTTGTTAGATTTGTTTGTCAGATTTTTCAGGTTTTGTTTAAATATGTCTTTATCATTAGAGATTACAGTTATTAAGTATTTAAACTTATCTGTCATGTTTATCTGTTTTTCCCCAAATTTAAATATGTGGTCTTTTTTCTTTGTTCCTATTGCCATCACATTGGTTTTCGCAAAACTTACTATGAGGTGCCACCTTTTTCAGAATTCATACAGCCTATCAATTAGTTTCTGTAAACCTGATGCAGAGTGTAAGCAAAGAACCATGTCGTCTGCATACAGAATGTAACATATGTTTTGGTTGTTTAATTGTACCCCACAATGTTTAATTGTACCCCTGTCTTGCACAGTGTGGGTATTAGCATCTATTTTTACATTTCTTTATTTCTAAAAGTGGCATAGCTTTGCAAAAGTAAGACTATTTGGCAATAACATTTCAATATTATATGTCACTAGTTATTGAAATAGTAGTAAGGTCAGGTATAAACAGTTCTAATTTGATTCTGATTAATGGTGTTAAATAACTATAGTTGAGATTGGAGTTCCTGCAGTATGCTTGCAGCTTCCGTCGGGATTTAATTAGTTCTACAGTTTGATCAAATTTTATTCTGTTAGGTTACTGTTTGTTTTTCACTTGACACATTGCCTCCCAACATGGACAGAGCACCTATAATTTGTTTACCAATGTACCAATACAATAGTATTAGAATCTATAATCATGTTATGTCAAATTAATTTATTTTATGTGTGCATGTTGTATGTTGTTATGTAGCTTATACATACAATCAATAAATATTTAAGCAAAGTCAATGATAAAATAAACCAGAAATACCAACACCTAAAATTGCGTAAAATGTTTCACCTGCCGCCAACTGAATGGCACGGCCACTTCCGGTGCTCTACAAGATATTTGGTCACTCTCACTCCAATCAAATCATGCCCCTGAAGGTGGAAGTCTATTCCAGCAAGTGGCAAGGTCATGTTAATGTCAGTCTTATCACATGATATCTGACCTTGCCAAGACAGCTAAGGTATCCCATGTTTTGCTTAAATTGGTTATGACATTTAGTTGCAGTGTAGTCTCATTTCAACTTATTTGCTGTGCTGGATTTTTGCTATTATTATTATTTTCGTTTATATGTTATGTGAGCCATTACCCAGATAGCATTCCGAACCGTATCGACGTCGGCGTGATGTTGGCGAAGTCAAAACGATGTAGAAATGACGCTGGCCTGATTTGGAATGCTATCTTGGTACAACGATTGTAACAAATAATGTATTGAACATAATGAATATACCCTTGCAGTATCCACAGAATATCAACTTATTTTTAACTCCCTTCCATCTAGAAATGTACATTGTATATGGTAAGAAAGTTCTTGCAAAATGTTCGTGTCATTCATGCTTTTATATAGTAGTATACAGTTGGTCTGATCTAATGGGGAGAAAAAGTAACAGAGCCTACAGGGGGAGCTACGGTTTTAGGTCTTTGTGACCTATGGGTGCTTGGATCAATGTCCAGCAAAGGTTAAATGTCTCGAATGGTAGTAGCCTATTTTGTTGCACATTTTATTTTCAGTTGAGTTGAAGAGCTTGATACTGGCATTTCAATGTATGTTTTTCTTTAAATTTGGTTTTCAAAATTTCTATTTGAATTGTCATAACCCTCCTTTGTGCCAGATGAACTGAAAAAAAAAAGTAATTTATGAAGTGATGCTCGAAGAATTGGAATAATATACATGATTCTGATGCTTAAATTGTTATCTGGCTCTATATTTACCCAAAATATTTATTGCCTTTTGCAAGAATATATAAGTAATAAAGTCTGTACCTAAGTTAAATGAATCCAGCTACTATAAGTTTTTTGTAAGATGGTCACTTTAGATGCACTTCCGTCTTTATGACATTCTTCAGAAGAATTTGCCCTGGAGGTTCTTTAGCATACTGCTGGCCTAATGTATAGATGAAGAGCTGCTCAACCTTGAGGTACTCCTTTGCAAGACTAAGCAGGTACAGATGGCCTTGGTCTGCCAGACAAACCTTCTTAACTATAGTGGCTAGAACAAGTAGTCCTGTGTGATTAATCATGTCCTGTCATTTTATTAATTTTTTTACAAAATTGGTTGTGTCCAAACAAAATAAAATAAGGGATATTAAATACCAAATGTATTGGACGTCAATATCTTTTATCTAATCTCCATCAGAATGTAAGTCTCTTTGCTATGGGATCTTAATGCTGCTTAAAATTCAATCATACTGATCATTGAGCTTTGTTGTTAAAATCCTTGCCATTCACAGGTCATTCCAAATTATATATTTCTAAACATCAAGGAATTGAACAGAAAGTATGGAATGTCAACAAAAAGCTTTGAATTTGAGATGGAATATATTGCTTTTTACTTGAGCCGTATATCAGTCTGAAGCTTTTGAAATATATCCCTGACCAATTACATGTACCAAATGCTCTACAGTAAAGAAATAATTGGTCTGGCTGTCCAAGCCTTAGTTCATAATGTGGTCGAGGTTATCTATTGCATGCCTTTGAAGAGAAGTTATATATGCACTTAATTTCTTTGTTCTGAAGTATAAATAGTGAATGGGACGGTAAATTAAACATTGGACAGTATGATAATCTGACCAGTTCCTTATTGTTATTCACTTCAGTTGAAGCATTATATAAAAATCTCTAAAGCATAAATTTGTATATTAAACCACGAAAAGAAAACTGTGTAGGTTAAATAACAGCATTTAAGAGGTCATTGGCTGCCCTCAGTTCTATGTGGGTCTCTGCAAACTTACCCTGTTGCCAGGGTCAATGACAATGACAGTGTTAGTTCCTTATCTCTTCTAAAAGTCAATGTGAAATCTACTTATTTTCTTTTTATCCAAACATGGCCACAAAATACTTGGGAATGACCCTAGGTAAAAGCACGATCAATGCAAATTGTGTATATTTAAAGGAAGTCTATTAAGCGGATTGCGGTAATTATGATATTGGAATTTGTAGCAAACCAAGTGAACACAATTTGTAAGGTTGCCGTTATGTCACACTTATGCATCATCTAAAATACTTTTAAGAAAGAGAAAAATAGAGAAACACTAATGTGTGTCTTTTGAACACGCATTTACAACTGCTTTTTAGAGAAAGTGTTTTAATAAAGGGTAAGGATATCATTACAACACTAGGATGCAAATTTTTTGCAATAGTTGCATCCAAACATGTGCAGAGTTTATATATTAGTTAAGATAGAACATAATTATAGTAAATATTACAAGATTTTGACCCACAGGACACATGGCCAATTGCAAAGGAATAATGCAATTAGAACATGTACAGCATTTCATTTTAAAAACAAAAAATCATGAAATTCAAACACATTTTCCAGAAAAATGAAGCTGACATGGGCTGACAGCAACCAACATGTCAGCTGAGAAAGTGTAGACATTTTCGTGACAAGATCAATAGATTTTGTGACAGACGAGCAAGACAGGTGAGACAGTGATGCCATTAGAATTCCTACTTCAGTCCTCTTAGGATGCATCACTGTGTATCAGTTTACTAGTTGTGACAAGATCTCTATGGAAGTGCCCACACAACTTATGATAGCGTTTTATGCTATGAATATTCAATAGAAGAATAGATGGGATATAATTGTAAAGAATAGAATAGGATGGAATAGAATACAATAGAAAAAAGGTTGCCAGATAATCTGAACATGTGAACTTTTTTTGCTATGTGAGCACACAGTTTCAACATACAATATACTTAAAAAATGAACAAGAAAAAACCACAAATTGGCTGGTGCGTTACATGGTATTCCGAAAGCAAAAGCTGACTGAAGTGAAAGCAGATATATAGAGATGATCCAATATGATTACCAGAATCTAAACTGAGAGGGGTATATACGATATTCAATAAATTGGCATGATTCCAGACATGCCAAATGATTATTCAGGTCATCTGAAAAAATAAAAAAGGCAATATGTAGACATTTGCTATTTATGTTTTAGTTTCTCTGAATGATATATGAATTTCGAAGTAGAACTATATTTGGTTGTTGCCAATGCACAAGTGTATAGTTTACTCTGCACTACTATAATTATTCAGATTATCAAACTTTAGACTGCAGCCAATATTTTTCTCAAAGATGAATATCATTTAGTCGATGGAGACATAGATGATGAGCCATGCATATTCAGTGAAGTTATTTATCAAGTTAGAGTTAGTTAAGAGTGGGCCATCAAAGTAATGGCAATTTTGATTGATAATTATGATAAGGAAACTTAGTGGATGCTAAAATGATAAAATCATTATTGTCGTAATGTATTGCAGAAGGTTGGCAAGTTTGAACACAGTTCCAAAATTGTGTATACATAGGTGGCTAATTAATCATTTCTGCATCATACTCTAATGTCCATTTTTAAGACACAAAGCAAATTTGGGTTGTTTAGGATAATAGAGCCTGTCTTTCAAAAGTTTATACACCAATGAACCAACTGCAATTTCCAAGATGATCACCTCATAATTCAGGCTGATAATTTTTTTTAGTAACAAAGTTTCTGATATTATATTAACAGTGACAATATGACAGGTTAAATATATGAAGAGCACGAATTGGTATGTGAATATAGCCAGTGTGGTGAAATATACCACATTTAGCAAAATACACTGCTTTTGGAAAGTATAAAAGCTGCCAAAATATCTTTAAAATGAGATGTGGTAATGTCCAGATGTTTTTCCACAAAACCATACTAAACCATACCTTTTTTCTGCATATTCATTATTCTAAGTTGCCCTCCAGGTCAAAGCAGGTTCAACTTATGTATATATCTATTTGATTCCATATTCTATCCTATATTAAGCCCTGGTCTCACATAGCCGGTTTTGCCGTAGTGAACCCGTAGTATTACATAACGTTTATGCAACTGCTTTTTTCGCCGGGTTGGCGACAGATTCTGGCAGCAAAAAAGGTTATACAGGTGACTCGGCGGGTTCTACGGATAACTCGGCGGGTTCTACGGGTCACTTGGCAGGTTCTACAGGTCACTCAGCGGGTTCTATGGGTCAATAGGAGTAAGCCGACGGGTAGTAGGTGTAACTCGACGGCTTCCTTTCACAAAAACTAGAACATAAACTGTTCTGTTTCAAGCAAATTAATTTTCTGTTGAAACTGACTGAAATGTGTTTAAAAAGGAGAATAAGCCACAATACAACACCCAAATCTGTATTTTATTTGGAAAAGCAGACCCCAATGTCTGACACAACCTCAGAAGTAAGTATTTTAACATGTATACAATGTTTTGAAATTCCACACAATAAATGCGTACTCCTTTTTTTCCTGTTAATCTTCTTTTGCCTTTGTAAATTAAGATATTGCTATAATCAGACAAGACAAATTGTGTGCTTTATGCATGTTCTGAAACTTGTGGAAAATTTGCAGAAGCGCATGTGAAAGATTGCTGGTAAAGTAATACATATGAAAATAATCATAAGTAGTAATACAGGAGATTAAGCTTTCGGCTCCATGTCTTACATGCATATACATGCCATATAACATAAAAGTTTGCTTCAAGTAGCACCCTTATGAATCACCTTAGTTTAACTTTGAATGAAGACACCTGAGCAGATTTAATGAAAATGCGAAATATATATATCCATCATTGCCTGTATGCAAAGATTGGGAATTGGGCTACTGTGTGGATGTTATGAGCTCTAAATAGGCTTACCCAGACTTGCACTCTATACATTAGCAGATGACACTGTAAGCTAGACTGTACTGTGGCATCATTATCTGTTCCTTGTCTGAGGACATTATCTACTGACAAGACAGTCCTTACTTAGTCATTGCATGCATAGCACACATTTTTCATTCTCTACATATTACTTTTTTAGTGCACTTTGGCACTGCAGTTCTCAGTACAGACAATTATATCTATATTAACAATGGATTTACGTCTCCATGGGGGGCTGAAGCAACATCACCAGCAATGTTGCCAGCACCATGCTAGGGTGTACATATTATGTCTCACATTTAACCATTGTATAATACTACATGTGTGTTCACAATACATTTGGGCATAATACTAAAACGAATGCCATATTTTCATTGCAATTGTTCATTAACAATTCATTAAATTTCAACTTCAATTCTGCTGAGAACCTACAACATCCAAGTGATGTTTATAAAACAATGTCATCTCCTGTGGTATTGGCTTTTCTCTATTAATTACAAATATGTACCAGTTTACCCAAATTTTGTTTTTGATACATGTCACATTGGCGTCCTTGTCTCGTGACCTTCAGTGGTGTCCCAGATTATACAGCTCTGCACTGCCATGTGATATTGTGGTCATAATCACAATTTAAGAGTTGCTTAAGCATGTGCACTCAATCACCCTGATCTAGATTGCAGAGAAGAGGGAAATAAAATGATTGAGTGTCTGTTGGTGCAACAGAGCAACACTTTGACAAACGTAATTAGATTTTAGCTCTCAAATGTAAAATTCCTTTCATGAGCAGACTTTGGTTGCAATCCGGTTTGAATAAATTCAGAAGTTCAATGGACATTTTGCTGCATATTAAATGTAACACAAGTTTTGTTTAAAGATTTGAAATAAAGTATTTTCAAAATGTTAGGTAATTTTGATACACTAAAAACGTTCTGTCTGTGGTACGCTGTATTGAAACATATATTATCACTAAAACTCGCTCATCTTTACAACTTTCTCTTAAGGGGCGTTCACACTGACTCATATAAAGCCGATGAGTGACTATGTACGTCAAAAATGGGCTAAGAGTAAGAAAATATTTTCATACATGATCATACGTAGCTGTGATACGTGATAGTGTGAACGCCCTTTTAGACTAAACTTATGCTGCCGTGTCGTCTGTAGAATCATGAGGACATTTACTTTCCTGCAACCTGTGATAAGATTGATAAATCCCCACGTTGCCCCAACTACATGTAATCTATAAATGTCAGCTAAGTACTGACAGGAATGCATTAATGACCAGCAGGAGTTTCTTCTTATCAACTTGTGGCGAGCATTACAAGTACAACAGTAATTACACATGTAGGTAGTGTGTTTGCTGTTTTTATAAAGAATTTTATGCAAGTTGGCTGTCAAGTACAATGTGTCTCAAAAGTAGATTACTGCTGAAATCATTCTCAGACACACATAGCAATGTTTGCAAATAGACTTTTTTTCAACTGATCACTTTACAAATTTGATATAAACTCCAATATTGGCCCATTTGACTCCATAATGGTAATGTGACCTCTCCTGCAACGGATACATGTTGATTGTGGAAGCAGTGGAATCCTCTTTGCAGTAAAACTTTGTGTCAAAATCATACCACTGCATGTCAAAAATTAATTGGGTGGAAGGTATTAAACAATTTTTGCAATGCCAGAGTTGTTTTTGCCCTACTTGTAGGGGACTCCATATTCTAGACGAATTCAGTACGTCATGAGTCCCCTTCAAGGTTTAAGGTTTATTTAGTAGACACCCAAATTGGCTCCTTGCCGCTTGATTAGGTGTGTGTTTTCACAATGTTTAAATATAATTGCTGTATGTTACAGTTAATTTGGTATCCATTAATTATATAAAGTTTGACATATTGAGCAAATCCAACAAGACTATGCGTTTGCAATTTAGAAGATATGATATGTTCTGTTTTATTTAATGTATTTATCATTTTTAACTTTAAGCAGTTTTCAGTTAATGTCCTTCTATGGAAAGTATTGTAATATTGATTTTTTGATCTGGTTGCAAATATCTGAGGAAGTTGGATGGCTAATTGCCTTGACAGAAAATAACACTTTCACAAATATGCTTGGGCTTGAAATTAAGTTGTTAGATAAATGTTGTAAATATTAAGCATAATTTCATAAACATGGAAACAACTCCTGAGGATATCAGGAAACTTGACACTTTGACTTTTATAGGATTGAGAAAGCACCTTAGTATATTTGTGTAAATCAAGCTGCCACTACAGCCGATTTTTAAATTTAAATTGATTTTTTTTAGGCAATATACAAAGTAACATTAAATGGACAGACAAAGAAAAAAACAATAATTATGAGATCAATAAACCAAATATTACAGCCAACAGGAATACACCAAAAGCTAATTTTATAATGTGTGTACACCTTTAAATATGTAAAATTAAAAAATATATATTTGGAAAATTTTACAAATAATAATTCTAAAGATGAAAGAAGAAAAAAAAAACAAAAAAAAAAAATATATACATAAAAGGAGTTTACAAATTAAGAAGAAAACAGAAGAATCTAGGGTTAGTATTATTGATTATTCTTCAAACAACATCGAACATTCTATTAATTATGACGATGATGATGATGACGATGATGATGAGACAAAGCAATGCTTTGAATATTGTATTTATTGTTGATGTGATCAATTTTATTTACAGTGGATTGCAATGAAGTGTGATCAGTCAATTGACAAAGTGTTCTAGAGATGTTACAAGTAGCAATGCTTGAGTGGTCGCGCATAAACAGGAATGGACTAATTTCTTTTGTCTGAATTACAGACATTCAGTTAATAGTGTTATGACCAGTGAACGCTTGGGTGGGCATGATCAACTGTGGTGCAACAAAATCCAAAACATTGCAAATAAATTAAGGTCACTCTTTTTCATCAAGCTTCTGGTAATCAATACTAATCATAGATAGATAGACAGATTGATAGACAATATGTAGGCACTCATGCGTGTAAAACTGTGACGTGGCTGGCACACTTGCAGTTAAACTGATGGGCCTGTTGACTACACTCTGATGCAATCGGCTGTAATTACAGATCTGAAGCCATTATCAATAGAACAATAGACTTAAGATGTACTAACATAACAACTTTTGAAGTTTACACCCATATATGGCTGTCTATTGTTACGTCAGTAACACCATTAACTGTACTTGACAAATGGCATTAATGAAAGTGTTTTATCATGTTGACTGGTGCATTTTTAGGTGACAATTTTTGTTTCCAAGGCATAGGTCTCCCCTTTCATTGTACTGAATAATTACGCCGTCTGCTCGACAATGTATCATTGAGTGAATGCAGAAATCAGAACATTAGGCTGTCTGGGCAGGATTCCAATCATAATCCATCATACAATATGGGATAACAGACACATTTTGTAGAGTGATAGGTGCATAAAGTTTACCGTTATCGCCACACAGCATTTTCTTGGATGCATCAGGTGTCAGTTGAAATCATTTTATGTTGAAATCTTTTGTGCAGTTACATCATTCATTTTAGCTAAAACAATGCCAAAACAGTAAAATATACTTTGACAGCTAATAGAACTTAAATAAACCAGAAATACCAACACCTGCCATTGCGTATAATGTTTCACTTGCCGCCAACTGAATGGCACGGCCACTTTCAGTGCTTCACAAAATCTCGGTCACTATTGGAATTCTTACTCTTAGACTAATCAAATGATGCCCGAGAAGGCGGGAGTCCATCCCAGCAAGTGGCAAGGTAATGTTAAGGTCAGTCTTATCATGTGACCTCTGACCTTTGACAATTATAAATTACTCCACAAACCTGTACTTGATTTATGAACTACCTTCAAACTTCACATAAAAAAATGGGTTGATGAGCATGTACTTTGCTGATGGAAACACATCATTTTTCCTTCAGTCATGTTGATTATTCAACTAAGATATCTTATGTACTTTCTTCCAACTTCATTCTCACGCTTAGTTTTCATAAAGCCAAAATAGCTTTTGGTCCAACACTGTATTATGTCACCTGCTGATGACATTGGTGTCCACTGGTGATTGCAGTTCTCATTTTGTCAAATCAGTGCTGGAGGCAAGTTAATCTCACTAAAACCATTCAAGGAACTGGTCTGTCTACTTACATCTTGTTAGGCAAAACAAATTGATACTTAGTCCAAAGAAGATAATGACAGGGAGGATTATTGCTGATGTACGGATTATTGATGATGTTCTTCAGTTTCAGCCTGACTGATTGCAAGTTCTGCTCTTTCTTATATGACGCTCTGTGGGTCATTGCCACAAACTGTACCAAATAAAGTACGCAACATAATATACCCTTGCAGTATCCCCAGCAATTTCTTAACTTTCTTCCATCTAGAAATGTACATGGCAAATATGTTTGTTATTGCTAAGTTTTGTTGCTGGTCATTCTTTTTGATAATTGTTTATCAAATTAATATAAGAACCTCTGCTGACGTTAAAATTTTCTAGGAAATTGAAATGTGTACCATCATCGTGTCCTGCCCTGGTTCTTGATGACATAAAAGCTTAATGCTGCAATTTATTTTTTGAGATGAGATAGTTTGAGATTGCCAGCACAATCTTCTCACAATATCCCATTCCACATTGACAATCATTAATAATGTGAGAGCTTCAACTTCAAGAGCGCCAATCCCCAAACACTCAAAATAAAATTACCAGAATTCAGGTGTAGCAATTGTATTCATTCACAAATATCTGGAGCATTGAAGTATCATGTTATGATTTTCTCGAGATGCTTGTTTGCAGTCAGGTGTGAAATATGACATAAAAAGTTATTTTTTCGAATAATATTAAATTTTGGCACTTACACTTATATCAGGTAAGCTAAAAGAATTCATAGAATTGTTACAGGAACACTTTGCTACATCCTTGCCATAATATCTTCAAGCGATGTAGTTAAATTAGCGGTTTTCTTCATCCTTTCTACTAATTTGAAGTGTCTGCAAGTTTAATAATTGCTTGCTAATTCATTGAAGTTTGGTTGATGGGTTTAATGCATCAGATTGCATGCAACTTCCTAGAGCCATGTTTGATGAAATTGGGTTTAGTCTGGTTTACAACCATTGCAGAAATTTCTGCATTACCTATGGGAAGTGCTTTCAATCATTTTATTTTCCAAATTCAAAATCATCTTACTTTGAAGTTGTGATTATTTTTTTATGTTGTTGAATTTGTCCTTAGATCTATGCCAAGGCAAAATTACTAAGATGTCAATTTATGACTTATATGCCAGCCAGAGTTGTATTGATCTTATGAAAATATTTATTCACAAAACATTTTTAGAAGATCGCATTAAAATAAATACATGGACATTTAGCATGAGCTATTAAGTAGACATTGCATTCAACCCAATTCAGAAATGTTTTGGAGATATTGATTTATCACACAGCAACTAAGTATGTATTTCACTTCCAACATGTATGCCACTTACAACCTAAACATAGATGGAAACCCTTAAGTTCAATTGAATTTAGTGTTTTCATACTCAAACAGTTATATTATCAAACTAAAATGTTTTCATACTTCTCTCTCATTTCAGGTTATTTCGCAACAATAATGAGTTGATATCATTATTCAAGGACTTCAAAGATCTGAGTGCAGATGATGATATCCTGAGGGAAAATGAAGCCTTGGAACACCACGCCCTTCTAGTCATGTCGATCATTGACGAAGCGATCTGTCACATCGATGAAGTGGATCGAATCATTGATCTTTGTACTCGGGTAGGAGCGACTCATAGTCGCTTCACTGGTTTTACATCCGATCTTTTCTGGGTGAGTTGTAACTTCTAAAGGGCTGCGCGCGCTCTTCGGTGTTTGTTCTTTTCCAAGTGGTGCAGTCGCAATGTTGTCACAAATGAGGAGAAGGTATAAAATAACGCTGCTTCTGTTTCAGTGGTTTCTAGACACCTCCAAGTGTTGCACAGCTATGCTTATGGGTTAGATGCTCACGCCATTCCAAATTTCTTCAGTTGCTGTGGTCTTTTTTTATTAAGAAATATTACACATCACAGCCTTTTGTTTTTTTCAAATCAGACTAATCATTTGAACACACAGCACAATGCGATGGCCTCATATACACTGAAAATGGTACACATTGCATATATATCACAGAACACGAAAACTGTTTCTTCAAATTCATTTGAACTGATGCTTTTCTTGTACAGCTGTACTCCAATAATTCCAACAGCTTGTATAAATACACTTTTCGTTGTCTAAATGCTGTCTGTTGTATCACAAAACCTAAAAATTGCACTGCATTTTTTAAGTGTGCCTTTACCTTTTTCTATTAGTGTCAAAACCTACTGCACCTATGCAAAAATCTTTCCCAGTAATTTTACCATTTATGAAAATATCATTTTGTTGATGAGTTATAACTTTAACCTGATCCCAATCATCCACCTACCTAAACATTCACCTTCTAGCGAAACTGGAACACACGCCCAAGGTTCAAGAATATCAATAATCTCTGATATGATTGACCAACTGCTGTCCAAATTTGATTTCTATATATTAAAGAGTTAAGTCCAAAATAGCATGTTATCAAATTGATCGCTTGATTTGCCTCTTAAGTTGTCCTCCGCTACAGAACATGGCTTTGTAGACTGTCTGGCTTCTAGTCACCGCAGTATTTGACTATTCTCTGTCATTTATTTCTGTTCCATTTTGTTCAGGCTCTGGTATAATAATACTCTACAGGACTGTGGTTATTGCTTAATTAACAAATTTCTAATATATCTAACTGTAACTAACTTGGGAGATTTTCACCAGCCCGGTGGGTGTTCCGAAGTTTCCTTGACCCTGCACGCTTACCCATGAACACGTTTGGTTATCTTGTTATTTTCAGAATCTCGAAGAGCCTTATCTGCATGCAGTCAAAGCTGAACTAGGGGACCGATACAACGATTCCATGCATGAAATCTACCTTCAAATTTTCAAGTTCGTCCTCAAACACGTGGAAAGTGGTATTAACCAAGCGCGTGAGAAGAAGGCTTGCACAGATGCAATCCTTCCGAAATATAGCAAGGCCAAGACTACCAAAGCGCAGTTGAAACGACAGATATCTATGTCGAAACAAGAGGAATTCTTTGGCAAGGATTATGATCGGGATAAAATAGCCGAGATTCTTCGGCAAGAAAGCATTGAAAGAGAATATTTGAAAGGCGAGCCAAGGCAGTCGACCTCAGGCTTGCAAGTTCAGAACTCTAAGGCTGCCCTAGATGCCATTTCAGATAAGTCACCAATGAGTGAGGCAGCTGATGAGGTGATGGAGGAATCACAGCCTAGCCTTAAAGAAAATACTCCTCTATTGCAAGAGCAGAGTCCAAAACCATCAACAGAAAAAGGTGCTGAGAAAGATGTCAAGGAAAGTATTGAAGCACCTAATATGGAGAAAGGCAGTAGTTGTGACAAACAACCACTTTTGCAATCAGCTGAGGTCCTGGATGAAGCTGACACAGCAATTGATAATAAGAATAAGATGGCAGATGCTGTTGACAGCACTACCATGCCAAATCTCAGGTCCAACAGCAGTGATCGAGTTGTAGAAACTGACCAGAGCGAAGCCAATAATGTTGGAGACTCACCCGGAGAACCTAATGCAAGCGAACATTCGTAATGACTCAATGACATCCAATGACACATGCCTGAAGGGTGCGACAACAAATCATGACAGATTCACCACTGACCAGGAAGCCATTCATTGCCTTCTGCCCCACAAGTCAGTCACTCATTCAAAACTTAATCCCACCTAAGGACTTAAATCACTGAACCGTCATCCGCTGTCTTACATTTTACTTCTTCGTAACTGGTAACAGTGGCTGTTAACATTTTAAGAAATTCCTCTCTCCTTGCCTTCCTGATTCCTCTTCCTGTTCTCAAGACTTCCTATTGCAAAAGTATCACAATTAATACATGGTTACACACATGTTGAAATACTAACCTCCATAAAACACCCAAATAAAAAAGCCACAGTATATGAAAAATACATTCTCCACTTCTCCACGAACAAAAGTTAGTGCTACTCTCGACTTCTAAGTCCATGCAACAAGTACTTGAACAAACATTTCGTTTTGACTCCAAAGTTTATAGTGTGTTTGTGTAAATGTATGTAGCTTCTTGTGGGCCCCAATTGTTAATTATGTATCATATTTCTGGTCTGGCATTTTGTATTACGTGGACGTTTGAAGGATTTTGTTTCGTATTAAAGGTGGACATTCTATAACAGAAACAGCGCCAGCGTTGTGCTTTATATTCATGCTTTATATAACATTTCATTGTAAACTTGGTAATGTCATTGACAAGTAACACAAGTGTAAGTATAAACCTTTCCTTACCTCTTTGCCCTCTATAACTTTGTATTATTGTATGAATAGAAATTACTGAATATGAATGTTTGCAAGTCATTTAAACACTTTTCACTATTTCTTGGTGTAAATAATAAAGTAAAAATTTAGTTCTAAGTCAACAAGAGTACACACAGTTCCATTTCATTTAGTATAGGGAGTTTTAACAATAACACTAGACATAACTAAAATTTATAAAAAAATATTGTAGTAAAATGGTAATCTTGTTAAATATCTAGTAGGAACGTTGATAATACAATTACTCATTTCATGAAGGACATTTGGTTTTTACTAGCTTTCAAATGTTTTCAGAATATGGAGGGTCCTTTCCTAGCATCAGTGAAGATAATTCTTGGGGACCGATACTCTGATTCTATGGATGTCATTTACCAGCTTACAATTAAGTTCATCTTGTCACACTTGACCAATGGATTGAAAGCAGCATCTTCATGATGAATTTTCATCAGGAGCAGCAGCAACAGCAGTTGGATGGGAATCTGACAAAGCACAATTTTATGTTTGTTGTGTTAACAGGATCACATAGCAATGAAAGATGGAGTTCGTAGGGAGATTAAGAGATATGCATAACATTAATTAACCAAGAGTGTTTTATTCCATCCTCATCAACTGATTTTGACGTCACAAAGTAGAGTCTGCTTCTTGCCCAAAAAGTGTAGTGTGATAATGAATTCAACATTTCTGGTATAGTTCTCTGTATTCCAATGTCGTGACATAAGACATTAAGTAAAATTGAAGAGACCATCAATTGTGACAGCACTGTAACTGTTAGTTTTCAGTGAAAATAAATTAGGTATTTGCTCTGATGTGGGTAGTCCAATCATAAAATAATCATTATCATAAAACGTACAGTGTGCTAGCCCTCAGTAAAACCACATGAAGTAGTTCCTCCAATATGGGTAATCACAGATAAACATACAAATGTATTTACCATAGCTTAACTGAAATCCATGTTGGAATTTAATAGAACAAATAGAAAAAAATAGACCCTAGTATAAAGCATGTTATAATGCAGTAAATTATCTCAAATAACTGGTATAGATATCGAGAGATCATGGCCCTCCGACTCATGAGACAAACCGTGCCTTCAATTGTCTTGTATGTTTATGGCACGTTAAATGTATAATGTAAAACTGTAGTAATTTAATAAGATAAATCATTTGCTGTTATGTTTTATGTGTTGTTGCGTTGACATATTTATTTGAGTTGTTATTTATTTATACTCGTCTCATTGCATAACCAGCTAAAATAGCACAATTAGTAGTTGATAAAAGCATCACTGTAATAAGAGTGTAATTTCTATATACGGCACTTAGGTGTAAATTTGATAAGTAATATTTGTAGTAGTAAATACTGTAAAATTTACAGCAATGTGCTGTAAAAATATAAGATTTGTTTTTTTCAGAGTATTGTTACAGTTGTACGTTTGGTCTTGATCAAATGAGTCTTACAATATTTAGGTTGAACCATTGCTTATTTGTCTGTGAATTTTACAATGAATATTAATTATTCATTCAGCGACAGTGTGATTAATATCAGCCTCCTTGAGACATACTATTGTATTTAATGCTTGCATCATTTACTTTTAAAGATATTAATTTATCATTTTGCTTTTAGTCAGGGATCATATTAACATAAATCAGGATTGTGAAATGCCTTGCAAATGTAAATGTAAAACTTGACATCACCTACTTTTAAATTCATGCTCACGTCTATTATAAGGAAAGCTTGTATTTACCATCTATTGCTCTTAAGGCTTAAATGCTATTTAACAATGTTCAATTGCCTAATATAGCATAATGGTCACATTAGATTGAAATGTTTTTATGTTATAACCGGTCTTTATTTTCACATTAAAATGTGTATACAAACATCTTCTGTCTTTTTTTTTTCACTCCAGCATATAATAGTGCAAATATGACAACCTTGAAAATTAAAGAGTAGCCTCGCAGTGTCTTTGATAGTGGTACAAACCATCGCTCCAGGGAGTTGAGAAAGCCTCGTGCTTGAATATTTCTACTGGCGAGGTTTTTGTTTAACCAAGTCTTACCGAATTAGCCAACTTTCATGACATGAAAATTCCAACTTCCAACGACAGCATGCAACTTTCCAACTCAATTTTACACTTCTCTACCAGTACAGCAAGGTAAATCCACATTCCTGATACAGTCATGTCTGGTTAAACAGGCTAAGTTCCAAAAACACTTTACATCGGGAAGGGTCATTCTGCCGAAAAAGACCTTTTTAGGTAGAATGATTCCACCAAACAAATAAATATCAGTCAATTTTCTGTTCTGAATGACTTTGTAGGTTTTGGATTACATAAGGTAACTTTCAGCAGAAATTCATTTGCCAATTTATTGGAGTAAAATAACATTTTGCCATTTTTAAAATTAAAATAACCGGCAATAAATCAGGTGAAAAGTTATTAAATGGAATCTAAGCAATACAATTTTCACAGCAGATCTTAATATGTTCAAAGACACCTACAAGCCTCAAAGTCATCTTTTATTTTCAAATCAAATCCTCATTAACAAGAAAAAACGATATTGACAATTTTGTGAAAATTCTCATTTCACAAAAATTTTATTTCATGTGACAAGTTTACGTTGCTACTGTAGATGACTTATATATATAATTGGAAAGATTCATGTTATGTGAATGTATGTGTTATAAAGTGCTTAGACTGCATTTAACCAGTTTGTTAGCAACTTAGAGCTAAGAGGCTAGAAACCTAGCATTGACCAACTGTGGCCATGGCTATTAATGGTATCTATACTGTTTCCATATCATGTGACAGTCTTCATGGAAAAAAATTTACATATGTAAACATCAGCTAATTTGCATCAACTTCCTTTACTTAAGGACTCTACCATATGGGGTTAATTGTTTCCTGGTGTGAGCAATTAAACAAAAGTTACTGAAAATGGTACTGTCTGTAAAGTTTAGAAAGAGAGCAGTTGTTTTAATCTACAAGCCAATCAGCCTTTGCCAATACCATGTCAGGAGAATTCTGTACTCTGTGAATCATAATTGTTGACTTGCGAAAAATCTCTCAATGAGCACAAATTCACTTAAAGCTGCTGTGTGGTTGTCAGTCATTTCAGAAAATATCATAATAATATTATAATACTCAGAAGTATCTATTGAACATATGTATATCAGTGCAGCCTAGCACGTCATGGATCTTGCATGAGAGCAAAATAACATTCCAACCAGGGATCCTAAATTTAGTTTTCTTTTTTGTCTGATCAATGTTTTTCTTTTTGTCAATATGTGGTATAATTGTTAACACAATACTTGAAATTCTGCTTATCAGTATACAGATGGTGTTTCCTTGAGTCTCTTCTTTTTCTTAAGTAAATTTGGAAGCTCATGATGACCTGAAAAAAGTTATCCTTGGCAACACTGACAAAAAAATGTTGGTTCTCCTACAAGAGAGACTTGCTTATCTTGTGTATTTGGTTTGGCAGGCCATATTTTTCTGTCGATAATGGTGGCAATAGATAATATGCTTTGTTCTGACAAGGTTGCTGAGGCTGTTGCATCAGTGGACTGACATAACCACGACTGCACTGCACAAAACCAAATAAAAGTCAAACATTAACATCTGTTTTTTGCTATATACTCCATATCAGCGCTGCATTGGTTATCAACTGTCGGAGCTCTTCCTCTTCTTTCATAAAAAAATCATTCTATTGTCACATGTTATTTTCATTGTGAGCTGGTTTTTAAAGTTTAGGTGACCTGGCACATGTACAGTTTACCTGAAGCCAAGATATATTCCAACTATCTGGTTAAGTCCTTTGAAATCATTAATGGACGCCCACACCCACATTAATATGCAGATTTAAACTTTAGACTGCAGTCTATATTTTTCTTAAAGATGAATATCATTTAGTCAATGTAGACATAGATGATGAGTCATGCATATTCAATGAAAGGATTTATCAAGTTAGTGCTAGTTTAGAGGGGGCTATCAAAGTAATGTCAATTTTGATTGATAATTAAACTTAGTTGATGCTTAAATGATAAAATCATTATTGCTATAATATATTGCAGAAGGTTGGCAAGTTTGAACACCGTTACAAAATTGTGTATACATATAATATATATATTAATAATTTCTGCTTCATTCTCTAATGTCCAATTTTAAGACAAAAAGCTAGTTTTGGTTGTTTAGGATAATAGAGCCTGTCTTTCAAAAGTCTAGACACCAATGAACCAACTGCAGTTTCTTTGACGAACACCTCATAATTCAGGCTAATAATTTGTTCTTTGTATGACAGGTTAAATATATGAAGTGCACATAAAGAATGTATAGCAGTAATCACATTAGGTCAACTTTCCAAGTGATAAACTAATATTGTGATTCATCACATGATGATTAATGAAGGCATGACAAAATCAGAACACTGCAACAACATACATCATTACCTTGTAACTATATATAACGGCCAGATTTTTTTTCTGTAATGCTGTCCATTGGTTGAAAACTTGTTTGTTAGCTGTTGAAGCTTGTTGGCTTGTGTTTCTGTCAATACTTCACATCCCACAAGCCAGAATTTTAAACATGTTAATCAATCATACCTGTAGACGCAACATTGAAGAGCCAATTAACATACCGGTTGGGTCAAAATAACAGTGTTTGTAATTTAGTATCTAATTACAGCTACATAGCCATTAGGAACAACCGATCAAAAGGCAATTTTATGTCAACATTACATTCCAAACTGGTGCAAAATCTGTGAAAATGCAAGCCCTTGAGTGGAAATTGACATTCAAATTGTGTATAAAATGTTTTGATATTTATGAGTGAGAAGAATGAGGCCAAAAAATCTCACTGATTCAGGCTGTTGCTTTGCCAATGACAAAATGATGCTGTCATATTAAGAATTGCTTCCACAAACAATCTACACCAATCAAATGTCAAGGTTGGTATTCTTTTGATTTAGCTGTCATAATCAAGGTCAAAGTACAAGTCCTTGTGTATTCCATTGCGAGTTGTTTGACTTCGCTAATCCTTGAGTTTTTAAATGTGAAGGTTAATTGCACATTCAAAATTTATTTGCAGTTCATAATAATGTAAAGGTCCTTGTTCAAAGCTGTTTTGACTTTTCTGGATGCTTTCAATAATCCCTTTTCCAATGTTTGTTGCTTGAGTATATACACAGAAAGTTTTTAACCCTCAGTGAACAAAGTTCGAAAAGGGTTATTGCTATCACTGGAAATGACAAGCAGATGGGCAGGCGGGCAGGCGGACAGACGGGCAGGCGGGCAGATGGGCAGACGACCAGGCAGGCAGGAAGGTGGGCAGGTGGGCGTAACCCTTTAAATATTTTTCCGGAGGGAGGGGAGCAGAACTCTAACACTAATGCTCTTACCCCAACAAAATTGTGCACAGTAATACTGTATATGGCCTAGTGGTGCCTTTTGATAGTCACATTGACATATGTCAGCTACGAAGATTTGGTACTCTTGCAAACCCCCATATCAATGACAGTATGATTCCTACATGAGTGAAATTTGGATAACATATCATAATTGTAGTACTTTTACTTGTTAAGCTATATTTTGAAATTTGTTTCTTACTTTTTGTGTTCATAATAATGGAAAATCTGGATAAAAATGCTAAAAATTGTGTTGTTTCCAACATTCCCTAGTTATATCATCCCATACTTTGCAATGACAGCCATAAAATATTTCTCGGCAAGATTGATTTCTTTCACCCAGTCTCTTAATTTCACTCTCAGTAACCCAGTTGAAAGCTTTTGTATATTATTACCGTATTCATAATAATGTTGCATAATAATCTATAACTAATTTAAATAGATTTGATGAAAATCAGCAACCAAACAATCCAGTAACTGTTGAACAATTGCAGGGAACGGCAATTGATATGTATAGTTCCTTCAGTTGCCAGCTGAAAGAAATCAGTGTGCCAAAATATATTTTGACTGATGAAGGTATGAATATAAACCTTTAAGATTTGTGTTTAATGGTATTTAAACTTAAAAATCTATTTAAATACCCAATAAATGCAAATCTTACAGGTTTATTTTGTATAGAATTATATGCAACACATTTAAGATATATTCGTTAACACTGTTATATATGTTTTATAGTATAAAGCATTGTCATAGTCCATGTGTGAGTATTTGGTCTAATTGCCATTGCGTAACATGCTATGTAGGCCAATTCGTGATTATTTAGGTTGATCGCATACACTACTAAAGCACTCAGTAAATAAATTGGTCATCCAGTGGACTAGTTGGGGGGTTATATATTTGATCATCCTTAGCCAAAAATGAAATGGTTGTCTCAGACAACTGCGTATCGCTTATTTCGAACACTCAGTATCTGAGTTCGGCTTCGGAGACAAAAAAAAACATAATGTCAAAGTGACTATCAAAAGGCACCACTAGGCCATATAGAATATTACTGTAACCACCAGGCCATATAGAGTACTACTGTATGAAATTTGGTTAGGGTAAGTGCATTTGTATTTGGAGTTCTGCTTTGGAAACGAAAGTTTTCCGCTCGCCCTCCTGCCTGCCAGATGGACGCTAATAAATTTAATGATGCCTGTGTGCTATGTGCAATTCGCTGAGGGTTTGCTGCAGCGCAGCCTATGTTTTTATGTGTGCATGTCAGATGTCTTTCACAATGGTAGTGACTGAAAGAAAACATTTTGTGTGCACCAAGGAGAAACCAGTGTAGTATTAAATTATACTTTTTTTTTCTCTGTTCACGTCATGTGTACGTGTCAATTACAGATCCGTTCATCTAAATCCCCAGTATTTACTTTACCTGCCTAATAACCCTGTACCTACACTCAAGATACTTATCCAGTATCAACACACTGCTTTTGACAAGTATAAAAGCTGCCAAAATATCATTTGAATGCATTTTAAGATACAATGTAATGTCTAGATGATTTTCAGCATATTCGCTATTCTAAGTTGCCCTGCAGGACAAAGCATGTTTGACTTACATATATATATTTGATTCCATATTCTATCCTATATTAAGCTCTCACCTGCTTATTTCACCATTCCTAGTTTGCAGAATACAAAAGTCAATCCAATGATATCACAAAATACAGTAGACAGATGAATTATTCATCACATACTTTGTCCCTTTCACAACAACTGGGGCATTAACTAATCTGTTTCAATCAAATTAATTTTTCCATTGAAACTGAATGAAATTCAGTAAAAAAGGAGAATAAGCCAACAAGAACAGTGCAATTGGTTTTCAAAAAGCACCAATTACCAGCTGATATAATCATTATGATAATATTAGATCCATAATGCAACACCCAAATCTCTATGTTTTGTTTGTAAAGCAGACACCAATGTCTGACACAACCTTAGAAGTAATTATTAACATAACATGTATGCAATTGTTTGAAATTCCACTATAATCTGAGTTAAAATTTCCTTTTTTCCTGGCAATCTTCTTTTGCCATTGTACATTAAAGTATTGCTGTAATCTGGTAAGACAAATGGTGTGCTTTATGCAGGTTCTGAAACTTGTATTAAATATGCTGAAGTAATGCATATGAAGATAATCATAAGTAGTAATACAGGAGATTAAACGTTGGGCTCCATGTTTTACATGCATATTTGCAGTTTAACTTTGCATACAGACACCTGAGAAGATCTAATGAAAATGCAAAATATGTATATCCATCATTGCCTGTATGCGTGATTAGCAATTGGGCTGATGTGTGGATGTTATGAGCTCTAAATAGGCATCCCCAGACTTGCACTCTATACATTAGCCATCGACACTGCAAGCTAGACTTTACTGTGGCATCTTTATCTGTTCCTTGAAGAACATGCTCTGCGGACAGTGTCTACTGACACAACAGACCTAACCCAGTCATTGCATGGATAGCACTAATTTTTCGTTCTCTACATCCTACGTTTTTAGTGCACTATATAGTAGTGCAAACTATTAACGATGCCTTTAGGTCCATCAGACTGAATCTGGTTTTAGTGTGGCCAGAGGCTTGGTAACCCATTATCATTGTTTAATGGAGTAACAAGTCTATAGAGGGATAATTAGTGTACTTATGTAGATATGTGCTTCTCGATGTTACAATAAAATAAAAATACCACGCTGCACTGTGATTGGTAGGCAGGGCCTGAAGCAACATCACCAGCAATGTTGCCAGCACCATGCTAGGTCGTACATATTATGTCTCACATTTACCCATTGTATAATTGTATAATATACTACATATGTGTACGCAACAAATTTATGCATAATACTAAAACTAATGCTATATTTTCCTTGCAATAATACATTAAACCAAAAATATCAACTCTGCTCATAACCTACAGCACTGAGGTGATGTTCAGAATACAATTTCATATACAGTATGTGGCTTTTCTCTATAAATTGCAAATATAAAATTTGCTTTTGATACATGTTACATTGGCGTCCTTGTAACGTGACCTTTACACTCCATCACACTGATCTAGATTGCAGAGAAGAGGGAAATAAAATGATTGAGTGGCTGTTGGTGCTACAGAACAACACTTTCACAAATGTGATTCTGTTGGATTTCACGTCTAGATTTTAGCTCTCAAATGGAAAATTCCTTCTAAGAGAAAACTTGTATTACAAACTGGTTTAGATACATTCAGATGTTCAATAGACATTTTGTTGCATATTAAACTGTGCCACAAGTTAGGTTTCCAGATTTAAATTAAAGTATTTTCAAAATGTCAGACAATTTTGACACGCTAAAGAGTTTCTGTCTATGATACACTGTATGGAACATGCTTTTAGAAAATTCGCACATCTTTACAATTTTCTCTTAGACTAGACTTATGCTGCCATGTCTATATGATAATACAGTGTCTCGCAATGCCTTCTCCAAACTAGGAATTTAATTTCATCATCAATTTATCTAAAATGCTGAAATCTGTTTGGTAGGGTCTGCAGAGATATGGATGAACAAGATTTTTGGTGGCACCCCAGTAGCGATAGAAAACTATCTTGGGGGTGTCTCCACCTGTATATGCTGTTTCTTTATGCATGTATACAGGAAATAAAACTTGTCTGATTCTGAGTCTATAGGAACATGAGGACATTCGCTTTCCTGCAACCTGTGATATGATTGATAAATCATCGTGGTGCCCCAACTACACACATTAGGTGTCTAGAAAGAGAGGACATTAATCTAGAAATTTCCGCCAAGTACGACAGGATTGCTTAATGACCCGCAGAATTGTTTTCTGTCCTGCTTTCCATTCATAAAACACCACAGAATTAATCATACATGTAGGTAGTGTGTTTACTGTTTAAGTCTGTTTTTATAAAGCTTTGATGCAAATTGGCTACCAAATTTTATACTACTGGACATAAATATAAAGTTACTAAAAATAATTTTACTGTTTAAATCTTTTTTAGGCACACTTTAGAAGTGTTTGCAAAATTGACTGTTCGTCAACTGATAACTTTTAAAATTAGATATAAACAAATTATTTAAACTAACATAAAGATATAGTTATAACACAAACATGCATTCATAATAAATCATAAAGAGTAATGTTTTAGTTAAGTAAATGCAGAATTATAGTAAATACAAAATAACCAAATCCAATTGCAAGGGAATAACACAATTAACACACAAAATTTCATTTCAAAAACAAAAATTCATGAAATTTAAAATTTATTTGGTGGAAATTCAAAGCTGATTTGGAATGACACAAAAAAAAAAAAAGACTCAGGTGGAAATTTCGTGACGAGATGCTGTGACAGATGAACATGACAGGTGAGACGGCACACACAACTTAAAACAATGTTGTGCAGTGTTTTATCTTATAAACTTTCAAAAGAATAAAACAAGTTTGCCAGATCATGTGAGCCTGTGAAATATTTGTTTCTTATGTGAGTCAGTTTCATTTCAGGTCAGTTGACGTTTGGTAGTCATACACACAGCTGTATGTTCCCAGTTGCCTCTAATGTTTTATCTGTCTGACTGTTGAATGGTCAAAGTAGAACTCAGTATATTTGTAACATGGATTTTGCATTGACAATGATGAGTTTGTGGGCTATATAAATTTGATACATTTTGAAATTAGTTTATTTGGGGGTTGTTTTAAAAAGGAAATGATATTTTTTGGATGTGGTTGCTTAATATTTGATTCTAGTACATTTTGAACACTATCATGCAAAAATGGGTTGCTAAACTATGATTAAATCAGCCTTGCTCATTTGAGCGAGTTGCATTGAATACTGTATGATTTCAGTCAAGTCATTTTCTCGCCAGCAAAGATCGCTGTGCATGGAGCTGGCACAGCAACCTTTGCCCTGAATGGCCTTATTTCTCACTGTCGCCATCTATTATGACAGCTGGCAATAGTCATTGCTGGACCAATGGAAGGACTTGCAGGTGTTTAAAAAACAAACTTATTAACCAATGAGACACCAGCCTTCACCATGGCACTTTGACACCTTATTGCAAATGTGGGTGCATTTTGTAAGGCCTTCTCTGATTGTGCAATAAGTTTCTGTTGCAACCAATGAGAAAGGAGATAATACAAAAATAATATAATCTTAGTTTATCTTATATAACCTGAGAGATTTGCTTTGGTTTAACCCACTGCCAGTATTACTCTAAAAACCACACAAAATCAGGCCATTTTACTTTTTGCATTAAAACTGTTAGAACATATAATAAAACAGAATTTTTGGTCAATTTATTTTAACCCAAGTACAGCCTCACAAGTCATATATCTTGCAAAAGAGGTACAAGAACATTCCCAAAAAGCTCATCCTCAATTTATTTTTTCTCTTTTTTTGTTGTTGGTGTTTTTGGTTTATTTTTGTTCAATATGTGATATAATCGTAATCATAATATTTGTCATTCAGATGATCAGTATTCAGATTGTGTTGCCCTCAGTTTCTTTTTCTTTCATAAATTTTGATACTTAAGATTACCTGACAAAAGTTACGTTTGGCAATGATAGAACCCAATCATAGTGTGAGACAAATGGTACTATGAAAGATTATGTCCAAGATTTAGATTCTGGACATTGACAATTGTTTATTCTACGAAAGACTTGCTTATCTTGTGTGTGTATTTGGCCTGGGAGGCCATTTTTCTGGTGATAATGGTGGCAATAGATAATGTGCTTTTGTTCTCACACGGTTTCTGAGGCTATTGCACTGACATAAACATGATTGCAATGCACATAGGACAAAGTCAAAACCCCAAAAGTCAAACACAAACATATGGCAATGACCATTGGTTTTCTTAATGTGATTTAAGGCAGCAATTCACTATAACACAACTAAATGCAAATGTGTTGCACTGGCTTTCAACTGTTAAAGCTCTTTTTCGTCTTTCATCAAAAATTCATTCTGTAGTCCCATGTTCTTCTTTATTGTAAGGTGACCATCGCAGAAGGCAATCTGGTCAAGAAAACGTTTCTCTTCACGGTGTACTACTGATGGCCTCAAGGATGGTCATCTTGTAACAAGCTGCTTCATTGTCTTGAGGAAAGAAAATAGTCATCAAATTTTGATCTGTATTTAATTGCTGTATTCCATTATACATTTTGATATCTTTGGAAGTTGGATTTATATCTCAAAGTCCAACAAGCACATTAAATATACAGATTATCAAACTTTAGACTGCAGTCTGTATTTTCTCACAGATGAATATCATTTAGTCAAAGTAGACATAGATGATGAGCCATGTATATTCAACTTATTTGTCAAGTTAAAGTAAAATTCAAGTGGGCCATGAAAGTAATGGCAGTTTGGATTCATAATTATGATAAGTATTTTGATGGATGCTTAAAAGATAAAAATTATTGATGTCATAATGTATTGTCAGAAAAATGGCAAGTTTGAACATAGCTACAAAGTTGCATGGACATGGCTTATTATTCATTACTGTATCAATCTCTTTAATGTCTGATTTAAAAAAAATTACTTATGTGGTTGTTTAATAGAGCCTTGTCATTCAAAGGTTGATACACTTATGAACAAACTGAAATTTCCTTGATGAATAATTTTTGCTAAGTAAGAAAGGTAATGATCTTGTTACAACTAATAGCACTTTCTTCCAAATTAGCTGACCTGGCAGGTTATATTAGTTTATTTGGCAAAAACCATTCGTCCTTACCATACCCAGAACACTTCCTGGTATTGTCAATGAGCCTTACGTAATATTGTTGCTTGGTAAACAAATTTGTCTGCCTGTGTCGTTTTATGAAACATTGAGGTCAGAAGGGTTTCAATTCATGCAAAAAACAAAACACCTACAAAGTTTGGTATATAATACACTTTGAATTTTGAAAATCAGACGAAATTTTAAGGAGTTGTGTAAAAAAATGTATTACAAAGCGACGAGGCTAATGACTTTCCCGATGTTCTTCTGTGCCTCGTTTTTGTATTCTTTACTATTTGCCAGGCAACATAACTGACCATGATATTTGTCAGTGATATTTAATATTCTAAAGTAAAATGGTGACATTAGTTTATTTGCACCATTGGATGCAGCAGATCACTAATTAACAGTGACTATACATATGAAATATATGAAGAGTACATGAAGCATGGTAATAGGGCCTATAATGTCCTCTGAAACATAGGTATAGTTTCGTGGCTTCCTTTATTTATTCTAGTGAGTGCATAAAAAAAATAATAAGATCACTGCACCCACCCACTAACTACATGTATATACTTATATATCATAATAGTGACATAACACGTTTAGTCTTTATTTTGTGGTCCAAAATACCAACAATTTATTTAGACCAGACTGATTCGAAGGCATCCATGTTGTCAAAAATATCAAATACACTAGACCTACTATCATGGAGAGCCACTCAAAGCCAATAATCGCTTCCAAAATATTAACATATTTAATTAATTTCTGATGGCAGGATGTGTTTCTGTCAATACTTCATGCCCCACATACCAGCATTTAATCAGACATATCAAGCAATCACATCTTCAGATGCCACATTGAAGATCTAATTAACATACGGGTTGGGTCAAAAGAATGGTGTTTAAATAATGGCAAATATCCTTGTAAAAACTTTTCTGGATGCTTCCAATAAGTTTTGTCAGAGCAGACAAGGGCCTTAAAAGATATATTATTCATCACATACTTTGTTCTTTCACAAACACAAAGGCGCATCTATTTCAAGGATATTAATTTCCTGTTTAAACTGAATGATATTCAAGTGAAAAAGAGAATATGTCAACAAATACAATGAGATTGGTCTTTCAAATACACCAAGTTGCACCTACCAAAATACACCAATGTGCATGTTCTGTTTGAGAAGCAGACACCAGTGTCTGAAACAACATTTGAAGTAGTATTTTAACATGACATGTATGTTGAGATTCCCCACAATAAATGTGTAATCCAAATTTGAAACTCCTCTTTTTCTGGTAAATGAGATTTACTTATGTAAATATGGATAGCTACGTGATCAAAAGGCTCGCCATTGCTCTTTTTCATCACTTCCAGCATCTCCAACTCAAATCCCGCCTCCGCTGAAGTTGAAACTCCTCTTTTCCTGGTAATCTTCATTTGCCATTGTAAACTAAAAGTATTTCTGTACTCTGGCAGGGCAAGTGAAGTGTTGACAAATGTCGTGAAACTTGTTATGAATGTGCAGAAGATCATGTGAAAGATTACTCGCAAAGTAATACATGTGAAGATAATCCTAAGTAGTAACACAGGAAATTCAACGTTGGGCTCCATTTTTTTAATTATGTATGCAATAAAACATGAACATTGCATTAAGTAGCACCCTTATGAATCACCAAAGTTTAACTTTTGGATGGTAAGATAAGCTATAGTTTATTTAATCCATTACGGAAACGCTTAATGGTACATTAGCATTGCTCAAAAAGTAAACAAATACACATTACATTTTCATTAATTCAAATGTATGATGTTATATAGTTGTAGTATCTTACACTTGATGGTACAAAACTGTTGCCAAATCTACTAGTCCTTTAGGTATCGACAGTCTTTTGTCAGAATGCAACAGATGATATTCTCTGTTGAGTGGATGTTCTGAGTCCTTAATGAAGACACCTGAGAAGATTTAATGAAAATGCAAAATATGTACATCCATCATTGCCTGTATGCAAAGATTGGGAATCGGGCTGCTGTGTGGAGCCATGAGCTCTAAGTAGGCTTCCCGGACTTGCACTCCATATATTAGCAGTCAGACTGTAAGCCAGACTACACTGTGGCATCATTGTCTGGACCTCGAAGACCATACTTTGCAGTGTCTACTAACACGACAACAGCCATTGCATGGATAGCCCTAGTTTTTTGTTTTCTACATCTTACTTTTTTAGTGCACTTAGACAGTTCTCAGTGCAAACTATTATATCTATATTAACAATACATTTACGTCTATCAGACTGAAGCTGGATTTACTCTGGCCAGAGGCTTGCTAACCCATTATAATTGTTTAATTGAGTAACAAGCCTAGTAAGAGAGATAATTAGTATGTATATGTAGATATGTGCTTCTCGTTGTTACATAAAAATACCATGCTGCACTGTGATTGGTAGGCAGGGCATAAAACGTAGCCAGCAATGTTGCCAGCACCACACTAGTGTCTACATATTATGTCTCACATTTAACCATTGCATAATTGTATGATATACTACATGTGTGTATGCAACAAATTTGGGCATAATGCTAAAAAAAAATATTTTCCTAGCAATCAGTACATTAAACCAAAAATTTCATTTCTGCTGAGGACCTACAATATCGAAGTGATGTTTGTAATACACTGGCATATCCTGTGGTACTGGCTTTTCTCTATTGATAACAGATATGTACCATTTTACCCAAAATTTGCTTTTGATACATGTCACATTGGCATCCTTGCCTCGTGACCTTCAGTGGTATCCCAGATTTTACAGCACTGCACTGCCATGTGATATTGCAGTCATAATCAAAATTTAAGAGTTGCTTAAGCAAGTGCACTCAGTCACATCGATCTAGATTGCAGAGAAGAGGGAAATAAAATGATTGAGTGTCTATTGGTGCAACAGAGCAACACTTTGACAAACATGATTCAGTTGGATTTCACATCTAGATGTTATCTCTCAAATGGAAAATTCCTGCTATGAGAAGACCTGTGTTGCAACTGGTTTGGATTTGTTTAGAAGTTCAATGGACATTTTCTTTACAGATTTAGATTTAAATATTTTCAAATCAGGCAACTTTGATAAACATTTTCTGTCTGTGCTACACTGTATTGAACTATACGTTGTCACAAAAATATCAGACATCTTTACAATTTTCTCTCAGACTAGACTTATGCTGTCATGTCTGTAGGAACCTGAGGACATTTACTTTCCTGCAACGTAGGATGATAAATCCCCATGGTGCCCCACTTACATGTTAATCTAGAAATGTCAGCTAAGTACTGACAGGATTGCCTTGATGACCAGCAGAATTTTCTTCTGACCCACTTGTGGCTAGCATTTTTAAGTATAACACTTCGGAATTAATTACTTATGTAGGTAGTTAGTTGACTGCTTTTAGAATGCTTTTCATGCAAATTGGGCTGCCAAATTTATATCAGGAGACATAAATAAAAAGTGTCTCAAAAGAATATTACTGCTGAAATCATTCTTAGGCACAGATAGCAGTGTTTGCCAATGGACTGTTTGTCAACTGATTACTTTTCTAATTTGCTACAAACTCCAATATTGGCCCATTTGACTCCATAATGGCAATGTCACCTCGACTGCAAGTAATAACATGTTGATTGCGGACGCAGTGGGATCCTCTTTGCAGTCAAACTCTGTGTCAAAATCACACCACTACATGTCAAAAATTAATTGGGTGGAAGAGAATAAACAATTTTCACAATGCCAGAGTTGGTTTTCTCCTGCTTGTAGGGGACTCCATATTCTAGATCAGCATGATGAGGTAATAGGTTAAATCTCTGTCAATCACAGGAGACATTGAATTCACGATGTGGCATCTGGGTAGTTATTTCAATTAAATCTTTCATCAGCCAATATGGCGGGCCAGTCAATGTATTATGAAATGCTCCGAAATTATGTTTAGCATTATGAAATTTATTTCATTGTAAGCACACCATTAATAGCAGCATGGGTCTTTTTTTTTTACCATGATAACATGAAAGCCCCCACCAAACTAGCTTAAAAAATTGAAGAATGTCTGAGATCATCAAACTAGTTCGAGCACTAATTGATGATAAAGGTCAAACAAAGTCAACAACATCTTTCTGATGAATGGTTTCTCAGCCAAAGGAGGTCTGTGTATAGAGGAAAACCTTCAGACAAATTTTTGATGGATTCAATTTATTGCAGTCTACACCAGTGCTTTAATTTGATCATGTTACAGCCAATTTCATAGACATGGAAACAACTCCAGAGGACGTCAGTAAATTGCACTTTGACTTCTCTAGGATTGAGAAAGCAAATTAGTATATTTGTGTAAATCAATCTGCCACTACAGCCAATTTGAAAATTAAATTGTTTTTTATTTTGTAGGCACAATACGAAGTAACATTAAATGGACAGACAAAGAAAAGAATAACAATTATGAGATCAATCAACCAAATATTATAGCTTGTAATGTGTGTAAACCTATAAATATGAAAAAAAATTAAATAATAATATTTGGAAAAATTTACAATAATAATTCATACTAAGAGAGGAAAGAAAAAAAAAAACATATATACATTAAAGGAATTTACAAATTAAGAAGAGAACAGAAGAATCTAGGGTTAGTATTATTCATTATTCTTCAAACAACATTGAACATTTTATTTATTATCACGATGATGATGATGATGACGATGATGATGAATATGATGATGAGACAAAGCAATGCTTTGAATATTGTATTTATTGTTGATGTGATCAATTTTATTTACAGTGGATTGCAATGAAGTGTGATCAGTCAATTGACAAAGTGTTCTAGAGATGTTACAATTAACCATGCTTGAGTGGTCGCTAGTCAAACTCATAAACAGGAATGGACTAATTTCTTTTGTCTGAATTACAGACATTCAGTTAATAGTTTTATGACCAGTGAACGCTTGGGTGGGCATGATCACCTGTGGTGCAACAAAATCCAAAACATTGCAAATAAATTAAGGTCACTCTTTTTCATCAAGCCTTTGGTAATCAATACTAATCATAGATAGATAGATAGATAGATTGATAGACAATATGTAGGCACTCTTGCTGCAAAAATGTGATGTGGCTGGCACACTTGCAGTTTTGACTGATGGGCCTGTTGACTACACTTTGATGCTTGGCTGTAATTACAGATCTGTAGCCATTATCAATAGTACAATAGACTTAAGATGTACTAACATAAGGACTTTTAAAGTTTACACCCATATATGGATTTCTATTGTTACGAGAGTAACACCATTACCTGTACTTGACAAATGACATTAATGAAAGTGTTTTATCATGTTGACTGGTGCATTTCTAGGTGACAATTTTTTGGTTCAAAGGCATAGGTCTTCCCTTTCATTGTACTGAATAATTATGCAGTCTACTCGACAATGTACAGAAATCAGAACATTAGGCTGTCTGGGCAGGATTCCAATCATAATCCATCATACAATATGGGATAACAGACACATTTTGTAGAGTGATAGGTGCATAAAGTTTACCGTTATCGCCACACAGCATTTTCTTGGATGCATCAGGTGTCAGTTGAAATCATTTTATGTTGAAATCTTTTGTGCAGTTACATCATTCATTTTAGCTAAAACAATGCCAAAACAGTAAAAGCGCAACTCATATTTAAGTTATTTCATGTTCATAAGTGCCTGAAATGGTGATTATACTTTGACAGCTAATGGAACTTGCTTTTTTAAAACTTCATACAATCGATCCAAAAGCAAACTCAACGATTAAATAAACCAGAAATACCAACACCTACAATTTCGTAAAATGTTTCACTTGCCGCCAACTGAATGGCACTTGGCCACTTTCGGTGCTTCACAAAATCTCGTTCACAATTGGGATTCTTACTCTTAGACTAATCAAATGATGCTCCCGAAAGCGGAAGTCCATCCCAGCAAGTGGCAAGGTCATGTTAAGGTCAGTCTTATCATGTGACCTCTGATCTTGACATGACAGTCACCTGTGATTTGCCATTATTGCTTGGTGTGACTCCAGTAACTGTCTAGTCTGCCTCAATTTCCCCCTTATTTAAATTCCTAATTATAAATTACTCCACAAACCTTTACTTGATTTATGAACTACCTTCAAACTTCACATAAAAAAATGGGTTGATGAGCATGTACTTTGCTGATGGAAATACATCATTTTTCTTTCAGTCATGTTGATTATTCAACTATGAGATCTTATATACTTTCTTCCCACTTCATTCTCATGATTAGTTTTCATAAAGCCAAAATAGCTTTTGGTCCAACACTGTATTATGTCACCTGCTGATGAAATTGGTGTCCACTGGTGATTGCAGTTCTCATTTTGTCAAATCAGTGCTGGAGGCAAGTTAATCTCACTAAAACCATTCAAGGAACTGGTCTGTCTACTTACATCTTGTTAGGCAAAACAAATTGATACTTAGTCCAAAGAAGATAATGACAGGGAGGATTATTGCTGATGTACGGATTATTGATGATGTTCTTCAGTTTCAGCCTGACTGATTGCAAGTTCTGCTCTTTCTTATATGACGCTCTGTGGGTCATTGCCACAAACTGTACCAAATAAAGTATGCAACATAATATACCCTTGCAGTATCCCCAGTAATTTCTTAACTTTCATCGATCTAGAAATGTACATGGCAAATGTGTTCGTTATTGCGAAGTTATTTTGTTGGTCATTCTTTTTGATAATTGTTTATCAAATTAATATAAGAACCTCTGCTACAGTTAAAATTTTCTAGGAAATTGAAATGTGTACCATCATCGTGTCCTGCCCTGGTTCTTGATGACATAAAAGCTTAATGCTGCAATTAATTTTTTGAGATGTGATAGTTTGAGATTGCCAGCACAATCTTTTTACAATATCCCATTCCACATTGACAATCATTAATAATGTGAGAGCTTCAACTTCAAGAGTGCCAATCCCCAAACACTTAAAATATATTTACCAGAATTCAGGTGTAGCAATTGTATTCATTCACAAATATCTGGAGCATTGAAGTATCATGTTATGATTTTCCCGAGATGCTTGTTTGCAATCAGGTGTGAAATATGACATAAAAAGTTTTTTTTCGAATAATATTAAATTTTGGCACTTACACTTATATCAGGTAAGCTCAATATTTTAAAAGAATTCATAGAATTGCTACAGGAACACTATGCTACATTCTTGCCATAATTTCTTCAAGCGATGTAGTTAAATTAGCGGTTTTCTTCCTTTCTACTAATTTGAAGTGCCTGCAAGTTTAATAATTGCTTGCTAATTCATTGAAGTTCGGTTGATGGGTTTAATGCGTCAGATTGCATGCAACTTCCTAGAGCCATGTTTGATGAAATTGGGTTCAGTCTGGTTTACAACCATTGCAGAAATGTCTGCATTACCTATGGGAAATGCTTTCAATCATTTTATTTTCCAAATTCAAAATCATCTTACTTTGAAGTTGTGGTTATTTTTTTATGTTGTTGAATTTGCCCTTAGATCTATGCCAAGGCAACATTACTAATAGATGTCAATTTATTTCTTATATGCCAGCCAGAGTTGTACTGATCATTTAGCATGAGCTATTTAGCAGACTTTCCATTCAACCCAATTCACAAATGTTTTGAAGATATTTATCACACAGCAACAAAGTATGTATTTCACTTCCAACATGTATGCCACTTACAACCTAAAAATAGATGGAAACCCTTAAGTTCAATTGAGTTTGGTGTTTTCATAAAAATCTATTTAAATACCCATTAAATGCAAATCTTACAGGTTTAATTTGTATGGAATTATACCCAACACATTTAAGATATATTCCTTAACACTGTTATATATGTTTTACAGTATAAAGCATTGTCATAGTCCATGTATGAGTATTTGGACACAAAAATGATAATCTGTTGTGTTGATTATTTAAGGGACATTTTACAATTCTAGTGGACTGAATACTCCTTACTGTACATAAAACTTCTGAAACAAACTAGAAATGGCCTTAATTACCTGGTTTATACAGATCAGTCTGATTGGTTCCTAAGACAGTGCCAGTGTTTACGAAATATATCTATATTTAGCTTGTATTGGCTGACCTACTTAACAAACCTATTTACCACTAGAGGGCCATGTTGAAAAGAAACCACCGCTGACCGCTTTGCCGTTAAATCTAGCAAGGCCGCCTAGCATAGCGATGCGAAGATGCTGGGTTTGCTTTAGGAAGGTTGGATAAACAATACTTTTGATGCTCATTTGGCTTTAATCTGAACAGGATTGATTGCTGTTCATATATGAACAAATGGAGAAATTCAAGAGTTCAAAAATTAGGACATCTTGGTCTAATTGTCATTGCGTAACATGCTATGTAGGCCAAGTCATGATTGTTCAGGTTGATCGCATACACTACCAAAGCACTCAGTAAATAAATTTGTCATCCAGCGGACTAGTTGGGTTATATAATTGATCATCCTTAGCCAAAAATAGTTGTCTCAGACAACTGCGTATCGCTTGTTTCGAACACTCAGTATCTGAGTTCGGCTTCGGAGACAAAAAAAAACCAACATAATATCAATGTGACTATCAAAAGGCACCACTAGGCCATATAGAATATTACTGTAACCATCTAAAGGTACCACTAGGCCATACAGAGTATTACTGTATGAAAGTTGGTTAGGATGAGTGCATTTGTATTTGGAGTTCTGCTTTGGAAATGAAAGTTTTCCGCTCGCCCTCCTGTCTGTCAGATGGACGCCAATCAATTTTAATGATGCCTGTGAGCTATGTGCATTTTAATGAGGGTTTTGCTGCAGCACAGCCTATGTTTTTATGTATGCATGTCAGACGGTCCTTCACTTAAATTTGTCTACAAATTCGAAAATATAACCCTCCCACACTTTTTTTTATCCCTACAATATAACAGTGTATAACACTCTCAGATAGACACAATTATGAAACCAGAAATGCAGACAGTTTGGAATCCCTGTCTAGTAGATATTTCTTTGTTAATAATAGTATTTGCTATAGGTTACCAAAATTCTTAAAAAGCTGTCCAACCTGTATCAAAGAACAGATATATACTCATAGTATCACTGGTTTTTCATGGTATATAAAAAACAATTTTTTATGTAATTACTCGTAAAATTGCACATTAATGAATTGCTATATCTGTCAAAATGCTACATGATTTGCTGATACCGTCTTCTCTTCTTTTTCCGGCTTTTGTATTTACCTAGTTATGTTCTATCCCGATCCCTCTTGAGATTCTTCTTTTCCCCTCCTTAATCCCTCCTCTGTGTGTCTTTCGTTTCCCTGTATGGGATTCTTCTTTTTTCTTTCTTTACCTCTTGGTATAACCACATCCAGAATTACAATATGAACAGGAACTTAAATACTATTCAAACCAATTAAATTTAATCCAGCAGTCCATGAACATTTACTCAAGCGAAAATTAGAAAATACTGCAGAGTATGTGAATTTAATTTAACTGAATGTTGTTTTCATGAAGACATCTACATCATCTGTGTGTCGAACACAAGCCCATTGACAAAGGATATTAAAAAGTAGGATCAAGGTGTGATGGAATTGGTGAGAGTTCTCAGGAAACCATGGGGGGGGGGGGCATCTCAGTAGCGATATATCAAATATCTTAGAGTTGTCTCCTCATATTACATAATTATATTATCTTTTTTTTCCATTCTTATGTTTCTTATATATTAAAGTGTATCAATGATATATATGTGTAATATGAAATAAATATGTTCAGAGTTCTGAGTTCTGACTGAAAGAAAACATTTTGTATGCATCATGGAGAAACAAGTGTATTATTAAAGTATCGTTTTTTTTCTCTGTTCACATCATGTGTACGTGTCAATAATTATTATAGATCCGTTCATCTAAATCCCTAGTATATACTTTACCTGTCTTATAATAAATAAACCCTGTACCTACACTCAAGATACTTATCCAGTATCAACACACTGCTTTTGACAAGTATAAAAGCTGCCAAAATATCATTTGAATGCATTTTAACATACAATGTGGTAATGTCCAGATGCTTTTTCAGCATATTCGCTATTCTAAGTTGCCCTGCAGGACAAAGCATGTTTGACTTACATATATATACTTGATTCCATATTCTATCCTATATTAAGCTCTCACCTGCTTATTTTGCTATTCCTAGTTTGCAGAATATAAAATCCAATGATATCACAAAATGCAGTAAACATTCGCCCTTGACAGATGAATTATTCATCACATACTCTGTCCCTTTCACAACAACTGGGGCATTAACTTTTCGGTTTCAAGGAAATTAATTTTTCCGTTGAATCTGAATGAAATTCAGTTAAAAAGGAGAATAAGCCAACAAATACAATGCGATTGTTTTTCAAAAAGCACCAATTTCCAGCTGACATAATATTAGATCCATAATACAACACCCAAATATCTATATTTTGTTTAGAAAAGCAGACACCAATGTCTGACACAACCTTAGAAGTAAGTATTATTAACCTTAGAAGTAAGTATCATTAACATAACATGCATTAGCCGTTGACACTGCAAGCTAGACTGTATTGTGGCATTATTATCTGTTCTTTGACGAACATGCTCTGCGGACAGTGTCTACTGACACGACAGTCCTAACTTAGTCATTGCATGGACAGCACTAATTTTCCATTCTCTACATCTTATGTCTTTAGTGCACTTGGATAGTAGTGCAAATAGTAACAATGCATTTAGGCCCATCAGCCTGAAGCTGGTTTTAGTGTGGCCAGAGGCTTGGTAACCCATTATCATTGTTTAATTGAGTAACAAGTCTTGTTGTTACAATAGAAGTACCATGCTGCACTGAGGTGTACATATTATGTCTCACATTTAATCATTGCATAATTGTATAATATACTACATATGTGTACCTAACAAATTACTAAAACTAATGCTATATTTTCCTTGCAATAGTACATTAAACCAAAAATGTCAACTCATAACCTACAGCAATGAGGTGATGTTCAAAATACAATTTCATATACAGTATGTGGCATTTCTCTATGAATTGCAAATGTAAAATTTGCTTTTGATACATCTTACATTGGCATCCTTGTCACGTGACCTTTAGTGGTGTCCTAGATTATACAGCCATGTGATATTGCTGTCATAATCAAAAGTACACTCCATCACACTGATCTAGATTGCAGAGAAGAGGGAAATAAAATGTTTGAGTTTCTGTTGTTGCAACAGAAAAACACTCTCACAAATGTGATTCAGTTGGATTTCACGTCTAGATTTTAGCTCTCAAATGGAAAATTCTTTCTATGAGAAGACGTGTTTTACAAACTGGTTTAGATACATTCAGATGTTCAATGGACATTTTGTTGCATATTAAACTGTGCCGCAAGTTAGGTTTCCAGATTTAAATTAAAGTATTTTCAAAATGTCAGACAATTTTGGCACGCCAAAGAGTTTCTGTCTATGATACACTGTATGGAACATGCATTTTATCTGCTTGATACTTTTTGAAATTCGCACATCTTTACAATTTTCCCTAGACTAGACTTATGCTGCCATGTCTATATGATAATACAGTGTCTCTCATTGCCTTCTCCAAACTAGGAATTTAATTTCATCATCAATTCATCTAAAATGCTGAAATCTGTTTGGTAGGGTCTGCAGAGATATGGATGAAAAATGTTTTTGATAGCACCCCACTAGCGATAGTAAACTATCTTGGGGGTGTCTCCACCTGTATATGCTGTTTCTTTGTGTATACAGGAAATAAAACTTGTCTGATTTTGAGTTTATAGGAACATGAGGACATTCGCTTTCCTGCAACCTGTGATATCATTAATAAATCATCGTGGTGCCCCAACTACACACATGAGGTGTCTAGAAAGAGTGGACATTAATCTAGAAATGTCCGCCAAGTACCGACAGGATTATTAATGACCCGCAGAATTGTTTTCTGTCCCACTTTTCATTCATAAAACACCACAGAATTAATCATACACGTAGGTAGTGTGTTTACTGTTTAAGTTTGTTTTTTATAAAGCCATTGATGCCACCAAATTTTATACTACGGGACATAAATATAAAGTTTCTAAAATGAATATTACTGTTGAAATCATTTTTAGGCACACTTAGAAGTGTTTGCAAAATAGACTGTTCGTCAACTGATTAATTTTAAAATTAGATATACACAAATTATTTAAACAAGCATGAAGATATAATTATAAACACAAACATGCACACTAGTTGCATTCAGATATCCCAGGCGTTTACATAATTAATCATAAAGAGTGATATTTTAGTTAAGTAAATGCAGAATTATAGTAAATACAAAATATTGATGCACATGTAACATGGTAACCTTATGAATATATTCAAAATCCTCTAATGCCAGCTGCTCTTTAATCAAATCCAATTGCAAGGGAATAACACAATCAACACACAAAATTCCATTTCAAAAACAAAAATTCATGAAATTTGAATTTATTTGGTGGAAATTTAAAGCTGGTTTGGGATTACACCAGAAAAAAAAATGACTCAGGTGGAAATTTCGTGACGAGATGCTTTGACAGATGAGCATGACAGGTGAGACGGCACACACAACTTAAAACAATGTTGTGCAGTGTTTTATCTTATAAACTTTCAAAAGAATAAGACAAGTTTGCCATATCATGTGAGCCTCTGAAATAATTGTTTTTTATGTGAGTCAGTTTCATTTCAGGTCAGTTGATGTTTGGTAGTCATACACACAGCTGTATGTTCCCAGTTGCCTCTAATGTTTTAGTTGTCTGACTGCTGTGTCAATGGTCAAAGTAGAACTCCGTATATTTGGTTGCCAATATACAGATTTATGGATTACATGGATTTTGCATTGAAAATGATGAGTTTGCGTGCTATTTAAATGTGGTACATTTTGAAATTAGTTTTGTTTGGGGGTTGTTTATAAAAGGAAATGATATCTTTTGAATGTGGTTGCTTAATATTTGGTTTTCTAGATTTTTTAACCCTATCATGCGAAAACGGGTAGCTAAACTATAATTAAATCAGCCTTGCTCATTGATTGAGTTGCATTGAATACTGGATGATTTCATTCAAGTCATTTTCTCGCCGGCAAAGTTAGATGTGCGTGGAGCTGGCACAGCGACCTTTGCCCTGAATGGCCTTATTTCTATTGTAACTGTCGCCATCTATTATAACAACTTGCAATAGTCATTGCTGGACCAATGGAAGGTCTTGCATTTGCTGTCTTCTGGCAGAAAAAACTAACTTATCGACCAATCAGACCAGCTTTCACTATGGCGCATTGACACCATATTCCAAACATGGGTGCATTTTGTAAGGCCTTCTCTGATTGTGCAATAAGTTTCTGTAGCAACCAATGAGAAAGGAGATGATACAAAAATGATCTAATCTTAGTATATCTAATATCTTCTAACCCACTGCCAGTATTACTACACAAAATCAGGCCATTCAGGGCAAAGGTCGCTGTGCCAACTCCACGCATGGCGTTCTTTGTATGCAGGAAAATACAGTCACGTGAAATTTAGCAGTCTTTGCTTATTAAACCCTATCCTACAGGATGTTGCACAATTGTGGGATCAGCAAAGAGAAAAATATCTGTCAAACTCCCGAGAGGTGTAAAATTCAGAAGCAGTTTCATGCACTGACTGGTCTTGCAATATCAGGGGAATTCTATGAGATAAACAGGAAAACAATCCAAATATATCAGTAATCATATTTAGTTTTGAATGTATTAGTCATGCCATTTACTCACTGGGTTGAAATGCTAGCAGTAAAATGGAAATATCTTAACATTTTGCCAACATATTTTTTTACTTTTTGCATTAAAATGGTTAGACCATATACTTAAATCGTGCAGCGACAGAATTTTTGGTGGAACAACAGAATATTTAGTACACCAACAGAATTTTTGGTTAATTTTCTTACAGCCTCATAGGTCATATATCTTGCAAAAGAGGTACAAGAACATTCCATAAGCTCATCCTCAATTTATTTTTTCCTCTTTTGTCATTCAGATGATCAGTATTCAGATTGTGTTGCCTTGAGTTTTTTTATTTTTTATTTCATACAGTTTGATGTTCAAGATGACCTAACAAAAGTTATATATGGCAATGATAGAACCGAATCATTGTGTGAGACAAATGGTACTAAGAAAGATTATGTCCAAGATTTAGATTCTGGACATTGACAATTGTTTATTCTACGAGAGACTTGCTTATCTTGTGTGTGTATTTGACTTAGGAGGCCATTTGTCTGGTGATAATGGTGGCAACTGATGATGTGCTTTTGTTCTCACAAGGTTTCTGAGGCTACTGCACTAAAATAAGCATGATTGCAAGGTACATAGGACAAAGTCAAAACCACAATAAAAGACAAACACTAACATATGGCAATGACCATTGGTTTTCTTAATTTGATTTAAGGCAGCAATTCACTGTAACACAGCTAAATGCACATGTGTTGCACTGGCTTTCAACTGTCAAAGCTCTTTTTCGTCTTTCATCAAAAATTCATTCTGTAGTCCCATGTTCTTCTTTATTGTGAGGTGACCATTGCTGAAGGCAATCTGGTCAAGAACATGTTTCTCTTCACAGTGTACTACTTATGGCCTCAAGGATGGTCGTCTTGTGACAAGCTGCTTCATTGTCTTGAGGAAAGAAAATAGTCATCAAATTTTGATCTATACTTAATTGCTGTATTCCATTATACATTTTGATATCTTTGGAATTTCGATTTATATCTCAAGGTCCAACACGACGTGTCCAATAAAACGACACATGACACAAGTCCATAAAAAAAAATGATTCACTATTTTGGCGAAGTAAATCCCTAATGAAATGCATGCCCACAAGCACATTAAATATACAGATTATCAAACTTTAGACTGCAGTCTGTATTTTCTCACAGATGAATATCATTTAGTCAAAGTAGACATAGACGATGAGCCATGCATATTCAGCAAAGTTATTTATCAAGTTAGAGTAAATGTTAAGTGGGCCTTGAAAGTAATGGTAGTTTTGATTCATAATTATGATAAGTATTTTGATGGATGCTTAAATGATAAAAATTATTGTTGTCATAATGTATTGTCAGAAGAGTGGCAAGTTTGAACATAGCTACAAAGTTGCATGTACATGGCTTATTATTTATTACTGTATCAATCTCTTTATTATGTGATTTAAAAAAAAAAGACTTATGTGGTTGTTTAGGACAATAGAGCCTTGTCATTCAAAGGTTGATACACTTATGAACCAGCTGAAATTTCCTTGATGAACACCTTGTAATTAAGGCTGTTTAATTTTTGCTAAGTAAGAAAGGTAATGATTTTGTTACAACTAATAGCACTTTCTGCTGACCTGGCAGGTTATATTAGTTTATTTGGCAAAAACCATTCATCCTTACCATACCCAGAACACTTCCTGGTATTTGTCAACGAGCCTTACACAACATTGTTACTTGATAAGCAAATTTGTCGTTTTAAACATTGAGGTCAGAAAGGTTTCAATTCATGCAAAAAACCAAACACCTATGAAGTTTGGTATATAATACACTTTGAGTTTTGAAAATCAGACGAAATTTTAAGGTGTTGTGTAATAAAATGTATTACGAAGCGACGACGCTAATGATGTTTCATTATGTTCTTTTGTGCCTCGTTTTTGTATTCTTTACATAACGGACCATGATATTTGTCAGTGATATTTAATATTCTAAAATAAAATGGTGACATTAGTTTATTTGCACCATTGAATGCAGCAGATCTCTAATTAACAGTGACCATATGACATATTGAATATACGAAGAGTACATAGAGCATGGTAATAGGGCCTATAATGTCCTCTGAAACATAGATATAGTTTCTGGGCTTCCTTTATACAGAATTTATTTTAGTGAGTGCAAAACAAAATAATCAGAACACTGCACCCACCTACTAACTACATGCACATATATATTTATTATTATATTATTTTTTTTTTGGTCAAAATTACCATCAGTTTACTTAGACCAGACTGATTCGAAGGCATCCAAGTTTTCAAAAATATCAAATACACTGTATATCACTAGACCAATTCCTATTGATTTGTTCATATCACATAGAAATATTTGTTTTGTTAGTCTACTATCACGGAGAGCCACTCAGAGCCAGTAATCGATTCCAATATTTTAACATATTTAATTAATTTCTGATGGCAGGATGTGTTTCTGTCAATACCTCATGCCCCACATACCAGCATTTGATCAGACGTATCAAGCAATCACATTTTCAGATGCCAACATCCTAGCTTGAACAATCATTCATAATTATCAACTTATCCACAAATAAAATCTTATAATACCTAAATTCACATAACATGTTTTTTTTTTAATCATATATAAGTCATCTACAGAAGCCGAAACTTGTCACATGTTTGTTCTTACTAGTGAGGATTTGAAAATAACAGATGACTTTGAGGCTTGTATGTGCCTTTGAACACATTAATAGGATCTGCTGTGAATATTTCTATTATCTAAATTGAGTGTATCAGTTTCTGTCAACCATTAGAGTCAATGGCGACAATCCATGCTTAACCGCCCTAAATAACGCCAGGTTTTCAGCGATATTTAAAGAACTATTTTGTTCGCTGCTACTTTGAATTCAACTTCATCTTCATGTTATCCCAAACTTACAAAGTTATTCAGAACAAAAAATTGACTGATATTCATAAGTTTGGTTGAATCATTCTACCAAAAAAGGCCTTTTTTGGCAGAATGACTTGTCCAGTCTAAAGTGTTTGAGGAACTTAACCTGTATAACCAGACATAACTGTATCAGGAATGTGGATTTACCTTGCTAGACAGGTAGAGAAATGTAAAATTGAAATGGAAAGTTGGCATACTTTTGTTGGGCCAAAATTGGAATTTTCATGGCATGAAAGTTGGCATTTTCAGTAAGACTTGGTTAAACACTGAACCTCGCAAGTAGATATATTCAAGCACGAGGCTTTCTCAACTCCCTGGAGCGATGTGGTTTGTAGGTGAGCACCTTTCAAGAACGTTATATCACTATCGAAGACACTACAAGGCTACTCTAAATTTTCAAGGTTGTCATATTTGCACTTATTATATGCTGGATTGAAAAAAAAAACAGAAGACCTGTTTGTATACATTTTTTAATGTGAAAATAAAGACTGGTTATAACATTAGATATTATTGCTTTCCTTGCAATTTACATTAACCAATGTAAGACAGAACAACTTCCAGTATATACACCAAAAAGCACCCGAACAAGGGTTGCAACATCTCCATATGGCGCAACTACTTAAGTTGTGACTTTAGTACATTTCCTTAATATAGTGAGACATGAGCCCATTGTTAGCCTAGATGGCTGTTATTACTGCTGTACATTTTTTAGAGCTCTTCAAATATTTAACCTGTCATATTGTCACTGTTAATAAAAGATCTGTCACTGTTAATAAAAGATCAGTAACTTTTGTTGCTAAGAAAAAAATATCAGCCTGAATTATGAGGTGATTGTCATGGAAATTGCAGTCGGTTCATTGATGTATAAACTTTTGGAAGACAGGCTCTATAATCCTATACAAAACTTTGGAACTCTGTTCAAACTTGCCAACCTTCTGCAATACATTATAACAATAAAGATTTTGAAATTTAAGCATCCACTAAGTTTCCTTATCATAATTATCAATCAATATTTCCATTACTTTGATATAATATTACATTCATTTTTAGCGAAAATTGTTTGAGTATGAAAACACTGAACTGTATTGATCTTAAAGGTTTCCATCTTTGTTAAGTGTCATACATCTTGAAGTAAAATTCAAATTTAAACATTGTTGTGTGTATCAACAAGCACCTATTCTGCATTGGTTTGAAAGAAATCAATATTTTCAAAACATTTCTGAAATTAGGTTGAATAGCTCACATTATTATGCTCATATATCCGTTCTAATGCAATCTTCTAAAAATGTTATAGAAATATTTCCATAAGAACAATACAACCTTAAAGATAAATTCAACCACAACTTCAAAGTAAGCTGATATTAAATTTAATAAATGATTGAAAGCATTTCCCATAGGTAATGCAGAAAATTCTGCAATGGTTGTAAATCACAATCAACCCAATTTCAACAAACATGGCTCCAGGAAGTTCTGATACATTAAACCCACCAACCTGACTTCAATGAATTAGCAAGCAATAATTACACTTGCAGGAACTTCAAAATAGTAGAAAGCGTGAAGAAAACAGCTAATTTATCAACATTGCTTGAAGATATCACAGCATAGAATTCCTGTAATTGTTCTCGGAATTCTTTAAAATATTGAGCCTACCTTATGTGAGTTTAAGTGCCGAAATTTATATATTATTTTGAAAAAATTATTTTTTATGTTATATTTCACACCTGACTGCAAACAAGCATCTTGAGAAAATAATAACATAACACTTCAATGCTCCAGACATTTGTGAATGAATACAATTGCTACACCGGAATTCTGGTTATTTTATTTTGAGTGTTTGGGGATTGGCACTTTTGAAGTTGAAGCACTCACATTATTAATGATTGTCAAATATGGAATAGAATATTGGTAGAAGATTGTGTTGGCAATATCAAACTATCACATAGATAAAATTGCAGGATAAAGCATAATTTATGTCATCAAAAGCTCAGCAATAACGTATTCGCCATGTACATTTCTAGATGAAAGAAAGTTGAGAACTTACTTATCATTCTGGGGATACTGGTAGGGTGTACAATTTGTGGTAAAGCCCACAGAAAGTCATATAAGCGACAACAAAACTGACAAAAACTTAAGACCATTAGCTATAATCAAGCAGCACCTATCTCGCTGTCATTATCTTCAGTTTGGAGTAAGTATCCATTAGTTTTGCAAAACAAGGTGTAAGTAAAAAGACCAGTACCTTTAACAGCGTTTAATGGTTTTGGTGAGATCACCATGCCTCATGATTTGGCAAAATGAGAGCTGCAATCACTAGTGGACACCAATATTATCAGCAGGTGACATAATACTGTGTTGAACCAAAAGCAAATGCGGTTTTATGAAAACAAATCATGAAAATATAGTTGGAAGAAAGTATATAAGATATCTTAGTTGAATAATCAACATGACTGAAGGAAAAATTATGTGTTTTCATCAGCAAAGTGCATGCTCATCAACGTATTATTTTATGTGTAGTTCGAAGGTAGTTCATAAATCAAGTTTGGAGTAATTTATATGAATTTAAGTAAGGGGCAAATTGAGGCAGACTACACTGCTACTGGTGTCACACCAAGCAATATTGGCAAATCATGGGTAACCTTGCTGTTGTGTCAAGGTCAGAAGTCTGATAAGACTGACCTTAACATGACCTAACCAGTTGCTTGGACTTCCGCCTTCAGGGGCATGATTTGATTGGAGTAAGAATCCCATTATTGACCAAATATCTTGTGGAGCACTGGAAGTGGCCGTGCCAATCAGTTGGCAGCAAGTGAAGCATCTTACACAGTTGAAGGTGTTGGTATTTTTGGTTTATTGACTATTGACTTCGTTTATGGATTGATTGTACATATCAAGTTTTAAAAAAGCAGGTTCCACTAGCCATCAAAGTATGATCACCATTTAAGGTTTAAGGTTTATTTAGTAGACACCCAAATTGGCTCGTGGCCGCTTGATTAGGTGTGTGTTTTCACAGTGTTTAAATATAATTGCAAGTAAAACAATTCTGTATGTTACAGTTAATTTGGTATCCATTAATTATATAAAGTTTGACATATTGAGCAAATCCAACAAGACTATGCGTTTGCAATTTAGAAGATATAATATGTTCTGTTTTATTTAATGTATTTATCATTTTTAACTTTAAGCAGTTTTCAGTTAATGTCCTTCTATGGAAAGTATTGTAATATTGATTTTTTGATCTGGTGTCGTAGTTATGTATGTCTTTTGATTTCAATATTTCAATATTTTGGAAATATTCAGGGACACCATTGTTTTCAAGTTTATGTAAAAATTTATATATCTGTAATTTATTGATGTCTTCTGAACGTAATATATTAAGTCTTTTAAACAGTGGTTCAGTATGGGCATTGAATCTAGAATTGGTTATTACACGAATGGCTCTTTTTTGGATCTTATTTAGTTTGTAGGATTTATGTCCCCAGACAAGTATTCCATAACATAATTTCGAATGAATTAGAGAATTGTATATTTGAAGCAGAATGTTTTCTGACACCGACTTCTTGATCAAATTTAAGGAGCCAATAGTTTTTGATAATGTGGCTGTTAATCTACTTATATGATTCTTAAATGTGAGTGCAGTGTCCAGTAGTATACCAAGATAATTGAAACTGCTAACAGTCTCTATTCACTTACCATTCAAGTTTATTTCTGGTTGGTCTACTTTATTTTGGATGTTATGGAATATCATGCATTTTGTCTTATTTGTATTCAATGAGAGTTTATTAGATTTTTGAGCGGCTGTTAACTCGACTTTTATAGAACTACATAATGTGGTATCATCTGCATATATTATGACATCAAAGTAATCGGTTGCCCTGCAAATATCATTGATATATATTATAAATAATAAAGGTCCTAATATTGATCCTTGAGGTACTCCTGTAGTTATAATTTCAGTTTTTGATTTTTGGTCCTCAAATTGCACATATTGTTTTCGGTTTGATAAGTAGCTGACAAATAGCTCCAGTTCAGTGCCCTTTAGTCCATAGAATTGAAGTTTATTAAAAAGAATTTGATGGTCTATAGTATCGAATGCTTTACTAAGATCCATAAACACATTTACAGGAACCTTATTTTCTTCCATCATCCATATGATGTTATCGGTCAGTTGTAAGCAAGCCATTTTAGTTGAATGCTTTTTTCTGAAACCGTATTGGTTTTTATTGAACAGTTTGTTTGTTTCAAGGTAATTTTGTAATTGTTCATTCATAACTTTTTCAAACACTTCAGATAAAGCTGGGAGGATTGAGATTGGTCTATAATTCTCTACTTTTTCAGGGTCTTTACCTTTGTGTATTGGAATGACTTTTGCTAATTTTAATGCTTCAGGGAATATTCCAGAAGATAATGATTGATTGACCAATTTTGCTAAAGGTTTTGATATTTCCAGTTTTATGTCTTTCAGTAGTTTGCTTGATATTTCATAAAAGTCTCGCGAAGCTTTAGTTTTTAAATTTGTGATAAATTTGATAATATCTTTTTCAGTGACGTTTTTGAATTCGAAATATTTTAATGTCGGGTGTTTTAGATAATCTTTGAATGAATTGTTCATATTATCTTTAATATTTTCAGCCAAATTTTTCCCAACATTCACAAATATTCATTGAAACAGTTAGCCACATTCTCATATCCGAAATAAGTACAATTGTCTTTGACCAATTTATCTGGCATTTTGTTTTGAGTTTTAGATCTTCCTAACATTTCATTTATCATGGTCCAGCATTTTTTCGAATCATTCTTGTTTTGTGTGAAATTATAATCGTAATAATTAGTTTTAGCTTCTTTCATGGCTCTTTTCAATATATTATTGTAGGTTTTTTAATTAATTTTCAGTGATTGATATTTTTCACTTTCCCCTTTTGTTTTCTTTAGTTTAGAGAATAGTTTATCCCTATAGTTAATGGATTTAATCAAACCGGTTGTGATCCATTTGGAATTTTTGTGTTTTCGTCTGTCAAATTTAACTTCAGTGATTGGGATATATTTTTTCATTTCATGGCCTAAAGTTTCTAAAAGCTTATAGCAATTTTTGTCAACACTTTCATTTGTGTCAAAGTCCAAGAGAGTATCGAAATCAGTTTGACATAATGCGTCTCGGAGAAGTTTGATTGATTTATTATTGTATTTGTATATCTTTATGAATCTTGGTGATTTTTGAGTTATTTTATTCATAGCTATGAAAATAGGAAGATGATCTGATATGTTGCTATTTATTATACCGCCAGTTATTTCTAACGTATGTGTATCAGACCTAAGAAAGATATTATCTATTAGAGTTCCATGATTTCCAGATATTCGTGTGGGCATTGTAATTATCGGAATGAAGCTATAGCTCAGCATGTTATCAAAAAATGTTTTTGCAAAATTGTTATCTTCAATTTTTAAAAGATTTATATTAAAGTCACCTACGATTATAGTCATTCCAGTGTCTTGGTCTATTTCATTTAGGAGTACCTCAAGGTCTTCTAGAAATTGTTCTTGTTCCTCACTTAGATTTCTTGGAGGTCTATAAATGTTTATTAGCCTTAATTGCTTTTTTGATCTATTCAAGATAATTTCAAGTTTTTGATATTCCCAGAGTGTATCATATCTGCAGGACACCACAACGTCTCTGTACTCATATTCCTGCTTCAGATAAATGGCAAGACCACCATGTTTTCCACAAGTTCTATTTTTTGTAATTAAATTATAGCCTTTGATGTTCAGAGGATTAGTTTCTATATTTTCGTGTAACCATGTTTCCTGAATACATAATGCATCATACTGAAAATCACTGCTCTTCAAGTCCTCAATATGTAATTTGATATCATCCAATTTTGAATTTAGACTTTGGACGTTCAAACGGAAAACTGTGAAAAGATTTTTTGAATTTGGAAATATTTTAGGAATGTGTGCATAATCATAATACTTGCATTGCTGGGGGATTTGCTCATTATCATTCAGATATGAAATGGAATTCAAATTATTTTCTTCCATTGCTTTGAAGGTCTTGTGTTTTCTGTCTAGTTAGCCTGACGTTCATGTTTGAGTCACTCATTGATGACTGGTTTTTCTTGGCAATCTTTGGGCAATTTGCTTATTTTTTTCTGGTGGTGTTGGACTTAATTGTCCACTTTCTTCCTCTTCGTTTTCTTCATTGTGAGTGGTAGTTTCAGGTGTTTCTGTAAGTTGAAGTCTGGATGTTGAAGCTTTTTCTTTTTTGTCAGATGTAGATTCTCGACTGGGTGTTGACTGCATTTGTGATAGCAGTTGTTGGATTATTTCACTTGTTTCTAGTTCTTTTGATTGAGTTTCTTTGAGAAGAGGATGGTCATTATTTAATTCAATAGGTTCATCTTCTATTTTTTGCCTGACATATATTTTTCCTTCTTTTGTCCAGGTCGAATGGATAATTTTATTTTTCTTCAATTGTCTTGCTTTGTGAAATAAGTTTGACTCAGTGGTTAGATCCTCGGATATATATATGTTTTTATCCTTCAGCTGTCTCACTCTTTGGCTGTAAATAAGCTGAGCATCCCAGCATGATTTCATTGTAACAAGATATTTTGGTATTGATGCTTTGGCTCATTTGTGTATGTGCAGTTAGGAAATTTTCTAAAAATATCTTGGGATCTTGGGTACCAATATCTATTCCGGCAATAATGATATTGTTTCTCTTGATACCTCTTTCCAGATTTCTTTGTGGTAGTTTGGATTGGTAGACTGGGACTGAGTGGCTTGATTCTGTGGTCTTTTTTTCCAGGCATTGTTGGCATAAATTTTGAAGTTCTGACAACTCCTTGCTGTGCTTGTCTACTTGAATTAAGAGCTGGCTCATTGCATCTTTCATTTTCTTCTTATTTTCTTCATATGAATCAATTTTTTCCAGAACCAGATCAATTCTTGATGTCACAGATGTTTTCATTTCTTTTGCAAGTACAGACATGAGCTGTATTATAGCGTCATTGCAAGCCATGACAGATAGTTGCCTTTAGCAATGGGCCAGGCCTGCTGCACTGTTTAGTGTGACTGTGCAAACTTCTTGTTTTCTCTTGTTTTCAGTTGTGAAGAAATTTTGTCGTGAGTTCAGATTGTTCCTGGGTGTAGGTTCTAGTAGTATGACTATTTTCAGACCTCTCTGTTTAATATTGCCACAGAAATTTATAGGAGTGCTGTTACAGCTGTTGTGCTGTCCTTTCATTTCAGGCACTTATGAACATGAAAACAATTTCATATGAGTTGCGCTTTTACAAGATTTCCACATTATCACTCTACAAAATGTGTCTATTATCCCATATTGTATGATGGATTATGATTGGAATCCTGCATTGTCGAGCAGACTGCATAATAATTCAGTAAAATAAAAGGGGAGACCTATGCCTTGGAAACAAAAATTATCACCTGGAAATGCACCAGTCAACATGATAAAACACTTTCATAAATGCCTTCTATCAAGTACAGTTAATGATGTTACTGAAGCAACAATGGAAAAGCCATAAATTGGGGTAAACTTTTAAAGTTATTATGTTAGTACGTATCAAGTCTATTATACTATTGATAATTGTCACAGATCTGTAACAAAATAAAATTGATCATAGTAATAAATACAAAAGTAAAAGCATCGCTTTGTCTTATCATCATCGCCAACATCACCATCATCACCATCATCATTACAAATACTAACCCTATATTCTTCTGTTCTCTTCTAAATTTGTAAATTCCTTGGATTTATATATAACTGGTTTTTTTTTTTTTTTCTTTTCTCTCTTAGTATGAATTATTATTGTAAATTTTTCCAAATATTATTATACATTTTTTTTACATATTTAAAGGTGTACACACATTACAAAATTAGCTTTTGGTGTATTCCTGTAGGCTATGATATTTGGTTGATTGATCTCATAATTGTTGTTATTTTCTTTGTCTGTCCATTTAATGTTACTTTGTATTTTGCCTAAAAATAAATTAATTTAAATTTCAAAATCGGCTGTAATGGCAGATTGATTTACACAAATATACTAAGTTGCTTTCTCAATGCTATAGAAGTCAAATTGCACATTTCCTGACATCCTCTGGAGTTGTTTCCATATCCATGAAATTGGCTGTAACATGATTAAATTAAAACACTGGTTTAGACTGCAATAAATATAATCCATACAAGCCAGTACAGGCTTGCTAGAGGCCTTCCAAGCTCAAACATTTGTCTTGAGTGTTTATTTTTCTCTATACATTGCCCTCCTTTGGTGGAGAAACCTGTCCAGCTTGACCCAGATAGCAACTGAATCAGCAACAGCAGCAAATTTGAATCTAGCAGAATTTTGGACTCATGGGTTCAAAGCTCAGCGGCATTCTTAGTTTGATGAATGGATAAGTTACTCTTTCTATTCATTGCTGTATATATCACAAAAACGGCAAAATTTAGAGATACAGCAATAAAACTGATATATTGCATTAATGTGTTAATATAAACTATGAGTAACAGAGACAATATATTTACCTCTCCTCCTGGCCTGATTTAACCTGACGCCATTTTCAGAGACGGTAATTCTGTAAACCCTTCTCAGTTATCACTAAGTGAATTAGATCGCTGGGCTTTGAGGGTCTATGTCACGTTTTACACTGAGATGGGCCTACGTATATGAAGTCAGGCTCAGCCAAAACAGGTTAAACCGGAGAAAGATATTGCTTGAAAGAAATAAAATAAAATAAAAAAGGAAAATGTTATAAAGTTCTTTAAATCATATAGGCTTGTGCTAGAGGCTTTGCCTATCACATCACACCTGTATGTATTGTCATTTATATTTCATAAGTTCAGGCCCAAGAGGTGCCTGACATAGACATATAAATTTTACTGTCCCTTCGAATGATATTAATTTCATACTCAAGAACTGAGTTGGTCTCTTTAATGCTTAACCCAAGTGTACATATACTTTGGTTCTGATTGGTATCTTATTCGAAAAATCTGATCTACAAAGTGCGAGGGTGGAATATGGCTTTACATCCTGTATTTCTGCACCTGATGGGCTAATTAGAACAGGTATAGGGACCATGGAAATGAGATGATGGATGAAACAGCCATCCAACTTAGGGGAATTGAAACCAGTACCTAGTGGTTGGAAGCCCAGTGCGCTACAACTAGCTAGTCCCCGACCCTTCGTCTGATCTACACATTTGGTCAAGTTTGTAAGATTTACCATTAATTTTATTCTACGGCTGCCAATTCGGCATTGCTGCTGCAATTAATAAGTCGTAAACAGAGAGACTCCAGTTTCTGCGCTCATTTGAGAGCAAACTGTCACGAGATTTTGTCATCAGAAAAGTCTTTACTTAGTAACGAGGTAAGTTGGGTCGCCCATTAAGGTAACCAAGCACGCCATTCAGGTTGTCAATAGCTCCGCAGAAAAAGGAAGAAGCAGAAAACTAATAATTAACAATAATATAAAGAAATCATCAGGTGAGTAAATGTTATATTCTTAGCTAAATATAACTGGTGCTTCGCTGATATTAACCAGACCCAATAATGACATGTTGCAAGTTCAGTTATTGAGAGAAGTTTCCATTCTGAATCAGCCGAGTAGTCAGGGACGAAATATAGTCATATGTCAAACTCTTGGCCCGTCAGTCTGACTACTTGCTGGTATTCTTATGGTAGATTTTCCTAAGAATGAAATGTGGAATGTTGTTGCAATCAATTGTCAAATAATATATTCAAAATACCACAGCACTGTACCACTAGGAATAATATTCTAGACCTCAATGAAGCAAATGAAATTTAAGATGTAATTTACGATAAACGAATCAAATAATCATCAATTGTATATACAATTATGTTATTACTACATTAATGTCTTAACTTCACGTCCACGTGTGTATAAAGTAATATGTTGTATGTTCAAGAAAAACGGAATAAGTAAAGCTTAATATTTTTCTTGAAAGAGGCGGCACGTTAATGCTCGCAGATATATTGATCGCTATCTGACAGAAGGTTCAGAAGCAAAAGTTCTATCAAGTGTATGCCCTTCCTGTGTCTCATTGAAGTATGTTCATCAGCCACGACATTGCCCACACTGGAAGTCTAACAAAATTAGATCAAACGCCAAAAACCAGCGACTGCAGCTTCACTACCCTTCACTACCCTTTTACTCAGTGTATGTGCTGAGGCAAGTAAAATATCCCACCCATGGGGTAAATGTGTAACATAGGTGGACTCCTCCTCTCCCTCTCACCTCATCAATCAACCCTCGATAGCTGCAAGAACTTGCCTTAGAGGGCTGCACTTCCCATATCTATCTATCCATCTACCTATCTACCTATCTATCTATCTATCTATCTGTCTGTCTGACTACATATATGTCTATCTGTCTATCTGTCTATCTATCTATCTATCTATAACTTGCAAACATCTGAAATAAACACTGGTTTGTCACACCTGTAAATGTTTCAGAATGATGTTGTCCTCGAACTTTAGTTAAACAATTATCAAAGTTTCAGGGTGACATCAGAGTTCTTTAGCAACATTTTGGTTCACCCTTACATGAACCGAACTAAAAATAATCATTGAAGCAAAAATGAAAGATGCCTTTTGATAGGATGCATATCTATATTAATGCTCTATTTGAAGCACTCTAGAGCACCCGTTTTGCCAAGTCTGCCACAACTCCGTGCCAAGCCTCTTTGTAGCAACGTTTTATGTTCAATACTTCTTTTGAAGGGACATCATCCCTTTGATGTGGAACTATGTCAATCATTATATACACCAGAGAGGCAGATCAAATGGCCAGTTCATCATCCGATACAGTTGTCCTGGAGTGATTTCATAAATAGTTTATCACACTTTATACAACTCAAGCGCTTCCAATAGATAGTGCAGTTTTATTTATACCCGTATTGATCTAAAAGGTAGCCTATGTTCTGAAACCGAGGAGACAGGTAACATAGCTAAGTATGGTAAATACAACACTATTTAGATAATTGTATACAATTCCTTTACTTCCATGTCCAAAAAAGATTTAAATTAAAAGAAATTATTAGAGCCTAAGATACGAGATAAAATGTGTTTTATTGATGTTTCTTCGCACAAAACAATTAAATACCCAAGCGAGCATAGGAATGATTTACATGGTGGGATATTTAAAAGAAATATCTGTACATAACCAATAAATCTTTGAATTTCAAGGCACATTTCCGTAATATATGTATTATATTAAAACAGCAAACATCACAATTTTTTTACTTAGTTACAAATATATGTAACAAGGGTGGAATGCTCAGTTAGTATAATGGTTTTTCAGCAGTGCCCTTTAAATATTTACAAAGATAAAAACATCATAAAAATATATGTGCATGTATACAAGTGTTATACATTCATGGTATCATCTCACCATTACATCTGCCTCTGATGTCTAAAACATGATATAAGGTATAAAATATTAATAAATGAGAAACATAAATCAAGTGTACATATTTAATAATTTTCTCTCACTTTTCCATTATAACTACCTAAACAGCAAAAAAAAGTGTGTTGGGTAACGAGGTGCTTTTATATTTGTTTTCTATATTATTCAAAACTGTGAAAGTGGTGATTTTATTCATTAAAGAAAGAGCGGGGGGGGGGGGGCCTAGCTCAGAGGTGGCGCTCTGGGCTTCCAACCGCTGGGTCCCGGGTTCGATTCCTGGTCAAGCTTAAGTTGGATGGCTGTTTCATCCTTCATCTCATACCATGGTCCCTACCTGTCCTAATTAGCCCAACTGGTGCAGAAATACAGGACGTAAAGCCCTAATCACCCACCAACCCATGTTCATTAAAGAAACGAGAAAAACAATGTATAATTGGAAATTGTGTGGGAAGTGGCTTAATAAGTGGCTTGCTATTTTCAGTAAGTTAGCTCAAGGTGACAACAGCCAATTTACCTGCATCAGCACAATGACAAATTCCTCATTGACGAATTGAGTCAGGAGCATGGTACCCTGGTAGTTCTCTAAAAGTGCTAAATATTTGCAACTGTTAAAAAGTCTTCATTATGGGCGGGTTTCGTTTCAGGTGGGTTGGTATTTGAAAAATTCAATCCATGACAAAGACGTTAATTTAAAGGGGAACTTAAGGACATTTGCAAGTTAATTTCAAAACTTCAATTAGATGTACAAGAACATATTGCAGTGAAAAAAATGTGTCTATAAGTCGAGTTAGTGAAATTTGCACCACCCGCCGAAATGCTGGGGGCCGCCATTGTTACACACCCTCGAGTGCCGTCACTTTCGTCCTACTACATGCAGAGCTCTAGACTGAACTGTGAGATTGCAATCTGTTTCATCCTTCAATGCATTCTTCATTGCAGTTGTAATTAGCATACCATATACTAGATGCTAATTGTACTTCTTTTAAAAAAAAACTGTAAGATTGCAAGCTTTTTTAATTAATTTTGCTATCTGCAATTACTTATTTATTTTGTTTTTTTGGGAAAGGTATAAATGTATACAATAAAATCCAAAATATAGTATAATAAAAACAATGATTATGAACTGTAGAAATGTAAAAAACTGTTATAGTTCCCGTATTATACATAAGATCATTAAATACGACTCCCTCAAGCATGGGAGTTTACATGATATATTAGGCCTATAAGAAATCATCATTCCTATAGCTATAGCTGAACATTTTTGCTGGTAACAAAATTTGAATACTGCTTGGTTTTGTAATTGTTTTTAAAATTTTGCAAAATTAGAGTGCACATTTTTTAACTGACAAAAAAAGGGTGGAAGTTCAAACGTTGGGGATGGGCATAAATTTGACAAGTGCCTGTCTTAATAAATTAGTTCATGTCAATAGCACTAATAGCAATCGGTCCTGATTTAATCAGGGATCACAATCTACACTGGGAGACTCAATTACAATTCGAAGGCATATATAGATCTAAGCCTGTGTCTGATGTCCTCAAGATAGTTGCAATTCAGATTCTGAATATATATATATCCCATGCCTTACACTTCATTAATTTTCGTTTATATATCATGTTCATAATTAACATTTATATGACCCCTTTCCCTAAGGTGTGATCTGTTGGTTACCGCCCTGGTCTGTTGTAGTTGTTAGATATTTCATTTATTTCTACACCGAGTGCCAAGATATTAGGCAGCACCTACTTTTTCTTGTTACTTGCTTAATTTTGCACATAAATTCATACAACTTTCACATAATGTGCACTAATTTGACCTAGACTTAATGGCCAAAACATTTCTGCCTTAAGTGTTTGTCTAATTAATAAATCATTCAGCCATGAAAATCAGGTGTGCCAAGTTATTAGGCAGGTATTGCTTTGTAGTGTGCAGACACTGTAGAAATACTGCTATGGGGCATACAAAAGACTTATCTGACACTGAGAGGTCCAAAGTAGTTAGACTACTTGGTTAAGGTCATACATATTTAGAAATTGCAAGAAAATTAGGGAGAGACCGCCGCACTATTGAAAAGTTCGTTTTGAAAGGTGGAGCAGGTAGAAAGAAGGGCCACCAAGCACCTCTGAGAAAGCTGACACCAAGGGATGTGACATCTGTCAAACTAGAAATGGCCAGGAAACCCCTATCCTCATCAGCTGAAATTTTTGAAGCTGCAGGACTAGATGATGTGCCAAAATCCACAAGATGCCGCATCCTCCGAGGCATTGGAAAAGTGAAAAAAGTGAAGACAAGACCTCCTATCAATAAGAAGCATAAGGAACAGAGGTTGGAATGGTCCCGCAAATATATGAAGACAGATTTTAGCAAGGTGCTGTGGACCGACGAGATGCGAGGAACCCTGGATGGCCCTGATGGATGGGCTCGTGGTTGGGTCCAGAGAGGCACTGAGGCACCAGTTAGAATCAGGCGACAACAAGGAGGTGGAGGTGTGATGATATGGGCTGGCATAATCAACAGTGAACTTGTTGGCCCATTTAGAGTGAAAGATGGAGTAAAGATGAACTCAAGAGGCATATTGTAACTTCCTGGAGGAGAATCTGGTGCCTTGGCTTAGGAGAAAGTCAGCAGCCTTTCGTAAAAGTTTCATCTTCATGCATGACAATGCACCATCACATTCATCCAGGTTCTCCAGGGGGTGGTTGGAATCTAAAGGAATCTCAGGTGAACGCCTTATGGAGTGGCCAGCCTGTTCCCCTGACCTAAATTGCATTGAAAATTTCTGGTCAGCATTGAAGAGGAAGCTATATGCCAATAGCAAACAATACAAATCCAAAGAATCACTGTGGCAGGCTCTCTAGAAAGCTGCTGCAACATTCAAATCAAATGACATTGCAAAATTGACCAAAAGTATGGACAATAGACTTCTTTCTGTCATACAGAAAAAGGGTTCCTACATTGGTTATTAGGATGAGAACTAATAAATATTAATATTTGTGAAATGTTGTTAAATTGTTAAAATTGTAATGTAATTGTTATATTGTGATATAATCTTGTTCACATCATCAAATAAAACTGTTTTTGTTATAATATCTAATTTTGTTTCACCTCAGTATTGATGTAAACTGATGCTGCCTAATAACTTGGCACGCCTGAATATAGTATTTTAATTATTGTAAAATTACAATCAAATTTAAGGCAGAAATGTTTTGGCCATCAAGTCTAGGTCAAATTAGTGCACATTATGTGAAAGTTGTATGAATTTATGTGCAAAATTAAGCGAGTAACAAGAAAAAGTAGGTGCTGCCTAATAACTTGGCACTCGGTGTAAGTAATGTAATTGATAAAAATCAAATAACATATCTCAACAAGATTAAAAACAAATTCATATACTTTTAATATATATATTCTCAAAGATTAGCAGAATCAATTAATTTGCAAATTCAATTGGGTGTCACTAAATCTTCTACATGGGGACGGGGGTTATAAATTAAGTTATGAATTATTATCACTATACCAATATGAAAGATAATATCAAAGACTTATTTTCTATGGAACTGTATCCAATACATCAATTATAATGGCTTAATTCTCTGTTCATAATTGCTTCGTCTCAAATTATTCAAAGGCAATATACTTGACATTTGGTGAGAACCGTGACATGCTTTTATAACCATATATAACAAAGGTTCAAAACCTCAAGTGCAATTAACACCTATTTCTCAAACTGTCAGTTATATAGTCACCAATACTCAAGCCCGTTGGGTTGCAGGACAACAGTGATGTATTTCCAGCCAGTGCAAGACACCCGGGAATGACGAAAATGGTGGCCTCCGTAGTTCACAACATGAGGCTAATAAATGCAGGATATTTCATCACCAGTGCATATATACAAGTTGTGAATAGCGTGGAGGTGTTTCAATGGACCCAAGCTAACTTCTGAGAGGTAAAGTGCTGAAGGGTTTAGTTCCCCTTTAAGAGTCATTATATTTTGAAAAACCATATTTTTATTATGTATGCCTACCACCAGTATTATTTTTCAATGCAGTTATCTGTCAACATCTGGTCCGTGGATATTGTAGTGCATTGATCCCTAGCGCTTTTACAGTGTATACCTCTAATAAAAGTTTTAAGAGTCTATTGCAAACCGTCATAAAGATTCACCAGATAACAATCACAGATGACCTCCAGCAAATTTCACTTGTCATCAAGCTTGGTAATATCTACCCCTTGGGATCCCCCAACAAAATACCCATGGCCAAACCGTCCAAACAAAACAACAAAGAAAAGAAGCTTACCACATGCAAAAACTGGCCCTGGGTGATAAGTCTCCATAGGAACAGGATTTCGCCTAATCTACAGTCTAGAACTAAAGACTGCAGGACTAAAATATAATTTTATGAGGTTTTCATTAGTTGCACCAGAAGGGAGTAAGTGAATAAGGGAGTAAGGGAGTAAGGGAGTCTATATCCTCTCCTCTGTGACAGGCCTCCCTTTCCCTTTTTCTTTAAATAAATTCTGTGGTGGTGCGTGGGTGGATTAGGGCCTTTACGTCCTGTATTTCTGCAATGAGATGTTGGATGAAACAGCCATCCTAATTGGGCTCGACCGGGAATTTTACCCGGTACCAAGTGGTTGGAAGCCCAGCATGCTACCACTGAGCTAGGCCCCCACCTCCGTATATAAATTCTGTGGTAATATAATTTAAAGCCTCATGCAAGAAAATTTTGTCTGCTAACTGACATCAATGTACTTCCCAGAAAAGATCTATATTTTTGATAAGCATCTTTATGCCCAGCTGGTTTTTTATCGACAGATCTGGCCCATGGAATTTGGATATTATATACTGGTCGCGTTTAAGTTGGATGGCTGTTTCATCCTTCATCTCATTGCCATGGTCCCTGCCTGTTCTAATTAGACCATCAGCAGAAATACAGGACATAAAACCCGAATCCACCCACCCACAGCAACACCTCAATTTTAAGACAATAATTGCAACCAGGACTCATATTTTATCAGTTGCATTAATACATAACATCAATCTAATCACATTTAAGAAACAATATTCTGCTAGCAATTAAGTTGTAAAAATGCTTTTACAGTACCCTATTTTTGTGGCGCGCTGGGTCTCATTGCCATGGTCCTTGCTTGTCCTAATTAGGACAGTGTGGCTGTGAAAATCTAAACCTATAAACCTATAATAATAATTTCGAAAAATTTGCCTGGGTGACGCCCATAGCTCTGAATTCATTGTTTAGTTTCTGTACTGAGAAAATAAAAACACAAATATACCAAATATTATTTATCTATTCATTTTTTTACCAACTTTAAAATGCTCTTAGGCGCTGTACAAATAGGAATATTAAGAAAAACATTACAATAATATATTAAATAGATGAAAAAGTTAAAAAGAATACATGAAAATAAATATACATATATATATATATATAATGCATGAAATGTAGAAATTTAAAATAAAATCAGTTATTGTAGTTTTCATGTTGTTCTGAGAGGGATATAACCAACGAAACTGTTAGTTAACTCCCTCCTGAGTGCAAACTGAACTTGTCTTGCATAATAAAGGCATTAAAACAAAACAAACAATCAGACAAATTAGTAAATATGCCTAATGGAGTATAAGTTAGTTATATCCCTCATAGCCGGGAGTTGACTAACATTTTTGTTGCTTATATCCCTCCTATTCGGGATATAACTAATACTTAACTACCACACAGGAGGGATATAACTACTACTTTTCAGCACCTTATTACCAGTAAAACGTGGGTGATACTCCTCCAATTGCTTTAGAAGATTAGTCTATGTTTGCTTGTCCTGATAGTTTCGAGAGCAGTTTTGAACTTGTCTTTAGGTACAAAAATGTCACAAAGTTTCCCCAAACTCATCACATAGTTCTTAAGGAATCCATAGTTGGCCTTGTGCTTCAAAATATCCTTGATGTCATTCTGAGTGAAGTTTGATTTGACGAGGAACATACCTTCGTAGTATTTCTCCAAATACCAGGGTTCTATTTTGCAGTTCTCAACAGCAATTTGGGTCATGTTTAGAGGTCGAATGCCAATCAGTGGACTGCGGGCTTGTCGACCTAAAATTAGAAATCCATTAAGTATTATAATGATATTAAGTGTATATCTTAACTTTCTGTATGCATATTTACCTTAACAATTCCATTTATTGTCTAATGTATGATCCGTTTTTGTACTAATTGGTAGGAATAAACATAATAATGATAATATATTGATCTTCAATTTGTCCATTTCATTGTACCATGATAAGAGTTTTAGCAGGGTGACTGGTAAACATTCAAACTTGGCCATAAACTTCCATGGTGGTGCAACTTATTCAGCATGGAGTCATATAAACACTCTTTTAAGAATCTCTTATGACTCCATGGTTGGAGTAGGTGATATTTTTATTTCTAATTATTTTTTTTTTTTTTGTGAACGGAACACTCTACATTGTACAAAGAAGATGGTCGGTTTTCAATAGTTTGTTTAAAATCAGTTATAATATATATCATCTTTATTTCGTACACAGTGGCACACATAAAAATTTTTTTTAACAGTACTAAAATTTATTTACCCATGATTTTTAAAAGATATAGTTTAATTTACAGAAATTTAATATGTGAGTTCATTCACTTCATCAATTGTCAACAATGCATCATGTCTTCATGCAGTGAGATTTTGCATTGCTATTATATTGTTTGTCTTAGACAATGATTGTCTACGCCAACCAACATCATTTTTTGGTTTTCCCAATCATTGTCTAACGCTGAAAATATATTGGCTGGTTCTAAACAATTGCTGAGATCAATTCTTGAGACTACTATGCTAGATCCAACAATTATGATCATAATATATGCACAGTTGGTGTAAAAAAAAATTGCATTCGCCTGAACAGAAACCATATAACCATTATTAAAGTGCACTTAATCTGTCACTACAATGATCATATTTGCAATTTATTACTAAAAACATAATTCATTGAAAACATAGTTTCAGTCAGATATATTTAATATTTTTGACAGTAGGGAAATACTTTTGATCATTTCACATGGAAATTTTATGAAGCTCTTCCAATATTTAGCCTGTTTAACGGCAATCAATTTGTTCTATTAACTCATCACAAGTTTCTGGTATTTCTCGATCCTTTAGTCCCATCAAACAGAACTTGATTTTATTGGCCAACCTATTAAAATACACATCCCTCCAGAACTAAAGGACCACTTGGGCTTATATTAACACTTCATCCAATGGTCAAAGTGATCTTATATTGGGAGGGCAGTCAACATTCCTAAAACTAACACCCCTAATAACATGCAACGGCTACCCGATATTGGTGTGACGTTGCCCACATTGAGCCGACATATAGCCGATGTGACATGCTATTTGGGAATTGGCTTATTCATGACTTACTCTACACCCAATGTATGAAATTATACCTCTTGTTGCTGTGAAATAAAAAGGCCATTCTTTCTTGGGCCAGGCAATTTCGATGACTCCTGAGTAGTTCTTGAGGGCCACAGACCAAGTCATGGCAGCTCCCTTTACTCCTACAAGAACTCTGGTGCAGTGAATAAGTTGAGCTTGTTCAATAAGAGATAACTTTTCCATTATGACAACAGATGCATTGTAACCCATTTCTATGGCAACAATTTTCAATTCCTTTGCATTGAGAATTCTCCTGTAAGATCCTCTTTGGGTGATGACAACCAAGTTTTCATAAGGACATTCTTCTTTGACATGTAGCTTCCTCTTGATGAAGTCAGTTGCATCAAGGACTGTATCAAGCAGTAAAGCACTGTTGAAGATAGCAGTTTTGTAACACACTTTATCAGGTCTTTGGTTGTCTTCAAATATACTCATGTTGGTGTCATTAACACCTAGCATTTCAAGGAAAGGTTTTGTGGCTGACAGGTCAAATGGCACAAATTTCCCGGGACAAAATCCTGAAGGTATAGCAAAGAAGGCATCGTTTGGAAGACCTAACCGGTCCGTACTCTTCATCGTGGAATAAAGAGGAAAAAACTCTTGGGTGATGAAATGGTAGAAATTGTACAGTCGACATGGATATTTGTTCGGATCTTGGTAATTGAAGAAAGCGACTCGATCTTCGATTATTTTGTAGTCTTCCGGTAATGGCTTGTTGGAATACTTCACATAAAATCCACGAAACTTTCTTAATGCAGACAACTCTTTTTGACCATGAATTGTTATGCTTTTCTGAGGAATTGTTACACAATCCCTAGCTGGCATAAGTATCTCTTCGTTTCTCAAGTGCCATTTCCAACCATTTTCGTTTTTTTGGTTAAATGTCAGAGTAGGCTTTCGGCTCCTGATACAAACCCAATTAATTGTGAGGTATTGTTTCTGGTCAATGGGTTTAATAGGCTTTTTGAAAGATTTTCCCTCCTTCCTATTATCTTCTGAACTGTATTCAGCTTTTTTAATCAAAGTTGAAGACAAGTTCTGCATTTCCTTACCTAGTATTTCTGTCAAAATGAGCTTGTCCTCTTTCACTAATTTCACTTCCCCCATATGAGGCATGATGTATTGAAAAAACATTATCCATTGTGATAAAATTCCGAAAATGAGTAAACTGATGACAATGTTCTTAAAACCGGACATCTTGGCTACCCCCATTGTCTTGATGTGAATCATCTTGTGTCCTCACTGCTGGAAGAATATGAAGATATATATACAGAATTTATTGACAGCAGCGCATCAAAACGATACATGTGTCATAAAAATAACATACAAGGATGAAAAAATAACAATATACATAAATATAATGATAAAGTAAAATAAAATCACAATCTACATGAACATAACTAAGTTACATATCAAAAACATTTATATAATAATTATGTATATAATTATACACACATAAATAAAAGAAGATTAGCACCAATCAATGCCCCATTATTACAGACAATTAATACTGATATATTTTTATGAATTTAGGAAGTTCACAGATACGCTTAGTTTCATTAAAAACGGCCTGTCAAATTAAACTTACACTAAGCTGGAAAACTTTTGCTATACGATGCTACTTGCTACTAAATTAAGCTGTCTAGCTGTAGCTGGCTACTCAAAGCCAGATCTAAAAGTTCGTGCAGCACCATATCAGATAAATTTCATGCATTCACCAAGATTTATATTTTTTGGTGTAAGCCAGCTATAAAGTAGGAGTAGACAGCTGCAGCTGGCTCTAGCTACAGCCAGAATAGGTTTCTACAGCTGTCTAGAGTAGACCATAATTTATGAAGCGAACTGTATAATATTTTAATGGTGAAGCTTGTATGAGCTGAACATAGGCGAAACTAAAAGGTCACAAAGGCAAGGGATATCCTGACGAACATTTGAAGCCTTTCGTCTGAAGAAAACGGTCAAAAATATATAATAATACTTTTGTAGGTTCACATCAAGTTTTGCCACAAGCAAGGGTGAGTGGATATCCAAATGTGTTACAGGTGAGCAAATGAGTTAGGCAACAAAGTCTCAAATTTGCTGAACATTAAAACCAGTGAATATCAACCATCCGAATAAGTTAAACAGTTACTTACATCTGAAATGTGTATGCGAATATCCACATTTTATACATGTAACAGTCCAACAGAAGCAAAATACAGAATTAAATACCTTCTTCAATATAGGTCCAAATGACCCTGACCTTGCATATCAGGGTGAACGCAATTGGTTCGTGCAATCCCTCAATGGAACGAACTATAAACTAGACCAAAGTCCATTGTAGGGTAAAGTTCATTGGCCCTTAAAACCTTAAACCTAGCTTTGAAGTAACCTCAGAATTAAGACCACCTCAAAATCACTGATTTTCACCAAAAGAAAATTATTTAATTGTGTTGCTATCTATTAAGACCACATTATCATTAAAGCCAGTAAAATTTGCCACAAAAAAAGACTTCATGGCGAGGTTTCCCTGTACTTGGGTGATCTTTTATCATGCAACATAGGCCATAACAATGGCTTTATGATAATAATGTTTTTTTTTTCTTTAGTTTTATATATAGGGGAGACATTTTTTATTTGACTGAATATCACCCATGCAGTGGCGTAGCCTCATATGTGTGCAATAGTTCTGAAGCAGTAAAAGATGGATATTGAAATTCAGTATCCAGTGAGGCAGCATTTTTGCGATCTAGAACATTTTCACAATGGTCCACGGGCGTGGGGTACATTGGGACACGGCCTGTGGAGCAGGTTTGAATTTTCCACATTTTCCCCCATCATTATATGGCTTATATACAGAGAATATGACTCTGAAGTTATGAAAACTTAAAACATATATCAGGGTGTGGCTGGTGCCCCAAAGTTACCCGATCCAACCTACCTTTCCTTTGTGTTGTTGCCTTTTGATCAAAAGAATATGCATGTGTTTTTTAATTGATGCATGTTTACCTTGAGCAAAACTCATGTGAAGTTTTATAATATAGTTTACATAGGATTTTCCATGATTTTTGCCGAGGGTAAAAATAACTGCATACATCAGAGATTAAGAACAAAGGCAAATTTGAAAGAAAGCTTAAAAAATTCATTATAATATATTTTGGTGAACATTAGTGCTTTTGCAGATCAAAGATTATTCATTATAAAGAATATAAAGAAGAAGAATGTCATTAAAAAACTGCTTCCTTTGGACAAAAAGCTTTCCATAACATGTCTCTGTGTGTTAAAAGCTCGTTTTTCAAAGGCAGTATTAATACATTATTACATACAAAGGGTGTAGTGCAGTATAGCCGACCTAAATATATGCCATATTTGGCGTCCATGAAATATGAAAATAATTACTGTTTTTTACGAAATTTTGTTCTGGGAGTAACATTTGTGTAGAGTAGCGGGGGTTGGAGTAGCCCCCAATACAAATAAAGAATAAACAATTATAAATTGCCTTCTTGCCTTGAAAATTATCACCGCCGCTAAATATGGACATAAGTTTGGATCCGCTATTATATACTGCACTTACTCACTTACTTACTTACTTACTTACTATCTTACCTACTTACTTGTCTACTTACTTATTAAAGTTTCATCATATGCTGTTTCATTTCTACTTCATAGTCGTTGAATTAAGATAAATAGAAAACAACAACAAAATTTAGAAAAAAAAGAATAAAAAGCGACCAGTGGTGAATCTGAGTTCAATAGAGTCAATATCTGCTTTATTACATTGTAATTTTTAATAAACACCACTTCTTACCTTATTATAATTAAGGCTTCGTCATAATGACTAAAGAAATCACCAACCTACATTCCAAAGGCAACTGTGAGTAATGCTACTGACTTTATGACTCACACTCAGTCATATGAAATCTTCTTTTCGGTTTATCAAATTGCTATTTAGTAAATTTTTTGGACAAATCTAATTCATTCAGTTTCTCAATACCCCAACGAACGATCATCTCATAATAGAAACTTAGGAACTAGGTTGGGAATTTATGCATGAACTCTCTAGAAGTGTTTATCTTTTCAGCTGGTTGCATTCTGGGTCGTTGCTAAGCATGCTCTGTTGAGCCAATGGAAAGGACTGGGCTTAAGTAAGACAGGTTTGTGACTTCTCTACAGGATTTGTAAAACAGATAATCCCTCTTTAAAAAGAAGCAGAATCCATCCATTTTTGGTAACTTCTGGACAAAAACTGATTCTTTAACCTTTGAAAATAGTGCTGTGAAGTCGGTAAATTTTGACAGTATCAGTTCGTAGATATAGACTACTTGATGATCCTTCCCAGAGCAGGGACCTAGCTTAGTGGCAGCGCGTTGGGCTGCCAACCACTGAGTCCTCGGTTCAAATCCAACCCACATTGGAAGGTTGCTTCATTCTTCGCCTTATTGTCTTGGCACCTGCCTGTCCTGATCAGCCCTATCTGGTGAAAAATATGGGACGTAAATCCCATCTCACCCACCCACTGATGGTTCTTCCTACATGAATATTACCAAAGGGGAGGTCTTTGATATAAACAGCCCAGATAGCATTCTAAATCAGCCCAGCATCCTTTCCATATTGGCCACTGTCGTTACAACATAGTATTAACATCAACGACATCCCGCCAACGTTGAAACGAGTTGGAGAGTTGGAATGCTATCTGGGAGCTAATCGTTTTCAGAGACAGCTAATCTTTTTCAAGGTCATGCACTCATAGAACAGGATAAATTGCCTTTTGATCTTCAGTTTTTATGTCTCCTTGGTGACCAACCACCAAGATGAATTGCGGATTCAGAAGTCATTATTTGTTCTGGCTGTCTTCCTAAATTACGACTCTTGGTCAAACATTTGAACGTGAGAGGAAAGCCCATAGTGTAATAATAACTCTATTCTGTTGCCATGGCAAACTATGGTTGTTCCTTTCCGTCCCTATGACAATCTGGCATTTAACTCACATAACCTGCATGCATCGATTGACTGAGCATTGCATTGAAGAAATATATTGGGTTAGAGTTACAAACTGTTTGTTGTAAGTACCTCGTCTTCATTCAGGGGCGTAATCATTCAAAAATTGTGAAAAACAGGGGGAACCAAGGAACACCATGCTTAGGTGCCATGAACGAAATAATGTTTCAGAATCTGGTATAGCATGTCAGATATTTATTCTGATAGGCATTTTTTTGTTTTATTTTTATTTTGTTTGTTTTGGTGTCAATAAGTAAAACTGCCAAAATTTATATAGTTCTTCATTCACAAACACTGACAGAGGATAGACTAGAAATATTGTCATATGTAGCACATAATTAGAGTAAACTATTGCGACTGACTTATTATTCTTGACAAGTGGAAAAATATGTGCTATAATTTCTCTTATGCAACAGCTTTGGCGAGAACTGGGCCGCCTGAGGTGGGGAGAACTGGGTTTCTGTCCTAGGCAAAAATGGTGAGCGATATCTGTGAGAAAATAGTGAACATTTTGAAAAGGGAATCACATTATTTATCAACTTATGATTGAATCCTCTAAATGTAAAACATGTTTACTGTCTTTTTTAGTCTATGATAATGGACATCAGTTTTCTTTAAAAAATTTGAATTAATGATTTATAAGTGAATTGAATTGAATTGAACTGAACTGAACTAAGAACTTAACTGAAATGTAAATTTAATTAATCAATGTTCTTATTACTTTTCTCTTATATGCTCTCCATCTAATAAGTAAATTAAACATTCTTTCTTAACAGTTTCTCTCTCTCTCTGTCGCTGTCCTTTCATTTGAATGATTTCTGCTTCCGACTTTCCTATTCTATTTTTAGCATTTTCCAGCGTATACTGCAGAGACATCTAGTACACTATAGTAGAACAATGAAAGTGAACATTAAATAATGAATTCAGAATATATCCACTCAGGTGAAATCCTCTTATGACGCTGGAGACACCCATATATTCAACAGGTAGGACTTGATACCTCAGCTGGCCAGTTAGCCGTGATCGTATAGTGGTTAGTACTTCTCGTTGTGGCCGAGACAACCCAGGTTCGAATCCTGGTCACGGCAGAGCTGTGAGTCTCTGACATGGCAAGGCCGGTAATTTTATATATAAAAAGGCTTCAAGACAGAGACAGAACATAATTTTCTAACGTTACATTATTTATTTTCAACTTTTTGGATCCACTTTAGAGAAGAGTGCTTACAGAGAATAAAGTGATGGATAACAGTGTTATTTAATATGCAATTATATATATTTTTTATATTTGAAGTTTAAACCAACTGACCCTCATATGGCCTTGAGAAGATCCTAGGAACTAAAGATCATATAAGCGTGGCTCAATAAGTTTTCATTGGCTTAGTAAGTACAACAAGTATCAATAGCATTATTAAATATAATAGCTTCAACAGTCATGCAAATAATCAAATAGATTTGTCAAAGCATTCCCACTCTGCCATTCAATTCTGTTGTAGCCATGAGTCGCTGTTGACGAGCCCACCACAAGTGCAGTATCATGTTACAGTCAACAAACTTACATACTGTAACAAATAAATCACATTTCTAACGGTAGAACACCTGAAAAACTGTAAAATCAAATTCTTTTGTGGCCGACTTGTTTTTCTTCCTGGTTTTTATGGCTGCAAATCTTCATAACTGGAGGAAATTGAGGACACCTGTGCCTTGATTATGTTTCAGAAACAAATATCAGCATTAAATATTGCCAAATAAGATACATGTTTGCTGTAATATATAGTAATTTTTAAACATTGCAGCTGTGTTTTTTGTCATTCCTGTAGTTTATAATCATGGATGTCAGTTGTTTTAATTATACATTTAGATAATTTGGCCACTTAATCCTGATGTAAGATGTTAATTAAAATATCGATAATTGCATTATTCAATTTTATAATTGTTCTTATCTATACTCCTCTTTTATACTTACTGCTTATCCATTGAGTAGAACTGAATTACCATTTGATACGTTTTGCATAAAACATATATTATTTTTTCACAGTTTTCTATATCTATCCTTGCCTGTCTGTCTGTCTCTTTGCTCCTTTTCTGTGTTCTATTTTTAGCATTTTCCAACATACACCCCAGAGACATCTAGCAGAACAATGAAAGTCCTATTGTAATTAATTCAGAATACATGCACAGAGGTGAAATCCTCTTATGGCCCTGGGGAGACCCATAAAATACAACAGGCAACACTTGATACTTCAGCTGGCCAGTTAGCCGTGATCGTATAGTGGTTAGTACTTCTCGTTGTGGCCGAGACAACCCAGGTTCGAATCCTGGTCACGGCAGAGCTGTGAGTCTCTGACATGGCAAGGTCAGCAATTTTTATATAAAGATCGAGACCCAACATCATCTTCTGAGGTGACACTTCTTTATTTTGAACTTCTTGGATCCTCTGAAGAGAGGAGTGCCTACAGAAAATAGAGTGATGGATCAGTCTTATTAATATGAAATCTATTACTATTGGCCTCTTAAAGTTTTCATTGATTTTGGAAGTACAACACGTATTGATAGCATTATTAAAGATAATAGCTCCAACAGTCATGCACATGTTAAAATGTATTTGTCAAAGCATTCTGACTCTGCCATTCAATTCCGTTGTAGCCATGCGTCGCTGTTGATAGGCATTTTTTGTATTCTAAATGAAGTATCAAAGACACTTGCACCTTTCAAAAGATTAAGAAGAAAAGTGCCCAGAAGTACCCTACAATCACTCTATGTTTGCCTGATTAGATCTTTCATTGATTATGGTGATTGTATTTACAATAATATGCAAGATACTTGTGGTAAAAAATTAAACCTAATACAACGTGAAGCCATGATAGAATGCACAGGTGCCATTAGATGAACTCATACTAAATTACTGTATGTGGAGGTTGGGTGGGTACCATTGAAAACAAGACGTGAATGCAGAAGCCTGATAATGTATCATATCTCAGTGCTCTGATACCGTTAGAATTATAGCAATCAGTCAGATATAAATTAAGGAATAGTGATAGACGAATCATACCATTTACAAGAACATCAAGATTCTTTATTATTTCACTGTATCTACTCAACGATTATGGAACAATCTTGGTTTAGAAATAAGAAACTCAGAAACTCTTGAATAATTTAAGCGTGCTATTAAAAGAACCCACGGTTACACTACAAAGAAATTGTATCTGTTTGGTCTTCCTGAGGCTCATATTCATCACACAAGAATGAGACTTGGCCTTCGTGGTCTTAGTGGTCATTTGAAAAACTACCATATTATCCAAGATGGAATTTGTCAGTTATGTTACCTTGAAACTGAAGATACCAAGCATATATCCTGAAATGTCCAGCCTATACCATTAGTCGAGTTTCATTATTGACAAATTTAATAGAACTTATTCCATTTGATTTACTAGCTGGGCTTAAGGAAGATACTCTCATGCAAAGTTTATTACATGGTTTTCCATTCCTGATATTACATGAAACAAAATTGTATTTCTTTTATTTCAACATTATAGCAAGATAACACACTGGTTTAATTAGTATATATTTATTTTTATTCTAAGAATATGACTATTTGTGAAGAGTACAAGTTCTTGTGTTTGTGCTGACTTTACTAATTGAGAACAGCTTAGGCTTCTAAGCTTCAAGCTTATTGTCTATCCTATTGTCTGTTTGTGTTTATATGGGTTTACTCAAATGTGATATCATGGTACATGGAATTGTATGGTTATGTACATTTGTAAATGGGATTTTGATGTGAATTACTAACACTACTAACAGATAAAGATCACAGAGTGGATGTGTATTCATCTAAATGTAGTTCACTCTAAAGAAATAAAATTAACAAATTATAATTTTCCAAGCCAGTTAGCCACAAATAAGTTGGGATTGAGACACAATTAAGCCATTGAAGGGGCCACACCACAAGTGCAGTATCATGTTACAGTCAACAAACTTACATACTGAAACAAATTAATCACATTTTTAATGGTTAAACACCTGCAGAAACTGCAAAATCAAATTCTATTTTGGCTGACTTGTTTGTTTGCTGGTTTTTATGGCTGCAAATCTTCATAACTGGAGGCAATTGAGAAAACGTGTGCCTTAATTATTTATCAACAATAAATATCAGTGTTAAATCACAGTATATGATTGAATCCTCTAAATGTAATATATATCTTTTTTGTCAGTCTATGATGATGATCCTCAGTTTTCTTTATAAATTTTGACTTAATGACTAATAAGTGAATTGAATTGTCAGAATTGAATTGAATTGAACTGAACTGAGAACTTACCTGAAATGTCAATTTAATTAATCAATGTTCTTATTACTTTTCTCTTATGTGCTCTCCATCTAATAAGTAAATTAAACATTCTGTCTTAACGGTTTCTCTCTCTCTATCCTTTAATTTGAATCCTTTTTCTTGCAACTTTCCTATTATGTTTTCAGCATTTTACAGCGTTTACTGGCCAAGTCATTAGAAATGATGTGAGATGTTTACTAAGATACAAATAATTTCATTATTCAATGTTCTAATTGTTCATATCTTTTCTCCTCTGATATACTTAATGTTTATCAATTGAATTGAACTAAACTACCGTTTATACATTTTGCATAACATATATATTCTTTTTTTACAGTTTTCTGTATCTATCCTTGCCTGTCTGTCTGTCTCTTTGCTCCTTTTCTGTTTTCTATTTTTAGCATTTTCCAACATACACCCCAGAGACATCTAGCAGAACAATGAAAGTCCTATTGTAATTAATTTAGAATACATGCACAGAGATGAAATCCTCTTATGGCCCTGGGGACACCCATAAATTCAACAGGTGGCACTTGATACCTCAGCTGGCCAGTTAGCCGTGATCCTATAGTGGTTAGTACTTCTAGTTGTGGCCGAGACAACCCAGGTTCGAATCCTGGTCACGGCAGAGCTGTGAGTCTCTGACATGGCAAGGTCAGCTAGCTTTTTGGCCAATTGAAATCGAATTACATGGAATGATTATAGTGCCTAGGAGAAAAGTACTTACACTGGCAAAACATTTTTCCATCTTTGAGCAAATTCAAATTTTGGACTCTTTTCATATTTCATACTGTGACAGGCTGTAAAATATACTCATTGTTCCCTTTAGTTCTTTAAGGTAGCACAGAATCATCGAATCAACTGTTCTATTGTGTGGTGTGCAAGATGATCTATATTTAGCTGGCCTAATTTGGCTGACCTGGTTTTGAATGGAACTTAGTGGAAGCAGTTTCTGGAAGATTCTGCAAAGCTCTAGAACACTCTACACTTTTCTAGACTTTTCTAGACTTTTCGTGAAATATGCAGATTAGTGGCCAAGTATAAAAGGGGGTGAGTGACAGGCAAGAGAAGGGAGTTTTCATCAGAAGCCCTGGAGAACTTACGTCACCACAAGAGCCTATTGCTATACATTAGTGTGGAGTTTGTGCCATCGTATTGCCTTGTTGGAATTCATCATCATAAGAGTAGAGCGTCCGTGAAACTGTGAGTGAAGAGACATTAGTCCAAGTACGGGAAGACATCAACGTAACATCAGCACTATCGTGAGACTTTCTCAACTGTGGAACGACAGCAGGACCACACCAGGAGGGACACCACAAATAACTGTGCCAAAATAAGGACGCTTTTGACATTGATAGACTGTGAGTGCAGAATATTGAATTATTTGTACATATTACTTCCTGTTTAGTGTATTATTGTTTAGTAACCATTAAAGTGTTTAATTGTAAAATTTTGGGTTTGTCGTTTATTTCTGCTGAGTCGTAACAAAATTGGGGGCTCGTCCGGGATCCCACCACCTTTGTAACTTTTGATATTTTGTAACTTGTTTGGGAAATTATCTGAAACTACTAGAAATTTCTAAATGTCAACAGAATCAGCAGAAATGGACAAATTCATGACATCACCAACAGTTGAGGTTTTGAGGGCATTTAAAAAGCCGGAATTGTTAGAACTTGCTACTAGATTAAATTTAGAAGATGTGAAACCTGCGTTGAGAAAGCCTGTTATTCTTAGAAAAATAGCAGAGAATTATTTTGAAGAAGATGTATTCACTGATGAAGACTTAGAGCTGATTCCGGATCCTTCTAAAGGAAAATCCATGTCAGAAATGGAGTTCAAAATTAAAATGATGGAATTAGAAATGCAAAGGCAGGACAGGGAAATGCAAAGGCAGGACAAGGAAATGCAAAGGCAGGACAGAGAAAGACAATTTGAGTTAGAGAAATTAGAAAAAGAGAAAGAATTAATAAGAGAAAGAGAACAAGCTGAGATAGAAAAACTTAGGATGGGGTAATCCCCAGATACGACGCAATTTGAGGCTAAATTTGTGGCAAGTAGGGAAATGAGGTTGGTTCCTTTGTTTGATGAGGTTGAAGTGGATAAGTATTTCCAGCATTTTGAAAAGGTTGCAGAGAGTTTAAAGTGGCCTGAACAGTACTGGCCATTAATGCTGCAGAGTGTGATTAAGGGTAGAGCCCAGCAAGCCTATTCAGCATTGTCTGTAGAGGATTCTTCTAATTATCAAATGGTAAAGCATGCTATTCTTACAGCTTATGAGTTGGTTCCGGAGGCCTACAGGCAGAAATTTAGAAATCTGACGAAAGGTGATAGCCAGACCTATGTAGAATTTGCTCATGAAAAGGAAGTTTATTTTGAACGTTGGTGCACATCTAGAGCAGTCCAGGCTGATTTCAAGAAATTGAAGGCATTGGTCTTAATTGAGGAGTTTAAAAGGTGTGTCAAGGATGATATTAAGTCTTATCTAGATGAGAAGGATGCACCGTCATTACAACAAGCTGCTAAGCTAGCAGATGAGTACGCACTCACTCACAAGTCCAAGTTTGCTTCAAATGATAGGGCAAATTTTTATAAAAAGAATAGTGGTAGACAAAACTTCATTCAGGGAACTGATGCCAAAGGCAAAAGTAATGATGGCAAGGGTAAGGATGGAAAAAGCCATTCTAAAGACAGGACTACAGGTCCAACCTGCAATTATTGTAAAAGACCTGGTCATGTGATGTGTGAGTGTTTCTCCCTGAAAAGGAGGAAGGAAAAAGAAACCTTGCCTAATGCTCTGGTGAAATCATACATGAGGACACCTCATACAGATATCGGTCTGGTCGGACCATCTTGTCCCATTGAGGCCAAAAAGGCTGTCAAGTCTGATGGATTGAGGGAAGAGTTCCTTCCTTTTGTGTCAGAGGGATTTGTTTCTCTAAGTGAGAATTCTGCCCATTAGAATTCTTCGTGATACTGGGGCATCTCAATCACTGTTGTTAGAAGGTTCTTTGCCATTCTGTGATGAGACTGCCACTGGTGATTTTGTTCTTGTTCAGGGTATTGAAGGGAGAATTGTATCGTACCTCTGCACTTTGTAAATTTGAAGTCAGACTTAGTATCAGGACAAGTTAAAGTGGGACTAAGGTCCAGTCTCCCTGTAAAAGGTGTTTCCTTGTTGCTAGGCAATGACCTAGCTGGGGGAAAAATAGTTCCCTCTGTTCAATTGACTATTAAGCCGAGCCCTGAGGAAATTAAAGTTGACCCAGATGTTTTTCCTTCATGTGCAGTGACTCGAGCTATGGCCAAAAAGGCTAAAGCAGAGGAGGAACATGTGCAGTCTGGCACTCTGACACATCATGACAGTATTTCACTTCATGATTCAATGAATGGCTCTATTAAGAGTTCTTGTTTTGATGATTTGTCAGACACATTTCTAAACGCAGTGTTTGGTCAGGACCTAGGTAGTTCTCAGAACTCAATTACCCTAGAGTCAGGGAAAAGTTCACAAGACTTTTTGATGATATCTCCTTATCTAGAAATCAGCTGATCAAGGAACAGGTCAGTGATCCAGAGTTGTCTGGGTTGAGGGACAAAGCTCTCCCAGATGAGGAAATCGCCAAGGTACCAGTTGGTTATTACTTGAAAGATGGGGTGTTGATGAGAAAATGGCGACTCCCTGATATTCCTGCCAATGAAGATTGGGCAGTTATTAACCAGGTAGTAGTTCCTAAAGTCTATAGGAATGAGATTTTGTCTATGGCACATGGCCTACCATTAGGAGGTCATCTTGGTGTTAACAAAACAGTTAACAAAATTCTCAAGCAGTTCTTTTGGCCTGGTTTGCGAAAGGAGGTTTCAAGCTTTTGTAGAACTTGTCATACTTGTCAGTTGATTGGTAAACATAAGGTAGATCCTCCTGCGGATCCTTTACAGCCCATTCCAGCTTTTGGTGAACCTTTCTCTAAGGTCATTGTGGATTGTGTTGGTCCTCTTCCAAAGACAAGGTTAGGTAATCAGTACATGCTGACTATCATGTGTGCTGCTACTAGGTTTCCTGAAGCAGTTCCACTGAGGAACATAAAAGCTGCTACAGTCTCTAAGGCTTTGATTAAGTTTTTCACTTTGTTTGGTTTGCCTAAGGAGGTTCAGTCAGATCAGGGTAGCAACTTTATGTCAGGACTGTTTCAGCAGGTTATCTATGAGCTTGGTTATAAGCAGATCCGGTCAAGTGCATACCATCCTGAAAGTCAAGGTGCATTAGAAAGGTTCCATTCTACTCTTAAGACCATGATAAGGACATTTTGTCTTGAAAATGAGAGAGATTGGGATGAGGGTGTTCATTTGTTGCTGTTTGCTGCTAGAGAGTCGGTTCAGGAGTCTACTGGATTCAGTCCATTTGAATTAGTTTTTGGACACCAGGTGCGGGGTCCGTTGTCATTGTTGAGTGAACAGTGGTCTAATCGGGACTCCCACATCAGTTTGTTGGATTATGTATTTAAGTTTAAGGATAGACTTCATAGGGCCTGTACACTAGCTAAAGAAAATCTTGAGTCAAGTCAAAGGAAGGTGAAAACTTGGTATGACCGCAAGGCCAGGGCCAGAATGTTTAAGCCAGGTGATAAAGTGCTTGTGTTGTTTCCACTGTGGTCAAATCCACTGCAGGCGAGATTTCATGGTCCATACGAGATTTCTTTAATGTTGATGTTGGTGATGCCAAACCGATCAAACAGCATCCATATCGCATGAATCCAGAGAAGGGTAAACTTGCTGAAGATGAAATTGCTTATATGTTAGAACATAAAATTATTCAGCCATCCAACTCCAACTGGAGTTCACCCTGTGTTTTAGTGCCAAAGCCTAATGGCAGCACTAGGTTCTGTACAGATTATAGAAAGGTTAATGCTGTTCGTAAAACAGATGCTTTTCCAATCCCTAGAGTGGATGATTGTATTGATAAAGTTGGACGAGCAAAGTTTCTCACAAAGATTGACTTGTTAAAAGGTTACTAGTGTGTCCCACTAACTGATAGGGCCAGAGAAATATCTGCCTTCGTTACACCATCTGGCCTGTACGAATATAATGTCCTTCCCTTTGGGATGAAAAATGCTCCAGCCACATTTCAGAGAATGATTCATTCAGTGACTAAGAACTTGCCAAATACAAATGCTTATATTGATGACTTGGTCACAGGAAGTGATTCATGGGATGCTCATCTTGAGGCTGTGGAACGATTGTTTCAACGGTTATCTGAGGCCAACTTAACAGTTAACCTCGCAAAAAGTGAGTTTGGCCAAGCAAAGGTGACATACTTGGGTTATGTCATTGGCCAAGGAAACGTTGCCCCAGTAGATGCAAAGGTACAGACCATATTGTCTTTTCCTGTTCCCACAGGCAAGAAAGCCTTGAGGCGCTTTTTGGGAATGGTTGGATACTACCGTAAATTCTGCAAGAACTTTGCAGATGTTACTTTGCCTCTAACTAATCTTCTGAAGAAGAATGAGAAGTTTGTATGGGATGAGCCCTGTCAAAGAGCATTTGACAGATTAAAGACCATGTTATGTCACTTCCCTGTGCTCAAGACACCTCATTTTGGCCGACCTTTTTCCATAGCTGTCGTTCATTTCTGCTGAGTCGTAACAAAACAAAACACAACAATGAAATATGTCACATAAGGTCTTTTGCTGAATTTATTTTCAGTGCTTTCTCAACTCACAGTGCAATCACTAATATGCTAGTCACTCTAATATGGTTGAATGCAACTAATGATCTGTTAAGGTGAGTTGCAGGTAAATCACCTGACATATATGGTGTGAAAAACCAAACTGCAACCAACTGGCCTTACAATAAAGTGCAATGAAGTGTAGTCAGCCACTTGACTAAGTGTCCTAATGATGTCACAAGTTACCATGCTTGATTGGTTCACAGTCGCGCCCATAAATAGAAATGGACCTGATTTATTTGGTCTCAATTACAACTAGTCAGTTGTGTTATTACTAGTGAACGCTTTATTTGGGTGGGCATGATCACCTATTGTGCAACAGAAAAAAAATCATCATGAAGTAAAACAACAGATTAAGATAGTTATTTTGGGAGCCAGGTATAGGCACTCATGCATGCACAACTGTGACGTGGCTGCCACACTTGGAATTAGACTGATGGCCTGTCGACTACATTTCAATGTAATCAGCTGTAAAGTATGCTTAGACACTAGCTTACGCAAAAACAATGAAAAGGAAAACCGTAATCTTAACTACAGTGTACGCCACATAATACAGTGGGTTCATAAAATACGGTCGACTCTAGCTGTACCTGTACCTGGCTCTGGTTTAAACATGCTCAAGCCAGCTGCTTCAGTCCAATTCTATAGCTAATAATCGGCTTACATCTTTCACCAGATAAATATAAAGATTGATAAATGTATGGAATTAGTCTAATATATGTAATAGATCTGCTTTTGAGCCAGCTATGACAGCTTTTTCTAGATTCAATTTGACAGGCCGTTGTTAATGAAACTAACAGTTGGTTTAGTCCACTCCTAAATTTTCAGAATTTGGATTATTAGCATACATTTAGCTGGCCTATTTCCTCTACATCAAATCATTTGTAAAATGTTTCTGTGGCAGTAATTTACTGTTGTTTTACAGCTAAATGCAAGAATTATTAAATGCTAAGCACAATTATAAAAGATAAAGTTAAAATGAGAAATTCAACAATAAAAAGCAATATTCACACTGCATTCCTTCACAAATAAACCTGACATTATCAGAGGAACACAAAAAGTATAATTTAGAAAGAAAAAGGTGTCTTTGTTATTTTGGGAGCCAGGTATAGGCACTCATGCATGCACAACTGTGACGTGGCTGCCACACTTGGAATTAGACTGATGGCCTGTCGACTACATTTCAATGTAATCAGCTGTAAAGTATGCTTAGACACTAGCTTACGCAAAAACAATGAAAAGGAAAACCGTAATCTTAACTACAGTGTACGCCACATAATACAGTGGGTTCATAAAATACGGTCGACTCTAGCTGTACCTGTACCTGGCTCTGGTTTAAACATGCTCAAGCCAGCTGCTTCAGTCCAATTCTATAGCTAATAATCGGCTTACATCTTTCACCAGATAAATATAAAGATTGATAAATGTATGGAATTAGTCTAATATATGTAATAGATCTGCTTTTGAGCCAGCTATGACAGCTTTTTCTAGATTCAATTTGACAGGCCGTTGTTAATGAAACTAACAGTTGGTTTAGTCCACTCCTAAATTTTCAGAATTTGGATTATTAGCATACATTTAGCTGGCCTATTTCCTCTACATCAAATCATTTGTAAAATGTTTCTGTGGCAGTAATTTACTGTTGTTTTACAGCTAAATGCAAGAATTATTAAATGCTAAGCACAATTATAAAAGATAAAGTTAAAATGAGAAATTCAACAATAAAAAGCAATATTCACACTGCATTCCTTCACAAATAAACCTGACATTATCAGAGGAACACAAAAAGTATAATTTAGAAAGAAAAAGGTGTCTTTGTTTTATTAAGGAATCAGAGAAAATGCAAAAATTCTAATGTGAAAAAAAGCCTTTTCTATCTTCTTTCCCCAAATTTGTAATTTTAGAAAAATGGGCAGTTTCCCCTTTCTGCACTTCGAAAGTTTCCAAAGCATCAGGCATTTTTTCATTTAAGTCAAGCTGCAAAAATACTAGAACATTAAAAGGCAGAATGTAAACATGTTGACTTTTATCGAATCTATAATTTAATATGACCAATCTATCTGTCTATCTATCTATCTATCTATCTATCTATCTATCTATCTGTCTATCTATCTATCTATCTATCTATCTATCTATCTATCTATCTGTCTATCTATCTATCTATCCATTTATCTATCTATCTATCTATCTATCTATCCATCTACCTATCCGTTTATCTATCTGTCTAACTATCTGTCTATCCATCTATCTATCTATCTATCTATCTATCTATCTATTTATCTATTTATCTATTTATCTATCCATCTTCCTATCTGTCTATTTATCTATTTATGTATTTAACCCTATAAATGACTATGAAGTAAGAAGGCAACACGTGATTGAGTGTGGACCAAATAAGCCATTTATTGGCAACATATATTTACGGAAACAATACAAACATTGCTCTTGTAGATACCCACAAGCACATCGCTAATGTGGTTTCTTCAATATATAGTACAATATCAATACATATATATTTAACCTATTAATACATGTACTCTTTACAACATATGTATTTCATTAACAACTTACATAGTTATTTTGACAACGTAATATAAGGATACATTTGACAGTTCAATATAACAGGACTCATTCTAGTTTTAAGACGACTTAGAATAACCACCTCACCGCTATTTGTACAATGCTGATACATACATGCAAAGATTAATCAATGGTAAGAGATACATGAGATTGGTAAACGACCATATAGACAACTCTGGATCTTAATAATGGAGAAAAAGGGTTCTGGGATGGTGGGAAACAAATTTGTGAAGGCGAATACTGCTTAAGCCCTGAACAGCCCTTCTTATGGGCTTAGAGGCCCAGGCCACGATTGGCTAATGAGAATGCCTGCGGGGCCCGGAAGCCAGGGGAGCATTAGTTAACTACATTTATTTATTAATAAATTATATTTAACCCTATAAATGACTATGAAGTAAGAAGGCAACACGTGATTGAGTGTGGACCAAATAAGCCATTTATCGGCAACATATATTTATGGAAACAATACACACATTGCTCTTGTAGATACCCAAACTGCAGAGCATTCCCAAGAGCAAAATGTATAATACTGTAATTAGGATTAATTTTTAAAAGATTCGCTTATGATGTGCTAGTTAATGGAGTGCATGAGGACTTGAGGCAAACTTAGCTGCCAAGGATGCTGTCTGCATGTCAGAAGGTCTCACATAGACCTTATAAGCTTCTGACTTTCAGTGCCCTAATCGTTTAATGACTGGCTCTGGCAACTGATGTGCAGCTGCGTCCGTAGCCACTCCGGCTCTGAGCGAATGGGGCATTAAATGCTGGCTTGTAAAGCCTGCAGCCCGACATATAGCTTTGATCTTATGCGAAAAAAGTTTGTAAGTAAGCAAGTTGCCATCCTGAAATAGAAAAAGCGGTGCTTCTAACGGCGCCCGCCTTCTTCTAACATATAATCTAAGGCAGCAAAATGCACATACCTCAGTGCCTGAACATCCCACCGTAACTGGGATGCCCGACACTGAAGTTTTCGATGATGGCACCTTAAGTATCATAAATGGTACTGGACCAGTCTGAAAAGTAACTGCTGATACTTGCAGCGGACGCAAGGCCCCTGGAGTTGAACAATATTCTGATGCACGTAGGCATCCAAAATATGCAAGTAACATTGCAGAAAATAACATTAAATTATCCATGTCGTAAAACAAGGACTTCTGGATCTGCTCCAGCATAGTATATGAAATGGGTGAAGCTTGAACTGGTGCTGGGCCTGCTCATTCTATAGACCTGAGAGCCCACTTTACTCTAATTGAATAAATATCAAGAGGCGGGAATCCCTCTGTAACTAGCCATGCTTTAACTCCTGAAAGATACACCCTAATAGATGCCAGCGAGAGGCTATTCTTAGACAAATGAGCTATGAACCTGAGAGCTATCAGCTCGTTAAACTCAAAAGGATCAAGGCTATATGCCTCGGTAAATTGAAGATACCGCTTAACAGCTGTAGAGTAAGAACGGCGTGAATTATAGGCCAGACCGGCACCAACCAACCCGGCGACATGCAAGTCGAGATCTGAAATGATCAAATTTTGTATTTCTTATACTATATGATCAAAATATCTAACATCCGCTGGCCAAATTCGAGCCGGAACACAATGCCCCATGCGTGCTAAAAAATCATCAACTCTCCCTCGACTAAGAAGATCGGCCTCGACATTTGTCAAGCGTTGCGATGTACACAATAACCACCTCTATTCTATACTTCTCTACCAGCAGCGCCCATTGTCTAATGAGCTCCATAATCTCAGGCACTGGCGTATACAACTTGTTTAATATAAAACCAACAGCAGCATTGTCAACATGAAAGATGACTTTCTGATTCTCAAGCTCTGTAGCCCATGTAGCCAATGCCTTAACTGCGGCATGTAACTCACGCCAGTTAATAGACTGCAGTCCAGAACCTGCACTTGTCCCTGCATACTTAATAGCAAACCAGCTGTTATCTAGCAAGGCACCATAACCAAAGTCACTGGCATCTGTATAGACGTGAAGTATCTTACCCACCGACCAATCTGTCTTAAACATGTGCACTCCATTATGGATGTCAATACAGTCAAACCACCATTTTATGTCAGCAATGGCATCTGAGGATAAGCGCACCTTATGATGAAGTAGTCTTGGCCTTTTTGCTAATCCAATGAGCCGGCCGAGAAAGGCTCTACCTGATCGCACCACACATGCAGCAAAGGCCAGTTTACCTATAAGACTCTGTAGTCCTTTCTTAGTGCCTACTCGTTTATGGAGCCACTCAGCTAATATGCTCTTAATCTCAATGACCCTCTCTTCAGATATTCGAAGTTCAAACTTCTCTCCATCTATGATGATACTGAGAAACTCAATGATTCGAGCTGGCATCGTCACCTTGGATGGCTGTACAGTAAAACCAGAATCGACAGTCACCTCCAACATTCTATCTAGATTGGCTTTACATTCCACTTCAGACGAAGCTATCACAAGAAAGTCATCAACATATCTTACTATATCCTCTGTAACTCCCCCATAAATCATAAATGCACGAAGTGCCTCTGCAAATCTATCAAATAGAGCTGGCGCCGATCGAAGGCCAAAGTTCAAAACTTTCGAAAAATAATAATGAGGGATGCTAGAAGCTGATTGCCAAGTAAACCCCAAAAGGTGCCAGTCATCTGGGTGCACACCTACATGCTTGTACGCATCTTTCAAGTCAAGCTTAGACATGTATGGTGCAGCAAACTTGATGCAATATCCAACTGCATCATCCACTGATGAGTACTGGAGCGAAAAATCATTTGCATCAATAACATTGAGGGAGGATAAGATAGATCATGAATAAGTCTAATCTTTGAATTGTCCCTCTTCATAAAGGCCCCTAAAGGGGACACTGAATATTCCTTAAAGGGGGGCTACTAAACGGACCATACAACCGACCCAACTTATGCTCAGAGTCAATAACCTTTGTGACCTCATCATGAAATTTAGAGGCTGAAGGCCAGTTGGGCGATATAATGGTGGCAGTGGCTACAGGCCGTCCTATTCTAACACCATAACACAACTGATTGAGGATATCTTGTGCATGATCTAAATCATAAACTAATGGTAAGTGCTCTTGCCAGTATGCACTATTCAGAAATATTACTGGACTTGGGCTTTGACTTACTGCACTTGACACAGGTTTTAAAGCCCTCTGGTCCTCCACAGCTGACACATCTGTGCTCTCTAGTACACTTGGTGCCATATCTGCACTTATCATCCTGAAACTTGTAGCAGATCTCAGCTTGTGACTGACCTTGAGGCTGGCCTTGACCTGGCTTTTTGAATCTGGACAGGTGACTGACCTGCCCAGGGATACGAAAGGGACAATCTACAGTAAAATGGTCGCTTGAAGAGCATTTATTGCATTTGCTAATGCTACGCAAGGCTGAAGCATCAAAAGTTAAGACATACAACTTCTGATTCAACCTTGAAAATTTAAATGATTTTCCTAAACCTAATGCTTGGCGATGCCGGGTATCGTAGGTAAGGACAACGGGAAGCTTAAATTTTGTAAACATAGTGAGAATAAAGTTCTGATAGTTTACCATCTCAATAAACACCTCTAATCCAAAATGGCTACACAAAATCAACTGATATGTTCCCCAGGCCTCAAGCCACTAAAATGGATTGGAAACAACCTTTCTACATCTTTGATATTTAAAATTGATTGAACCATTATCATCAACAAAACTACGTAGCTCATCGTTATTCGCCGTAGCGTTACCAATTAAATCTACAAGCTCGATGAACTCACCATTTAAAGCGTTCTCTCTGGCTCTATTAGCGACGTGCTCGGTGCCTGCGACTGCGCTGATACTGGTATTTCCATGCGCATTTGACCAATTAATGTTCGTTTTGTGAGTGTCTCTGTTCGTAGTTGTAAACTGCGACTTTCGTTCGTAGAAGGGGGTATCCACCGTACGCTCTACTTGAGGGCGGGCTTCATTCCACGTATCGCTGAAAATTTGGCATCTCATCGTGTCGTGTAGTGACCTCTCTTGCTGAGCGGGCCGGATGGCCTCGCGGTTTTCGTGAAGTAATGAAGAGCTCCAATCCATGTTCCATCGCGAATGCGTCGGGTCTGTATCCACTCCGGCAAAACGGACTCCACGTGGGTCATCTACTGGCGCTTGCGCATCTCCGTCCGACGTCGGACTAAACCTCCATGCGCCCTGCGCCTCTCGCCTATACTTAGGCAAGTTCTCGTAACAATCAGCCTCACGTTCTCTCAATTCTCTCATATCTCTTGCTTCTCTCTCAGCTCTCCCAACTCTCTCATATCTCTGAGCTCTCTTATCTCTCTCAGCTCTTTCAATTCCCTCAATTATCTTGCTTCTACAGACTCTCTCATCTCTCTCGATTCTATCGGGTCTCGTTCTCTCCCCAGGCTGGGATTTTCGATACTCTCTCTCATATTACGCACGTATGCTTCATACGATATTCTAGCGTCACTTGCTACAGAGGAACCTGGCACATGTTCTCTAAAAAATGCCAACTCGGCCTTATGATTTCTGGCACACGTTGGTCTGCTTAAGTATTCACCTTCACTTTGTCTTCTTGTTCTCTCAGCCATTGATTCATTTGCGGCCCCTTGCTTATCAGCGTCACATGGTGTGGACTCAGTCTCCCAGCTCAGATTATCGAATCTACTCGATGACGGCTCTTGTTGACATTTCCCAGGACCAAACGGCCCCTGGTGACCAAGAATTGCTCGACCACAGGCAGCACAACATCTTGCCTTCTTCTTAGATCCTTTTCTCGGCATCCTATCCAATGTAAACTGCTTTTTGCTGTTTATTCTAACTGCAAACTGCTGTTTTCTGGCTTACTAGAGGTGTGAAACACTGCCGGGCTTAGACGTTCAACAGAAGAATGGAAAACCGGACATCTCAAGCGGCTAAGCAAGCTGCTTAGGCAGCTGTTGGGCTCAAGTCCTCATGACCTCGGTGCTCAGTGCAATAGTGTAATGATGATGAGATGAGCTGTTGTCCAAACAAATTCGTGAAGGCGAATACTGCTTAAGCCCTGAACAGCCTTTCTTATGGGCTTAGAGGCCCAGGCCACGATAGGCTAATGAGAATGCCTGCGGGGCCCGGAAGCCAGGGGAGCATTAGTTAACTACATTTATTTATTAATAAATTATATTTATCTATTTATCTATCTATCTATCCATCTACCTATCTATCTATCTATCAATCTATCCATCTACCTATCTATCCATCTATCTTTCTATCTGTCTATCTATCTACCTATCCATCTATCTTTCTATCAGAATCTTTACCTTATCAAAATGTTCTGCCATAAACATTCCTACTCTATAGTTTCATTGTAAATTATGTCAATTTATATACCAAACACTACATTGTCATCTCGAGTAAAATGGCACAACTATTGCGTGCTTTTTTGTCATAAAGAAACATGTAGTTATGGCAACAAGACTGACTTGATTAATCACGTGCATGTAACTAGGTTCATTAGGACTTTTGCTTTTGTGTGACATCATGCACTCTCAGAGTTTAAATGAGTACACAATGGTCAATCGCTATAGATCAAAACATTGCTGTCATTTGCAAGCGAGCCTATAGGATGAAATCCAACTCATGACTCTTGTCGTGAGGCAGTTTGTCGGACTAGTTTATTGCCATATATTTTTGTTTTACCAAAGTCATTGGGCACGGTCATAGAGGTATTCTATTCTATTCAATTCAATTATATTCTATTCTATTCCAAATGGACTGCACAACTAAGTAATATGTTACAATAGTTGTGTTGCCAGCTATTATCTGCACAGGGATAGAAATTTCTGTAACTCAGATTGATCTTATTTTCAAAGCTGACATTACATACAAAACATTGCATAGCCTACAAAATTGTATAGCCTACAAAATGTATGTACAGAGATAATTGATATGCTGATAGAAGAAATAGAAGGGCCTTCCAACCATGGATGTATACCCATGGCATTGGCTATCAATATGACTTTATAGTGATAATATTAATTTTTAAATTTTTTTAAAAAGCAGAAATTGAAATTTTCGATTCACTGCATAAAAATGGTGATTGTGGACAAAATAGCAGCACGTCCTGATTAATAACAGTATGTGCACTCATTATTTTTCTGTAAAAAGATTAAGTTAGGTAGGAAGGTGTAAAACCGCCTGCACATATATAAGGACTGCTGCATGGCCATCATTCTGCGAACTCGGACGCAAATGAGGACAATGCTTGCTTGGATATATTTAAACCCCGCTATTACACTAAATTTTGCTTGAGATTACAGCAATTCCCATTGGCAACTTCAAGTCCCAAAGACTTCCCCTCAAGTAACTTCCAAAGTAAAGAGTTTCACATTTTAAGCTGGCCCCTGCATCCTACAGTAAATTGGTGTTATTTGTGGCTTGCAAAGTGCACTTCTGAACCATTTGGGTAATTTATTGTTATTTTACCGTGGAAATTTTACTGGTACATAGAATAAAAGCCCTCCAGGAAATCCAGAAATAAGGTTGAACTTTAAAACCATAATTACATTGCTGATTAGAGCATTTATGAGGCTCTAGTTACCTGATATTATGTCTTTTTTATAGTTAGCCTATTTGACTGGCTGGCAGAGACAGACGTAATGATAACATGATAAGCCTGTGATTATACCATGTTGCACATATATACCCCTATGGGTGGGGTCTTTTACTTGCCCCGCCACAGACACTGAGTAAGAGGCACCTCCAATTTATCGTCTCATGGGCCGGGCCTATGCAACTTGTGAAGAGCGCCCGGGAAAGAAATCGAACCCGGGATCTTCAGCAGTATTGACGATATGGTACAGTTTAACAATGCCTTTTCAGCTTTCCACAGAATTAAGCATTTTGAACATTTTTGTATCCCAGCTTTACTGGGCTCAAATCTATGTTATGGGACATTTTGACTTGACAGTATAACTTAGGGCCGACAGTTGTGTATTAGGATTTTTCGTTCTTTAATATAAAATTAATGACATACGTTATTATTTATTTTTCTTTCTTGCTTTCTCTCTTCTTTCTTTCTTTTTCTCTTTCTTCCTGTATTTCTTTATTTCTTTTTTATGTAATTTTCATCATTGTATAAAGTACATGTTAGATGTCTGTCGAAATAAGCAATTAGTTTTGTAACAAATCAACAACTTGCAATGTGTGTAATCATGGTTTAGGGGGTGGTGAATCCCAAAGGTGATTTTTTGTATCAGATCTAAATCCTTAAGATACCCTCTATATATCAGAACTCTCATTGATTGATATATTCTCTAAAATCAGGTTTACTAAATATGTTCTGAGCCTTGTGAAGATTGCCAGTGACATCACTGGTTTTTGTGTACATTTATGCTTTGGTCAGATCACTGATATTCAAAAGCTTGAAAAAGGCTTAAATGACCTAACTTTGGCATGTTCGTCTTCCTTGAATAATATTGAGCAACTTTGAATCGAGGACCATAGGTCAAAAGTGCCTGGGTTAATTGGACCAAGGTATTTATTAAAACTTAACAGTCCCCCCTCCAACATCAATGGACTCATCCATGTTAGTCTAATTTCCCAGAAATTGTCTTGGGTTCATTTTGGTCTTAGCTGCTAAGGGGTGAAGCTTATGAAGGTTTTCAACAAATATCTGTTGGAGGCCCATCATGTAAAATGCCTAGCAACTCAACAAAAGCTTAATATCTACTTACATTATTTCAACAAATGTGATTTGAATGGTAACTATGGTGCTTTGGCTTTTAACTAAAAATCCATCATGAATTTGTGCTTGTGATGCTTAAGTGAAACAGTGTAATTACAAAAATTGGATTTGTCAATTGCTCTTTATGTTTCTGATAGCTGATTGAATTTCAGACTACACACTAAAATTAATTACAAATAGGCCAATGTTGAAATGAAATGCAGTTAAAAAATGCTACGCTCACTGAACCTGTCAATTATGTAGGTTAATGTGAAGAAACGAAGCATGATTATATATTTTTTAAATTGGATCTAAATTATTCTAATAGATTTGCAAACCATGTCAACTTTTCTGAAAGACTCTGTTTTGTAGGCTGCAAATTTCAGAATAATCAAAGTATTTAGGTACTTATAATATTTATTAAAAGGAACTAGACAATATTCTGCACAACTTAATAGCAGGAAAGTTTGAAATTTATTAAGTTTTTTTTATGGTAAAGGTCTTTTTTTATTATTACTAATACAATGTACTATAGATGGTGCAAGTAGTCGATTTGCAGGCAGTTGTGGGTAGCTAGGCAAGCATAGCAAGGATCTATTGAACATTTCTATATAGCTCTTCTAAGTGAAATCACAGATGATAACCATGTAGAAGACGAAAAATATGCTGAAGATGAGCATTTGATACTAGTCTTCAAACCCAAATTTCTACAAGACCAGTTAGATGCAAAATCCAAAATGGAAAAGTGCATAGAAGAAATTAGGAAATTTCTAAGTGAAAACAAACTATATAATAATAGTGAAAAGACTGAATTCTTGTTAATTTGAATCCCAAATAAACTACGAGACCTGCAGTTCGACTCCTTAAAAGTGGGGAATGTTTCAATACAGGCCGTTAGTGATGTAAGTAATCTAGGCATAATATTTGATAAAAATATGTCCATGGAAAAACAAGTTGGTAAGATGTGTCGCAATGCATTTCACATTAAGAATATATCCAAGATTAGAAATAGTCTAAATAAAGACGACACAAAAACCCTAGTGAATTCACTCGTCACTCCACACTTAGACTATGGAAATGGTTTGTTGAAAGTTCTACTGAAAAATTTGATTAATAAACTGCAAATTGCCCAGAACTCTGCCGCACGACTCATTGAGAAAGTCAGCAGGCATGAACATATTACTCCATTAGGAAAGAACTAAATTGACTTTCAGTAGCTGAAAGAATTGATTTTAAAATTCTGACAACAACATGAAAGGCATTGAATCACCAAGCTCCTCAATACATTAAAGATCTATTGAATCTAAATCAGAGAAATACCAGGAAAACCCTCCTCCAGATCCTAAATGTATGTGGCAAAACCAATTTGGTGGATCTAGCCTTCTACAGATCTGCACCTGGTCTCTGAAACACACTGCCTAGCAAAGTCAATGACAAAACATCATGTAATGTAATACATGTCCTTTTTTATCAGTATATGATGATGATCCTAAGTTTTCTTTATACATTTTGACCTAATTGAATTTTCAGAATTGAATTGAATTGAACTGAACAAATAAATCACATTTTTAATGGTTAAACACCTGAAGAAACTGCAAAATCAAATTCTATTGTGGCTGACTTGTTTGTTTGCTGGTTTTTATGGCTGCAAATCTTCATAACTGGAGACAATTGAGGAAACATGTGCCTTAATTATTTACCAAAAATAAATATCAATTTTAATTTACGGTATATGATTGAACCTTCCAAATGTAATACATGTTTACTGTCCTTTTTTATCATAGTCTATGTTGATGATCCTGTTTTCTTTATAAATTTTGACTTAATGATAAATAATTGAATTGAATTGTCAGAATTGAATTGAATTGAACTTAACCGAAATGTAAATTTAATTAATTAATGTTCTTAATTACTTTTCTCTTATATGCTCTCCATCTAATAAGTGAATTAAACATTCTTTCTTAACAGTTTCTCTCTCTTCCTGTCCTTTCATTTGAATGATTTCTGCTTGCAACTTTCCTATTCTATTTTTAGAATTTTCCAGCGTATACTGCAGAGACATCTAGTACACTTTAGTAGAACAATGAAAGTGAACGTTAAATAATGAATTCAGAATACATCCACTCAGGTGAAATCCTCTTACGACGCTGGAGACACCCATATATCCAACAGGTAGGACTTAATACTTCAGCTGGCCAGTTAGCCGTGATCGTATAGTGGTTAGTACTTCTCGTTGTGGCCGAGACAACCCAGGTTCGAATCCTGGTCACGGCAGAGCTGTGAGTCTCTGACATGGCAAGGTCAGCCATTTTTGTATTGAAAAAGGCTTCAAGACAGAGACCCTACATAATTTTCTAATGTTATACTTATTTATTTTTTTAACTTTTTGGATCCACTTAAGAGAAGAGTGCCTACAGAAAATAAAGTGGATAACAGTGTTTTTTTAATATGAAATTATATATATTCTTTATATTTGAAGTTTGAACCAACTGACCCTTATACTGCCATGAGAAGATCCTAGAAGCTAAAGATCATATAAGTGTGGCTCAATAAGTTTTCATTGGCTTAGTAAGTACAACAAGTATCAAAAGCATTATATATATTAAATATAATAGCTTCAACAGTCATGCAAATTTTAAAATAGATTTGTCAAAGTATTCCCACTCTGCCATTCAATTCTGTTGTAGCCATGCGTCGCTGTTGACGAGCCCACCACAAGTGCAGTATCATGTTACAGTCAACAAACTTACATACTGTAACACATAAATCACATGTCTAACGGTAGAACACCTGAAAAAACTGTAAAATCAAATTCTTTTGTTGCCGACTTGTTTGTCTTACTGGTTCTTATGGCTGCAAATCTTCATAACTGGAGGAAATTGAGGAAACCTGTTCCTTGATTATGTTTTAGAAACAAATATCAGCATTAAGTTATGGAATATGATTAAATATTGCCCAAGATATAAGATACATGTTTGCTGCAATATATAGTAATTTTTAAACATTGCAGCTGTGTTTTTGTTGATCCTGTAGTCTATTATCATGGATGTCAGTTGTTTTAATTATATATTTAGATAATTTGGCCATTTAATCATGATGTGAGATGTTAAGTAAAATATCAATAATTTTATTATTTAATATTCTAATTTCTCTTATCTATACTCCTCTTTTGTACTTACTGCTTATCCATTGAGTAGAACTGAATAACCATTTGATACATTTTGCATTAAACATACATTCTGTCGGTCTCTTTGCTCCTTTTCTGTGTTCTATTTTTAGTATTTTCCAAAATACACCCCAGAGACATCTAGCAGAACAATGAACATCCTATTGTAATTAATTCAGAATACATGCACAGAGGTGAAATCCTCTTATGGCCCTGGGGACACCCATAAATTCAACAGGTGGCACTTGATACCTCAGCTGGCTAGTTAGCCATGATCGTGTAGTGGTTAGTACTTCTCGTTGTGGCCGCGACAACCCAGGTTCGAATCCTGGTCACGGCAGAGCTGTGAGTCTCTGACATGGCAAGCTCAGCAATTTTTATATATAAATCGGCTTCAAGACAGACACCCAACATAATTTTCCGAGGTGACACTTATTTATTTTCAACTTCTTGGATCCTCTGAAGAAAGGAGTGCCTACAGAAAATAGAGTGATGGATCAGTCTTATTTAATATGAAATCTATTACTAATGTCCTTTTAATCTTTGAATTTTCCACCAAATGACCCTTACATATTACCTTGAGAAATTCCTAAAAGCTAAAGATCAAATAAGTGTGGCCTCTTAAAATTTTCATTATTGATTTTGTCAGTACAACAAATATTGATAGCATAATTAAAGATAATAACACCAACAGTCATGCACATGTTAAAATTTATTTGTCAAAAGCATTCTCACTCTGCAATTCAATTCTGTTGTAGCCTAGTGTCGCTGTTGACAGGCAATTTTCGTATTCTAAATATAGTATCAAAGACACTTGCATCTTTCAAAAGATTAAGAAGAAAAGTGCCCAGAAGTACCCTACAATCACTCTATGTTTGCCTGATTGGATCTGTCAATGATTATGGTGATTGTATTTACAATAATATGCCCGATACTTGTGGTAAAAATTAAACCTAATACAACGTGAAGCCATGATAGAATGCACAGGTGCCATTAGATGAACTCATACTAAGTTACAGTTATGCACACGTTAAAATTTATTTGTCAAAAGCATTCTCACTCTGCAATTCAATTATGTTGTAGCCTAGTGTCGCTGTTGACAGGCAATTTTTGTATTCTAAATATAGTATCAAAGACACTTGCATGCATGTGGAGGCTGGGTGGGAACCATTGAAAACAAGATGTGAAAGCAGAAGCCTGATAATGTATCCTCAGTGCTCTGATACCGTTAGAATTACAGCAATCAGTCAGATATAAATTAAGGAATAGTGATAGACTAATCATACCATTTACAAGAACATCAAGATTCTTTATTATTTCACTGTATCTACTCAACGATTATGGAACAATCTTGATTTAGAAATAAAAACTCAGAAACTCTTGATTAATTTAAGTGTGCTATAAAAAGAACCCACGGATACACAAAAAAGAAATTGTATCTGTTCGGTCTTCCTAAGGCTCATATTCATCACACAAGAATGAGGCTTGGCCTTCGTGGTCTTAGTGGTCATTTGAAAAACTACCATGTTATCCAAGATGGAATTTGTCAGTTATGTTACCTTGAAACTGAAGATACCAAGCACATATCCTGAAATGTCCAGCCTATATACCATTAGCCGAGTTTCATTTTTGACAAATTTAATAGAACTTATTCCATTTGATTTACTAGCTGAGCTTAAGGAAGATACTCTAATGCAAAGTTTATTACATGGTTTTTTATTCCTATTATTTGATGAAAACAAAAGTGTATTTCTTTTGCTTCAACATCACAATAAGATAACACATCGGCTTAATTAGTATATTATTTACTTATTATTCTAAGAATATGACTCTTTGTGACGAGTACAAGTCTTGTGTTTGTGACTTTACTAATTAAGAACAGCTTAGGCTTCTAAGCTTTAAGCTTATTGTCTATCCTATTGTCAGTGTTTATATGGGTTTACTCAAATGTGATATCATGGTTCATGGAATTGCATGGTTATGTATATTTGTAAAATGGGATTTTGATGTGAATTACTAACACTACTAACAGATGAAAATCACAGAGTGGATGTGTATTTATTCAAGTGTAATTCACCCCAAAGAAATAAAGTTTACAAATTACAATTTTCCAAGCCAGTTAGCCACAAATAAGTTGGGATTGAGACACAATTAAGCTATTGAAGGGGCCACACCACAAGTGCAGTATCATGTTACAGTCCACAAACTGAAACAAATAAATCACATTTATAATGGTTAAACACCTGAAGAAACTGAAAATCAAGTTCTATTGTGGCTGACTTGTTTGTTTGCTGGTTTTTATGGCTGCAAATCTTCATAACTGGAGGCAATTGAGAAAATGTGTGCCTTAATTATTTATCAACAAAAAAGATATCAGTGTTAAATCACAGTATATGTCGAATCCTCTAAATTTAATACATGTCCTTTTTTATCAGTCAATGATGATGATCCTAAGTTTTCTTTATAAATTTTGACCTAATTGAGTTTTCAGAATTGAATTGAATTGAACTGAACAAAGAAATCACATTTTTAATGGTTAAACACCTAAAGAAACTGCAAATCAAATTCTATTGTGGCTGACTTGTTTGTTTGCTGGTTTTTATGGCTGCAAATCTTCATAACTGGAGACAATTGAGGATAAATGTGCTTTAATTATTTACCAAAAATAAATATCAATTTTAATTCACGGTATATGCTTGAATCTTCTAAATGTAATACATGTCCTTTTTTATCAGTCTATGATGATGATCCTCAGTTTTCTTTATAAATTTTGACCTTATAACTAATAAGTGAATTGAATTGTCAGAATTGAATTGAATTGAACTGAACTGAGTACTTACCTGAAATGTCAATTTAATTTATCAGTGTTCTTATTACTTTTCTCTTATATGCTCATCATCTAATAAGTAAATTAAACATTCTTTATGAACAGTTTCTCTGTCTGTATCCTTTTATTTGAATGCTTTCTTCTTGCAACTTTCCTATTATCTTTTCAGCATTTTCCAGCATATACTGCAGAGACATCTAGTAAACTATAATAGAACAATGAAAGTGAACATGAAATAATGAATTTAGAATACATCCACTCAGGTGAAATCTTCTTATGGCCCTGGAGACACTCATATGTTCAACAAGTAGCACTTGATATCTCAGCTGGCCAGTTAGCTGTGATCGTATAGTGGTTTGTACTTCTCGTTGTGGCCGAGACAACCCAGGTTCGAATCCTGGTCACGGCAGAGAAGTGAGTCTCTGACATGGCAAGGCCAGCAATTTTTATATAAGGACAGAGACCCAACCGCATCTTCAGAGGTGACAGTTCTTTATTTTCAACTTCTTGGATCCTCTGAAGAGAGGAGTGCCTACAGAATATATAGTGATGGATCACAGTCTTATTAATATGATTAACAAAGCATTAGCACTCTGCCATTCACTTCTGTTGTAGCCATGTGTCGCTGTTGACAGGCAATTTCCAAGCCACAAATAAGGTGGGATTGAGACACAATTAAGCAATTGAAGGGGCCACAGGGAGCCCGCCACAAGTGCAGTATCATGTTACAGTCCACAAACTTACATACTGTAACAAATAAATCACATTTAACGGTAAAATACCGAAAAACTGTAAAATCTAATTCTATTGTGGCCGACTTGTTTGTCTTACTGGTTTTTATGGCTGCAAATCTTCATAACTAGAGGCAATTTAGGAAATGTGTGAGTTTATTATATATCAGCAATAAATATCAGTATATATTTGCGGTTTATGAATAAATATTGCTAAATATGATACTAAACATTGCAGCTGTGATTTTGTCATTCCTATAGTCTATGTGGTGGATTTCAGTTTTTTTTATTATACATTTAGTTAAAAATAGATAAGTCATTTGAACTGATGTGAGATGTTAACTAAGAAACCAATAATTTCATTGTTCCATGTTTAATTGTTCATATATTTTCTCTAATATACTTAATGTTTGTCAATTGAATTGAACTGAACTACCTTTTGATATGTTTTGCATAGCATATATATTCTTTTTTCACAGTTTTCTGTATCTATTCTTGCCTGTCTCTTTACTCCTTTTCTGTGTTCTATTTTTATCATTTTCCAACATACACCCCAGAGACATCTAGCAGAACAACGAAAGTCCTATTATAATTAATTCAGAATACATGCACAGAGGTGAAATCCTCTTATGGCCCTGGGGACACCCATAAAAACAACAAGCAAAACTTGATAGTTCAGCCGTCCAGTTAGCTGTGATCGTATAGTGGTTAGTACTTCTCGTTGTGGCCGAGACAACCCAGGTTCGAATCCTGGTCACGGCAGAGCTGTGAGTCTCTGACATGGCAAGGTCAGCAACTTTTATATAAAGACCGAGATCCAACATCGTGACACTTATTTATTTTCAACTGGTTTGATCCCACTGAAGAAAAGAGTGCCTATGGAAAATAAAGTTATGGTACTACTGAATATGAATTTTTTTATATTTTACATGTGAATCTTTAAACATGCCTTGAAAAAATCTTAAAAGCCAAAGATCAAATATGCGTGTTCTCAATGGGCTATGGCACATTTGTCTTCCTTGAATAAAATGAGGCAACTTTGAATTAAGGACCATATGTCAAAAGTGCCTGGTTTTATTGTACCAAGGTATTTATTGAATCTTAACAGTTCCCCCCTCCAACATCAATGGACTCATCCATGTTAGTATGATTTCCCAGAAATTGGCATGGTTCATGTTGGTCTTAGGGGTGAAAGCTTGTGAAGGTTTTCAACAAATATCTGTTGGGGCCAATCATGTAAAATGCCTAGCAACTCAACAAAAGCCAAAATCTACTTACATTATTTCATTCCTATGAAAACTAATGTGATTTGAATGGTAACTATGGTGCTTTGGCTGTTAACAAAAATCCGTCATGAATTTGTGCCGGTGATGCTGCTGTTGTATGTCAGTGTGGCAGTGGTCACTCCTATGCAGGCATCTGGCTATGATTGGCCAGTTGAGTGACACACCCACACTCTGACCTATAAAATGAATGGAACTGTCTACACACACTCACTGTTCTCACTCTTTCTTAAGTGATACAGTGTAATTACCCAAATTGGATTTGTCAATTGCTCTTTATGTTTCTGATAACTGATTGCATTTAAAACTGTACACTGTAATTAATTTCAAGTAATTACAAATAGGCCAATGTTGAAACGAAATTATTTCTCAAGCTGTTTTAAACACCAGATATGCAGTTAAAAAATGCAACACTTACTGAACCTGTCAACTATGTATGTTAATGTGAAAAAATGAAACATTATTATATTTTTTTAATTTGGATCTGAATTATTTGATTAAATTTGCAAAACAGGTCACATTTTTCTGAAAGACTCCGATTTTTTTTGGCTGCAAATTACAGAATACTTAAAGTATTTAGGTATATTAAAAAAAGAACTATAAAAAATTCTATGCAACTTAATAGCTAAGCAGGAATGTTTGAAATAAATATATATATTATTTTTTTCATAGTATGACTGACAAGCAAAGGCCTCTTTTTATAATTACTAATACTATAGACGGTGCAAGTGGTTGATTTGCAGACAGTTGTGGGTAGCTAGGCAAGAGTAGCGAGGATCTATGGAAAATTACATTTTATAGCCCTTACAGCAATAAAGACAAAGACATACATTTATATGAACTATACTAATTGATTGTAATATTTTGACATGATGCCTTGTTAGTATCTGTTACCTGCAACTAATAACCTGAAGTCTGTAGTTCAATTAATTTTTAATTGATTTTTTGCATGTCTAGACTACGTTACCAATTCTGATACAGGTCTCTTTTTTAAAAAGAGCTTTTCTTGTCATACATTTAGTTAAAATGGCCAATAAGTCATTTGAACTGATGCGAGAAGTTAACTGAAATACCAATAATTTTGTAATTCAATATTTATATATTTTCTCCTCTTATATACTTAATGTTTATCCATTGAATTGAGCTGAACTACCTTTTGATACGTTTTGCATAACATTTATATTCTTTTTTCACAGTTTTCTGTATCTATCCTTGTCTGTCTGTCTGTCTCTTTGCTCCTTTTCTGTGTTCTATTTTTAGCATTTTCCAACATACACCCCAGAGACATCTAGCAGAACAATGAATGTCCTATTATAATTAATTCAGAATAAATGCACAGAGGTGAAATCCTCTTATGGCCCTGGGGACACCCATAAATTCAACAGGTGGCACTTGATACCTCAGTTGGCCAGTTAGCCATGATCGTATAGTGGTTAGTACTTCTCGTTGTGGCCGAGACAACCCACTATAGGGTTCGAATCCTGGTCACGGCAGAGCTGTGAGTCTCTGACATGGCAAGGTCAGCTAGCTTTTTTGTCAATTGAAATCAAATTGCATGGAATGATTATAGTGCCTAGCAGAAAAGTACTTATACTGAAAAAAATATTTTCTGTCTTTGGTTGAGAAAATTCAAATTTTGGACTCCTTTCATACAAAACACAGCAATGAAATATGTCACATAAGGTCTTTTGCTGAATTTAATTTCAGTGCTTTCTCAACTCACTGTGCAACCACTAATATGCTAGGCACTCTTATATGGTTGAATGCAACTAATGATCGGTTAAGGTGAGTGGCAGGTAAATCACCTGACATATCTGGTGTGAAAACCCAAACTGCAAATCAACTGGCCTTACAATAAAGCGCAATGAAGTGTAGTCAGCCACTTGACTAAGTGTCCTTGTGATGTCACAAGTTACCATGCTTGAGTGGTTCACAGTCGCGCCCATAAATAGAAATGGACCTAATTTATTTGGTATTACTAGTGAACGCTTTATTTGGGTGGGCATGATCACCTATTGTGCAACAGAAAAAAAAATCATCAAGAAGTAAAACAACAGATTAAGATAGTTATTTTGGGAGCCAGGTGTAGGCACTCATGCATGCACAACTGTGACGTGGCTGCCACACTTGGAATCAATGTAATCAGCTGTAAAGTATGCTTAGACACTAGCTTACACAGAGAAAATGAAAAGGAAACCCGTAATCTTAACTACAGTGTACGCCACATCATACAGTTGGTTTCATAAAATACAGTCGACTCTGGCTGTCTGTAGTGACCTGTACTTGGCTGTGGTTTAAACATGCCCAAGCCAGCTGCTTCTGTCCACTTCCATAGCTAATAATCGGCTTACATCTATCACCAGATAAATATAAACATTGGTAAATGTATGAAATTAATCTAATATATCATAAATATGTACTTTTAGATCTGGTTTTGAGCCAGCTATGACAGCTTTTTCTAGATTCAATTTGACCGGCCGTTGTTAATGAAACTAACAGTTGGTTTAGTCCACTCTTAAATTTTCAGAATTTGGATTATTAATATATTAGCATACATTTAGCAGGCCTATTTCCTCTGCATCAAATAATAGAAAAGTAGTAAATAAAACTAGGTTCCAGCTACGATGAACATGATGAAGATTTGTTACAATACAATAGCAACATAATAATGTACGGTTTTCAATGTGAAGTTCAATCTTTTTATATCTATATATATAAATCATACAGCATTATCCACAGCAAATGATCTAACACATAGGTAATTAAAAGGAACGTATATACATGTATGTAAAAATATACAAGATCAAAGATATGGTATACAAATGTTCATAATGCAGAGACTCAGAATGGTCAACATGTTTAATGTCAGATGATGGATGATGACTCAAACGTTTATTAGGCATCAACATTTACCAGGAATTTTCCAAGGGATTTTAAGAACTCAGGCTCTTTTGATTTCATGATGGTCTTAAATCTATCTTCACTGTTTAGTTGCTCAAAATTATCTATGTAATCATTAGCTACTTTAAGGAGTTCCTCACGACTAAGTTTATTATGCGAACATACTATGAGACAATGTTTTTCATCTTCAATTTCATGCATACTGCATTTTAGGCATAGCCTCTCAGCTGCTGGCAATATAGGATTTTCATGTCTACCTGTTTCAATACGCAAATTATGTGAGCTTACTCTAAATCTGGCGATTTTATTATACATTTTTCTGCTTAGGTTTAATAAGAGATAAGGTTCTAGTCTATAATCAGTCTTGAAGAGTTTATAGGTTCTAGGTTTTGGCTGTAACGTGGAATCATTTATTTTAGCTAATATAGTTTCCTGACATTTATCATAAATTTTAGATTTGAATGTTTTAATAATGGATTCTAGCTCATTATTAGCAAGTCTTAAATGGTCTCTTTGCGGATAATGTTCATTGAGTATATGAATAATTTTTGCAACCCAAGCGTTATTAACAGAAGTGTTAATCTATTTTTGCTCGTTTAAACATTTTTTAAGAATATTATTAGCTGGCAGTGTTAGCATCACTCATTTCGCGCTCTAGTTTTTCGCGCTGTTGTATTGACCTAGTTGCATACATTAAAATAAAGAGCTGCAAGTTCCCGGATGTTGGGCAAAATGTCAAGTCATGCGTTTGTTGTATGTTCGTTTACGTAACATAATTGGGGGCTCGTCCGGGATGGACTATTCAACGAGTGTTATGGACGATCCTGGAGGATTCTAGAGACGTTTCCGCAATGCTTTGCTGTCCAGTCCCATTTCTGTCTGGCGATTTTCTGGACGAAACGGAGCACGAAGAAGGTGCTGTTTTATCGCTCATCGCACCATGTGGAACGCCCAGGGTGTCTGGAGCTCGGAATTTGTGGTATTTCAACAAATTGTGACTAAATATCGTGGATAACTAAATCCTCAAGTTTTCTACATTAACCACACGGATTCTTGAAACGATGGAAACGCTGATTTGACTCTTGTCACACGCTTGTCAATCGTCTGTCAACGATTGATTCAACAATTCAACGATCTTGTAACCTAAATAACGAACGAACTGTCGTCGTGACTTTATCTCGTGAATAACTCATTCAATCAACACGATTTCTACAACACCAACACAGATTTGTTTGACAAACTTTCACCAAATTTATGAAATGTTTCTGTCATTTATGACCATGTGTCAGTTGAGTGATTGTCATGTTTTCATGAATGTTGCATGCCAATGATTTTCTACTATGTGTTTTCAATGATGCCACAATTGTTAGCAAATTTTGCTTAATTGTCAGACATACTTCTAATAATGCAACATGTTTGTATTGTGCAACTGTCAAACTCTGGTAGTGGTTTATAGGCAATATTGTTGTCAGGTACTACCGTACTATATTGATGTCTAATTTGTGAACATACTCCTATGCCCAGTGCTTAATTGCATTAGGATATTTTCAGTAACCCTTTTCCTTAGTGCCAGGACTTTTGCCCTTCTAATTGATCGGTTACTCCTGTTAGCACTGTTTACATAACTAAAGTGATCTTTGCCATTGCTTTATTAGGGTGAATTTCCAGTATTGTTTACTATCTGTCAGACATTATTACGATAACAGTAACTCTGCTTAGATACCTTTGTAAACGTGCTTATTTGCATTTAAAATATTCAAGGTTCAAAATGTCCATTGAGTATTCCGTCATACTACAACATAGTGGTATTATATTGTTGATACAGTATTTATATGTGCTTTAGTCTTCCTTGATGTGTCAAGTGAGATCTTTTACCCTACAAATTCTATTATTATTATTCTCCTTCAATCTCAAGTGCAAACTTTGCCCTTTTCACAATGCCTTTTTCCGTAGAGGAATTTATCCCACGGTTGGAGCAATCGAGGTCACACAAAATTTTGAAACCTCTCAAGAAGGAAGACCTAATTGCCCTTTGTACCCATTTTGGCTTAGACACCAGCAGTCTTAGGAAAGATGAGGTCTTAGAGCTTCTGACTCATCACCTTGTCCAACAAAGCAGTATTGAAATGCCAACCCATGCGGGCACAGAAGGTAGGGCAACTGGTGGTGCAGCGCCAACCCAGTCCTCCGAAGAAGATGCTGAGGGGGATAATGGGGGTCTGTCAAATGATTCAACTAATGGGGGTCAACCAGGCACTTCAGGTGATCCCACTACTTCATCTTCTGAGTTAGAGAAACTCAAGCTTCAGTGCGAACTCCAAAAGATGAAATTAAGGGAAAAGGAACTTGAGCTTCAGATTAAGTCTATGGGGCCAAGTGAGTTTGGAGCATACTGCCAAAAATTTAGGAGTATCAAGCCCAACCATAATCAGACTTATTTAGAATTCTCAAGGGAGAAAGAATCTCTCTTTAACCGGTGGTTGACTTCTGTTCATTGTGAGTCAGATTATGAGAAACTTAGACAAGCAATTCTCTTAGAAGAGTTTAAGCGTTGTATAAGTAATGACATTCAAACTTATTTAGAAGAGAACAACATGCAAACACTCTATGATGCTGCCAGCTTGGCGGACAATAACGCCCAAGAATTCCTTTCAGAGTTCTGTTAAGTCAAACACTTCTTCTAACAACTCTACCTCTTCAGGCAATAGTTCTTCCAATCAGACTAAAACAAACAACCACAACAATTCAGGAAAATCCCCTGATTCTAAGATTGGAAAACCTCCTGATGTTACTTGTGCTTACTGTAAAAAGAAAGGCCATCTTATTTCTGAATGCAGAACTCTAAAACGTAAGAATGACAAATCGGCAAACCCAGTGGCTAGTATTTCTAACACCTCATTTTCTCCAGTGGGTTCTTACAAGTCTTTCTGTTTTAATGGTATTATCTCTGCTGGTGATGAGCAAAAGGCAATCACAATTTTGCGTGATACCGCCGCCGATAGGTCATTGCTACGCCAAGGTGTGATCGATTTGCCTCAACTTAGTAGTGTTGGTCAGTGTTCGATTCTGGGTGTGGAATGTCGGCCCATATCAGTCCCTTTACACAAGGTGCAGTTGAAGGCTGAGTCCTTCCGGGGGGAGTTCGTCGTCGGTCTTCGCCCATCGTTGCCTTTCAAGGATGTTGATTTGTTATTAGGGAATGACATTGCTGGAGACACTGTCCGCTCCACAGTAAATGTTTCTGATGCAGTCTGTGTCGTCACGACGTCTCAGACCAAAGCCACTGCTGAGGATGATGCAGAGGAGTATATCTTCCCTTTCCTTGATGTTAGCGATACTAGTGTGGGGAAGCTTGATGTTCTTGCTAATAAGTACACTTTGGCCATCGAACAACAGGCTGATCCTGAGTTGGCATCTCTGTATGAATCTGCACTGTCAGAAGATGAGGTGCAAGACGAGGCTCACGCCTACTTTCACAAAGGAGAAACGCTAATGCGGAAGTACCGTCCGCCATCGGTGCCAGCCAACCAGGAATGGTCGGTGCTCTATCAGATAGTTGTTCCTCAACGATATCGGCAGGAGATCCTTAAACTTGGCCATGATGTATCCACAGGTGGTCACCTTGGGGTGAACAAAACGTTTGATAAAATCACTCGTCATTTTTACTGGCCAGGGATACGTAAGACCATTTCTGACTATGTGAGAACTTGCCACACTTGCCAGATCACAGGCAAACCTAATCAAACTATCCCTGTTGCCCTACTTAGGCCAATTCCCACGTTTGGGGAACCCTTCAGTAGAGTCTTAATTGACTGTGTCGGCCCACTGCCTAAAACCAAAACCGGCAATGAATATCTCCTTACTATTATGTGCACAGCAACTCGTTTCCCAGAGGCTATACCTCTCAGGAATATTAGTGCCAAGAATGTACTCCGTGCACTGCTGAAGTTTTTCACAACTTTTGGTTTACCTAAGGAGGTACAGAGTGACCAGGGGTCTAATTTCATGTCTCAAGTTTTTCAGCAGGTCTTGTATGAGTTGAATATCACCCAAATCAGGTCTAGTGCATATCACCCTCAGTCACAAGGGGCGATTGAACGATTTCACCAGACGTTAAAGACCATGATGCGATGCTACTGTATTGACAATGGGAAAAGTTGGGATGAGGGCATTCCTCTACTTTTGTTTGCTACTAGGGAAGCGATCCAAGATTCGCTAGGTTTTAGTCCCTTTGAGTTGGTTTTTGGCCATTAAGTGCGAGGTCCCTTGAAACTTCTCAAGGAGTCATGGCTCAGTGAACAACCTCCACAGAATCTCCTAGAGTATGTGATAGCCTTCCGAGAGAGACTTCACTCCTCAAGGGAATTAGCTCGCAAACATCTCACTAAGGCTCAGGAGGCCATGCAGTCCCAGTTTGACAAAAGGGCTAAACACAGGTCTTATTCACCCGGAGATACTGTACTAGTATTGTTACCCATACAGGGTCAGCCTCTTTCAGCCAAGTATCATGGCCCGTACGTCATTGAATCTAAAGTGAGTGACACTGACTATACTGTTTTGACCCCTTATTTCCGCAGGGATCAAGGTTCTGCTGACCAAACAGCCACAGTGGCCGCCAATTCTACCACCGACACTGCTGAAACCAACCTTTCGGTACCTGTAGACTCAGGGCAGTGTGATCAGTCGGTCCAACTTTGTGTGCCTAAGCTTGATAATCATGAAGCTATTCAGGATTTGCCTAAGCAGCTTGAGCACTTGGATGATACCCAAAGGCAGGACATATTATCACTTGTCACAGAGTACCCCTCCATATTTTCTGACACACCTGGTAGAACCAATATTCTTGCACATGACATGGATGTGGGGAATGCCAAGCCTATAAAGCAGGGTCCTTATAGGGTTAATCCATTGAAACTGGAATCAATGCGAGCAGAAATTAAATACATGCTCGATAACGATATAATTGAACCAAGCTCTAGCCCGTGGAGTTCGCCTTCGATCTTGGTTCCTAAGGAGGGGGGTGGGGTGCGTTTCTGTGCAGACTTTAGAAAAGTCAATTCCTGCCTCCTGTCTGATTGCTACCTAACTCCAAGAATTGATGATTGCATCGAGGATGTTGGCAGTGCTCTTTATGTCTCTAAGTTTGATCTCAACAAGGGCTATTGGCAAATACCTCTTACCACCAAAGCTAAAGAAGTGTCAGCCTTCGTGACACCAGATGGGCTGTTCCAGTATAAGGTGATGCCTTTCGGCACCAAAAATGCCAGCGCCACATTACAGCGTCTTATGAACCAGATCACCAAGGATCTGGAGGGTTCTAAGGTTTATATTGATGATGTGGTTATTTTCGCAGACAATTGGGGAACTCATATTGCAAGACTGCTAGAGTTTTTCCGTCGGTTATCTCAAGCACAGCTCACCTTGAATTTGAAGAAGTGTGAGATTGCGAGAGCAACTATCACCTATTTGGGCCATGTAGTAGGTCAAGGTACTGTCAGCCCGAGGGATGTTAAGGTGCAAGCCATTCTATAATACAAGGTTCCCGAGAACAGAAAAGAAATTCAACGTTTTCTTGGCATGGGAAGTTTTGTCCAAATCTTTCAGTAGTCGTGTATCCTCTTACAGAACTGCTCAAGAAGAAGGTACCATTCATGTGGTCTGAGACTTGCCAGCAAGCATTCAATCAGATCAAACAACTTCTCAGTAGGGGTCCAATACTGCTAACGCCTGATTTTAGCAAACAATTCCACCTGGCGGTCGACGCAAGTGGAGTAGGATCTGAGGCTTCTCTCATGCAGAAGGGCGGGGATGGTCAACTACATCCTGTGGCTTATTTCTCTAAGAAATTTACTCCGGCCCAGCAAAATTACTCCACAATCGAAAAGGAACTCCTGGGTTTGGTATTAGCTCTTCAGCATTTTGAGGTGTATCTTGGGATCACAGCTGAGCCTACTATGGTCTATACTGACCACAATCCCCTTGTTTTTCTCGAGAAGATGAGAAACAAGAACCAGCGGATACTACGCTGGGCCCTGTTTGTCCAATCTTTTGATTTAAAAGTTCAACACATTAAGGGAGTGGACAACATTGTCCCTGATGCTCTCACGAGAGCCTTTTAGATAAGCTTGTAAGTTTGAGATAACCGGTTCTGACCTCTTAAGGACAAACTGGTTAATCCTGCGTTTGTGTAGTGTGTAGTTTTAAATTGTTTTCTGCCAACTAGTCTGTTCACTAGTCTTATTAACTCTTATTAGGTCTTGAGGTGCATTTTGATCCTTATTTGATCTATAGTTTTATTAACTAGTCTGAAATACTTTGTACTTAATACTCATTATTAGATGCCGATTACAGCATCCTAGTAAAGGTACAGAACCTCTCTTAAGTAGGGGGGTGTTAGCAACACTCATTTCGCGCGCTAGTTTTTCGCGCCGTTGTATTGACCTAGTTGCATACATTAAAATAAAGAGCTGCAAGTTCCCGGATGTCGGGCAAAATGTCAAGTCGTGCGTTTGTTGTATGTTCGTTTACGTAACAGCAGTTTTTCCAGTTTAATCCAGTAGTTGATTATTCTGAACTGTTGCCGCACATGTAATGGGAATCTGCCTGTCTCACTATACTGCTTGTGATGAGGTCTGTCTCCTAACTCCCAGCATATTTTTCAGATATCCTAATTGTACCTTTTCTAGGTTATTAACAGGTTTGTGACTGGACCATAGTTCACAATTATATTCAAGGAGTGGTAAAATATATGTGTCAAACATTTTTAGAGCAAGTTTAGGAGTGATGTATCCTAATGCCTGCTTAGTGTCACTTTGCAAAGCAAAAAGTGCTTTTTGGGCTTGTATAACAAGATAATCAGTCATTTTTACATGCATGTTACGTTTGTTAGTTAAAACATGTCCTAGATATTTAAAGGTGTCAATGTTTTCAATTAGTTGTGTATCATAGTAAAATTGTTTTTGCCGACTATTGCCATATTTCATTATTTTAGTCTTTCCTACATTAACAATGAGATGCCACTTTTTGCAGAATTCATGAAGGGAATTTATGCTGTTTTGAAGAGATGTTTCGGAATGTGCTATTAGAATTATATCATCAGCATATGAGATATGTATGAGCACCGGACTATTAAGTGCTACACCATCCAATTCATTCATATAGTTAGGCAGGTCAGATAGAAATTCAGTAAACAATTTGGGGCTGATAATTCCACCTTGCAAGACACCATAGTTGCTATCAATTGGATCTCCAATTTTGCCTAAATTATTAACTCTAGCTTTAGCTTTGTCATACATGCTCATTATTATGAGAAGCATTTTATTGCCTATCTTTTGATTCATAAGTTTATAGTACAGAGCATTTCTATTGATTTAGTCAAATGCTTTTGTGAAATCTACGAAACAGAGATAGAGAGGCTTACGTTTTTGCTTTTGGTATCTAATAACAGTATCAAGGATAAAGACGCAGTCAGTTGTACTCGCACCTGGAGTAAACCCAAACTGACAAGGATCATCAAGATTAAAAACCTCATTTTTATAGTAAAGCCGTGCGTTTAAGATAGAGTCAAAGATTTTACCCATGACAACATTTATTGTGATTTTTCTGTAATTATCTGGATTAGACTTGTCTCCCTTTTTGTGCAAAGCTTTAATTAGTCCTTCTGACCACTGAGCAGGATATTCACCTGGATCAAGTATGTAGTTAAACACAGCACAAAATGGTGTTACTAATTTCTCACTTGCACACTTATAAAATTCAGCAGGTATCCCATCAATTCCAGCGGCTTTATTGCATTTTAATTTCTTTAGGCGTATCATAACTTCCTCCTCTGTTATAACACTGTCACAGATATGAGTAGCTAAAGAGTTGTCACAGGAATAGGATGATGTTTGCAGAGTATTAACAATCAATCTCATATGTTCATTGTCAAAGTATTCAGTAGGAGGGGGTTGGGACTGTTGTAGAAAGTATTCATGAAATGTATTTAGGTCAGGTTCATTCGTATGATAAGGGCTAGTTTTTTTCAGTTTATTCCAGCATTTCCAATATTCTGTTTGATTACTGCAAAGAAGATTCTCCAGATTTTCTCTATTAACTAGTTGGAAATGTCTCTTTTTCCTTTGTATTGTCTGTTAATAAGCCTTGCAAAGATCACTATATTCATTTTTATGGGCTTCCACTGATAAGTCGTTATTTTTTGCAAAATTGTTAACTAGCTTTCCTAACTCTTTACATTCATCATCAAACCATTTGTTATTTGGGAATGTGTAATTATGTGATCTGGGACTCTTTTTTTGAAAAGTGGGCTGTATGCTATCAGTAACGTATTTGAAAACTGTATCAATTAGTGTGTCTGCATTAACATTATTTTCAATATCAACAATAAAAAGCAATATTCACACTGCATTCCTTCACAAATAAACCTGACATTATCAGCGGTACACGGACAGTATAATTTAGAAAGAAAAAAATGTGTCTTTGTTTTTTTATGGAATCAGAGAAAATTCAAAAATTTTAATGTGAAAAAAGCCTTTTTTCTCTTTTTTCCCCAATGTCATAATTTAGAAAAATGGGCAGTTTCCCCTTTCTGCACTTTGAAAGTTTCCAAAGCATCAGGCATTTGTTAATTTAAGTCAAGCTGCAAAAATACTAGAAAATTTAAAGGCAGAATGTAAACATGTTGACTTTTATCAAATCTATTATTTAATCAAGTAATTGCACCAAGGTTTTTATCATATACAGGAAAATTTGAGCAGTCGACCTCTTTGTACAAATATAGTAATACGACCAATCAATCTATCTATCCATTTATCTATCTATCTATCTATCTATCTATCTATCTATCTATCTATCTGTCTATCTATCTATCTATCTATCTATCTATCCATCTATCTATCCATCTACCTATCCATCTATTTATCTGTCTATATGTCTATATGTCTGCCTTTCTGTCTTTCTGTCTATCTATCTATCTATCTGTCTATCAATCTGTCTATCTATCTATCTATCGATCTATATATCTGTCAATCTGTCTATCTGTCTATCTATCTGTTGGATGGCTGTTTCATCCTTCGTCTCATTGCCATGGTCCCTGCCTGTCCTAATTAGCCCATCCGGTGCAGAAATACAGGACGTAAAGCCCAAATCACACACACACACACACTATCTATCTATCTATCTATCTATCTATTCATCTACCTATCCATTTATCTACCTGTCTGTCTATCTGTTTATCTATCTGTCTATCTATCTATTTATGTATTTATCTATCTATCTATCCATCTACCTATCCATCTACCTATCTATCTGTCTATCCATCTATCTGTCTGTCTGTTACCTATCTATTTATCTATCTATCTACCTATCCATCTATCTATCTATCAGAATCTTTACCTTATCAAAATGTTCTGCCATAAACATTCCTACTCTATAGTTTCTTTGTTAATTATGTCAATCTATATACCAAACACTACATTGTCATCTCCAGTAACTATTGCGTGCTTTTTTGTCATAAAGAAACATGTAGTTATGGCAACAAGACTGACTTGATTAATCACATGCATGTAACTAGGTTCATTAGGACATGTGCTTTTGTGTGACATCATGCACTCTCAGAGTTGAAATGAGTACACAATGGTCAATCGCTATAGACTGAAACATTGCTGTCATTTGCAAGTGAGCTGATAGGTGAGGCAGTTTGTCGGACTACCAAAGCCATTGGGCACGGTCATAGAGGTATTCTACTATTCTATTCTATTCTATTCTATTCTATTCTATTCTATTCAAAATGGACTGCAAAACTAAGTAATATGTTACAATAGTTGTATTGCCAGCTATTATCTGCACAGGTATGGAAATTCTGTAACTCAGATTGATCTTATTTTCAAAGCTGACATTACATACAAAAAATTGTATAGCCTACAAAATGTATGTACAGAGATGATAATTGGTATGTCGATAGAAGGAATGGAAGGCCCTTCCAACCATGGATGTATACCCATGGGATTGGCTATCGATATGACTTTATAGTGTATACATTTCATATTTCCAGTCCAGTCATTTGCTTTGTTGAGCATCTTGGTATGGAGGTAAAGCCATAACACCTAAATGATATCTCACCATGGTACAAATCATCATGTACAGCGGCTAACTGTTGTACATGACCCATAATGCACTGAAATTGGTTGGTAGCCAGAAAGTGGGCGGGGCCTAAAGCAACGTCTCCAGCGTCGGGCTAGAAATCATTGATCTGACTTGCTTGTACATTTTATTAAATAACTTTGTTAGTTTTCATCTGATTTTTAAATTCAAACTTTTTCTGAAAGATAAGATCACCATCAATCTGCTGCTGCTACTTGCATATTAATCATTGGGATGAATTGTAGACGGGGCACCATTTTTCCAGTGGGGAAACTAATAATTGTACAGTAGAAATATTTATTTGACACTTGGATGGGGTTCAGTGGTACAAAAAAATTACACAATGGTTACATTGTGAGACATGAGATATGTATACCCTCAAATATTATGTACAACTCAGACTATTGGCCTCGTTGTACATTGACATCTTCGGGTGTACATAACTTCATGTCTAACATGTAACCATGGCATAATTGTATAATGTAGCTCCAGTTATGGCTTCAGGTAGTCTGATGATGTAATTGAAATGACGACAATGACCAAAAATTTTATTACAATGATGTTTTGGATTACATAAAAAATATATATACATTCAAAGAGTTGTACTTTGTGTATAATTATTTCTTATCTTCCAACCAAAACAACAAGCACAGGTAAAACACTCGGACGATGACACGAATATTGCTGTATTAGTCTCCTGGGAGATATTTAGTCTGCGCATCCCTGACATCAAAAGTTGTGTCTGAGCTAAATTTGGAGATATAGGAACTATTTTTAGATGTTGTTTTCCTTCACACTGGCGCATGCTTGCAGGCCTATTCTGAAAAACCCCTGTAGCCTTTTATGCTTTTATATTACGTTTGATAAAGGGTGCAGTAAACCTGCGCCTAGATCAAGTCAGTTGCTATAGGAGCAATTAGGAAAATTAGAAGGGGGCATATTAGCAATGCAATATATGCTATAGAGATTTGAAGAATATACCTTGATACTTTAGCTTATGTCTAACTTCATAAGACCCTCTATATGAAAATTAACTATGATAGCCTGGGATTTTCTTGTACAAGTTTGTAAGTCATTGTTAGTCATTGTGACTAAATAAGTTAGTCATGGTGACTGGTGCATTTCTTGTCTAGATCTGATCCATATTATATGCAAATATTACATGTTCTTGAAGTTACCTTGAGGATTTAATTAAAAACGATTATCAATTAATGGAAAGTTTTACATTCACAAAGAGGAATCCCAGTACAAGAAATACCAAGTGGCCATGTTTTTTTTCATTTTATTTATTTTTTTCCAGTTTAGTTGTCTGCTATTGCCCGATACAAACTATCTGGAAATATTACTTTAAAAAGACCAGTATCTGGATTTAACAGCATATTTAACCACATACAAAAAGTAGACTGCTAGGATTATTTTTGGGTGTCTCTTAGTCCGTAAAACCTAATGATTAAATTCAGAATTTCATGGTCATATTTAACCCTTGATTGCCTTGAAGGAGGGCTTATATTTAAATGAGGTAAAGGGCCTGAATTCAACAGTTCTACTAACAGTTGTTCATTTAAGTTTATAAGATGGCATTTCATCATGTTCTGATTGCCAAACAAGGTTGCCATGTTTATCCTAACATTTTGCTTCATAAACTGCATCAAATGATGAAGTAGAGGCTACCCTCTGCAAAGCCCTTTGAAATTGTGACAGCAAGGAAATTAAGGTCTCAGGACAGTATCAGATTTGATGAAGCATATTGTACTGCATGATGGAATTTTCACAGGCATTTTGGATACTTTCTGATCCCTGGATATATGTTGAAAGGGATACTCATCACCAGGGTATACACCCTTTATTTAACAATTTAATTAACAAAAAACAAAGAGGAAATGTATGCACCAGCGGATCCGGGGGGGGGGGGCACTGGGCCATGCCCTCTCCCCTTAGCAGCCTTAATTATTATATGTATCTATGAAATTACCGACAGGAACCTCTTTGAGTTATGCCGTTGCCCCCCCCCCCCACCCTGTAGAGGCTGGCACCCCCCCCCCCTCGTAGTAGAGGCAGGGCTGGATCCGCCAGTGAATGATGTATGATTCTTTTTTTTTTATTGCTATGTGTGATGTTAAAAGGTGTTTTCATATTTACCAATTAGCAGTATTACATAAGAATTTGATTATTTACCATTTAGCAGTAATACCAAATATTATTTTTACTTTTTGGCATGGAGTCCTATTTGAATTTCAAGACTGTATATTGACCATTTCCCTGTGTTGCATTTAAGTTATAATTTAGCACACGTATATGGTATAGAGTGGATTAAAGACCAACAGTATAAACAGCAAATCCCTGACACTTGTAAATGTTCACACTTTAAGCTGACAGAAATTGAATAACTTAGAAACAATTTTATTGCATCATGCATTATTCAATAGTGCATTTATTAAATATAAAATCCAAATGATTTGCATATTTACGCAATAACCGATTCAGCAATAATTGCTTTCCATTCTGAAAGGGCCAAAAATATCTTTACATTGCACAAATGTATTTATTAATTATTTAACAGAATCAAGGAAGTCTTCTAATTTCCACATATATGTGGAAATGTGCCTTATATGGAATGAAATTCAAAATACCCAAAAGAATAATTCGTTCCTACTTTAAGCATGGAGGCAGCAAAAAAAATGTTTGCCTATACATGTTGTCTGCTTTATGCTTAGAAAGTTAGGACTGAAACGTGTGGAAAATCATTTGAATCGCAGTACTATGAAAAAAAATTAAGAAAGCGTTCTTGACCTCTATATTCTGACTACTTCAGTGATTCCCAATAGTCTGAACGTGATGGTACAGAGTGCTCAGCCACCTGCACGTAATCTTGCGTAACAGCTAGAAACTCACCAATTGATTGAGAAAGACTCATGTCAGAACAGATCTAGGTACCACCTGCACCTTAAGCTTAAATATACAAATTTGGCTTATATTGTTCATTTTATGTTTACTATAGGCTCTTCAGAACTATGAGAAAATGCATGGTGTCCGAGATGAGCTTCACATAGACAAGATGAGCAACCTTAGCTGCAGCATTTAAACTAGCCTGGCAGCAGTCCTGTCATTTTTCGTGGTATTTTGCAACAGGTTGAATACATATTGCCTAGACAGTATACACGCATCAATGCCAACTATCACTATTTCACATCATTGAAAGAGTATTTAGGTTTTATCGGCGATCACTTCGTCAATCAGTGATAATATTAATTTAATTAAAAAGAAATTAAAAAGCAGAAGTTAAAATTGCCGATTCCCTGCATAAAAATGATGATTGTGGACAAAATAACAGCACGTCCTGATTAATAACAGTATGTGCACTCATTATTTTTCTGTAAAAAGATTAAGTTAGGTAGGAAGGGCTGTAACACCGCATGCACATATATAAAGACTGCTGCATGGCCATCATTCTGCGAACTCGGATGCAAATGAGGACCATGCTTGCTTGGATTTATTTAAACCCTGCTATTACACAAAATGTTGCTTGAGATTACAGCAATTCCCATTGGCAACTTCTAGTCCCAAAGACTTCCCCTCAAGCAACTTCCAAAGTAAAGAGTTTCACATTTTAAACTGGCCCCTGCATCCTACAGTAAATTGGTGTTATTTGTGGCTTGCAAAGTGCACTTCTGGACCAATTGTGTAATTTATTGTTATTTTACCGTGGACATTTTACTGGTACATAGAATAAAAGCCCTCCAGGAAATCCAGGAATAAGGTTGAACTTTAAAACCATAATTACAGTGCTGATTAGAGCATTTATGAGGCTCTAGTTACCTGATATTATGTCTTTCTTATAGTTAGCCTATTTGACTGGCTGGCAGAGACAGACGTAATGATAACATGATAAGCCTTTGATTATACCATGCTGCACATATAAACGCCTATTGGTGGGATCTTTTACTTGCCCCGCCACAGACACTGAGTACGAGGCACCTCCAATTTATCGTCTCATGGGCTGGGCCTATGCAACTTGTGAAAAGCGCCTGGGAAAGAAATCGAATCTGGGATTTTCAGCAGTATTGACGATATGGTACAGTTTAACAATGCCTTTTCAGCTTTCCACAGAATTAAACATTTTGAACATTTTTGTATCTCAGCTTCACTGGGCTCAAATCGCTGTTATGGGACATTTTCACTTGACAGTATAACTATTTATTTTTCTTTGCTTTCTCTCTTCTTTCTTTCTTTTTCTCTTTCTTCCTGTATTTCTTTATTTCTTTTTTATTTAATTTGCATTATTGTATAAAGTACAATTAACACTTGTTAGATGTCTGTTGAAATAAGCAATTAGTTTTGTAACAAATCAACAACTTGCAATTTGTGTAATCATGGTTTAGGGGGTAGCGAATCTCAAAGGGGATTTTTTGTATCAGATCTAAATCCTTAAGATACCCTCTATATATCAGAACTCTCAATTATCAACTTATCCACAAAAAAATCTTTATATTACCTTAATTCACATAACATGTGTTTTTTTTTATCATATATAAGTCATCTGCAGTAGCAACAGAAACTTGTCACATGTTTGTTCTTACTGAACACATTAATAGGATCTGCTGTGAAAATTGTTATTATCTACATTGAGGTCATATAAAAAAAGATAATTTTCAGGAAATAGTGTAAACCGTGACCCATCGCGACTTAAAATTCAGGTAAACTTATCGTAGTGAAATGTTATTTTTCAAACAACTGTAACTCCAATAAATTGGCAAATGAATTACTGCTGGCTGTCAGTCTTCCACGCTGACCCTGTCCAATCATTGCAGCATTATGTTGCTGGAAGAAGGGCGATAGCCCTGAGGGTCTGCCAGACTGCGGTGGGACCAACGATCCCGGTGGGGGAGCAAGGAATTTAACAGGGTGTATCAGTTTCTGTCAACCATTAGAGTCAATGGCGACAATCCATGCTTAATGGCCCTAAATAACGCCAGGTTTTCAGCGATATAAAGAACTATTTTGTTCGCTGCTACTTTGAATTCAACTGACGCAGCAATTGACCCACTTTCATCGCCTATTGAGCAAAATTGCAAAATCATAGTCTGGCTGGCTGTTATTTCATGTTATCCCAAACTTACAAAGTTTTTCAGAACAAAAAAAAGACTGATATTCATAAGTTTGGTTGAATCATTCTACCAAAAAAGGCCTTTTGCGGCAGAATGACTTTCCCAGTCTGAAGTGTTGGGGGAACTTAACCTGTATAACCAGACATGACTGTATCAGGAATGTGGATTTACCTTGCCATACAGGTAGAGAAATGTAAATTGAGTTCTGATACCATAAGAATTACAGCAATCAGCCAGATATAAATTAAGGAAATAGTGATTTAATTATTTCACTGTATCTACTCAACGATTATGGAACAATCTTGGTTTAGAAATAAGAAACTCAGAAACTCTTGAATAATTTAAATGTGCTACTAACAGAACCCACGGTTACACAACAAAGAAATTTTATCTGTTTGGTCTTCCTGAGGCTCATATTCATCACACAAGAATGAGGCTTAGCGTTCGTGGTCTTAGTGGTCATTTGAAAAACTACCATGTCATCCAAGATGGAATTTGTCAGTTATGTTACCTTGAAACTGAAGATACCAAGTATATATCCTGAAATGTCCAGCCTATACCATTAGTCGAGTTTCATTATTGACAAATTTAATAGAACTTATTCCATTTGATTTACCAGCTGGGCTTAAGGAAGATACTCTAATGCAAAGTTTATTACATGGTTTTCCATTTCTGTTATTTCATGAAAACAGAAGTGTATTTCTTTTATTTCAACATTACAACAAGATAACACTCCGGTTTAATTAGTATATTATTTATTTATTATACTAAGAATATGACTATTTGTGAAGAGCACAAGTTCATGTGTTTTTGCTGACTTTACTAATTGAGAACAGCTTAGGCTTCTAAGCTTCAAGCTTATTGTCTATCCTATTGTCTGTTTGTGTTTATATGGGTTTACTCAAATGTGATATCATGGTACATGGAATTGTATGTTTATGTACATTTGTACATGGGATTTTGAAGTGAATTACTAACACTACCAACAGATGAAGATTACAGAGTGGATGTGTATTCATCCAAGTGTAATTCATTCTAAGGAAATAAAATTAACAAATTACAATTTTCCAAGCCAGTTAGCCACAAATAAGTTGGGATTGAGACACAATTAAGCCATTGAAGGGGCCACACCACAAGTGCAGTATCATGTTACAGTCCACAAACTTACATACTAAACAAATAAACCACATTTTTAATGGTTAAACACCGGAAGACACTGCAAAATCAAATTCTATTGTGGCTGACTTGTTTGTTTGCTGGTTTTTATGGCTGCAAATCCTCATAACTGGAGGCAATTGAGAAAAATGTGTGCCTTAATTATTTATCAACAATAAATATCTGTGTTAAATCACAGTATATGATTGAATCCTCTAAATGTAATACATGTCCTTTTTATCAGTCTATGATGATGATCCTCCGTTTTCTTTATAAATTTTGACCTAATAACTAATAAGTGAATTGAATTGTCAGAATTGAATTGAATTGAACTGAACTGAGAACTTACCTGGAATGTCAATATAATTAATCAATGTTCTTATAACTTTTCTCTTATATGCTCTCCATCTTAAAAGTAAATTAAACATTCTTTCTGAACAGTTTCTCTCTCTCTATCCTATCATTGAATCCTTTCTTTTTGCAACTTTCCAATTAACTTTTCAGCATTTTCCAGCATATACTGCAGAGACATCTAGTAAACTATAATAGTACAATGTAGGTGAACATGAAATAATGAATTTAGAATACATCCAGTCAGGTGAAATCCTCTTATGGCATATGTTCAACAAGTAGCACTTGATACTTCAGCTGGCCAGTTAGCCGTGATCGTATAGTGGTTAGTACTTCTCGTTGTGGCCGAGACAACCCAGGTTCTAATCCTTGTCACGGCAGAGCTGTGAGTCTCTGACATGGCAAGGTCAGCAATTTTTATATAAAGACAGAGACCCAACATCATGATCTGAGGTGACACTTATTTATTTTCTATTTCAATCTTGGATCATCTGACGAGAGGAGTGCCTACAGAAAATAGAGTGATGGATCACAGTGCTATTAATATGATTAACAAAGCATTAGCATTCTGCCATTCACTTCTGTTGTAGGCATGTGGCGCAGTTGACAGGCAATTTTCCAAGCTAGTTAGCCACAAATAAGGTGGGATTGAGATACAATTAAGCCCCCACCACAAGTGCAGTATCATGTTACAGTCAACAAACTTACATACTGTCAAATAAAGCACATGGTTAACGTTAAAACACCTAAAAAAACTCAATTCTATTGTGGTTGACTTGTTTGTCTTGCTGGTTTTTATGGCTGCAAATCTTCATAACTAGAGGCAATTGAGGAAACGTGTGAGTTTATTATATATCAGTATCAATTTGCGGTAAATGAATAAATATTGCTAAATATGATACTAAACACTGCAGCTGTGTTTTTGTCATTCCTATAGTCTATGATTATAATTATGGATATCCGTTTTTTTATTATAAATTTAGTTAAAATGGCCAATAAGTCATTTGAACTGATGTGAGATGTTAACTAAGATAATAATTTCATTATTCAATGTTCTAATTGTTCATATCTTTTCTCCTCTAATATACTTAATGTTTATCAATTGAATTGAACTGAACTACCATTTGATAAATTTTGCATAGCATATATACTCTTTTTTCAGTTTTCTGTATCTATCCTTGCCTGTCTGTCTGTCTCTTTACTCCTTTTCTGTGTTCTATTTTTAGTATTTTCCAACATACACCCCAGAGACATCTAGCAGAACAATGAAAGTCCTATTGTAATTAATTCAGAATGCAAACACACAGGTGAAATCCTATTATGGCGCTGGGGACACCCATAAATACAACAGGCAACAATTGATACTTCAGCTGGCCAGTTAGCCGTGATCGTATAGTGGTTAGTACTTCTCGTTGTGGCCGAGACAACCCAGGTTTGAATCCTGGTCACGGCAGAGCTGTGAGTCTCTGACATGGCAAGGTCAGCAATTTTTATATAAAGATCGAGACCCAACATCATCTTCTGAGGTGAGACTTCTTTATTTTCAACTTCTTGGATCCTCTGAAGAGAGGAGTGCCTACAGAAAATAGAGTGATGGATCACAGTCTTATTAATATGAAATCTATTGCTATTGGGCTCTTAAAGTTTTCATTGATTTTGGAAGTACAACACTTATTGATAGCATTATTAAAGATAATAGCTCAAACAGTCATGCACATGTTAAAATGTATTTGTCAAAGCATTCTCACTCTGTCATTCAATTCTTTTGTAGCCATGCGTCCCTGTTGACAGGCAATTTTTGTATTCTAAATAAAGTATCAAAGACACTTGCATCTTTCAAAAGATTAAGAAGAAAAGTGTCCAGAAGTACCCTATAATCACTCCATGTTTGCCTGATTAGATCTGTCATTGATTATTATTTTTATTACAATAATATGCCAGATAGGTACTTGTGGTAAAAAATTTAACCTAAAACAATATGAAGCCATGATAGTATGCACAGGTGCCCTTA